>CM039506.1:52170169-52251141 GCA_022432975.1 Begonia masoniana
TTATTTTTAAAAAATAGTAAACGATGTTGGATTTCCTTAAAATTTTTAATTATCACATATTCCCCACGTTATGAGAAGATAATCTGAAAAGTTCGTGATTTTCTAACACTCACATGTGTTGTGTGCCAAAATTAGCATGTAAGCTAAACAATCACTATAATTTTCAATTTGATAAAAGTAAGTAGTAGAAAGAGAAAATAAGGGTTGGGTCATTATCACATTAACTACTTGGTTACTTTAATTTAAATATAAATTATTGTATCAATTTGAATTTGTGGACCAAAAATCTCAGAAGATGAGATGGTTAATATTACTATTTAATTAGTTTAAGACTCATCAATGTCACAACTATTCTTTCCTTGTATTATAAGATCATAGCTTGGTATTATTAGATTATTTGTAGTAATATCTAAGGTTGGATCTTATGAACACAATAATTTAAAAACCATAATGGGCCAAAATTAAAAACAAAAACAAATAAATATAATTATTATATCGACAATAATTTCCTTAATTTAAGGATATAGTGGCCTTGGAAAGCTGCCCCCATGGAATCTATGCACGTTTCTCTTCTTTCTTTCTTTTCTTTTTTTTTTGCCCTAACCCTAGCCCATCCAAAACCTTCTTAGTCACACTCCACCACCTCGTTGATCTATTCCTATCTTTATTATTATTATTATTATTATTAAAAATAAAATACTATTACAAAAGCCTGTATGTCATGTTTGAAGCAGTTTTAGTTTGTTTTGATTTGAATCGTTAGATTAAAAATCAAAGGCCATGATTCAATGCATTTAAATCGTTTTACACGAACTATTATTTTTTTCTTTTCTTAACTAAATTTATGTTGTTAATTGATCTTGTTCTCGAAATATTGTAACACGAGCTAAGACTAACATACTATTGTTTCATTACCGATAAACTTAATGAAAGACCTAAAACCGGTTAAACCTCATTGACGATGTTCAACTCTCGAGAAGAATTAACCATTACTCTGATTATTTTCTTATCAAATAGTTAATGACGGGTTTATTACACGTTGAAATAAACGTAAGAAAACTAATATGATCTCGTTACATCTATTGTGTATTGCCAATAATAATTTTTATTAATACATTATTTAAAATATTCGAAAACGTCTTATTTTAGGTTCATTTATCTTATAATAACAAGAAATGAATAATATTGAGCTGTCACGTGCCGAGTGAGATCTAGTGAAATTAAAAAAAAAATAAAAAAATCCCAAACGGCTCCGTCCGTACGAGATTATTTTTATTTTTTATTTTTAAAAATATAATAATATATTAAAACATTTCAGTCGCTTGACTTGATGAGTGTAGTGTGAGCTACCATCCATTGTTTTATAATAAAGTATTTGATTTTAATTTTATAAAAAATGTCTCAAAACTAAGTATTAAGAATTCAATTATTATATATTCTAATAGTAAATATAATATGGTAAGATTTGGTCGGACGACCACGTTCATGTACTAAGAGATTGATTTATGTTCTAAGAAATAATAGATGATACGTGTTAAAGTTTGACTGGTCTTTTCATAACGACAAGTTATTAATAATTCTAAAAATTTAAACTTGTGAGATTATTGGTAATTTATCAGATCGTAGGTCACTTGTTATGTTATGAGAGCTCGGAAGTGTCAAGTTTGAATATTGGCAAAATCAAAAAAATTAATCTCAAATCAAAGGAGGGTGGTGAGAATAATGATGAGATATGATCATGCATGAAGAGAAAGAAGAAGATCAAAATCTACAACTTTTTTCAATCTGTAACAGTCTTGATTAATTAAACACATGTTGGACAATTACACTTCACTCGCATGTATTGAAAAAAATAAAAATTGACACAAGAAAGAACAATCTGGGTAGAAACAGAACACGGAGACCAGCTGGGCGAGAAGAAGGAAAGCACATTAATGGCCAACACTTCCGCGCCTGCTTCGGAAAGGCGATTAAGACAAAGTTGGTAGTCGAAGCAGACCGAGGTTGAGCATAAACAAATGGAAGACAGACAGACAGACAGACAGACGAGAGTTAAGTAAAAGAATTGTAAACTTGGATGGATGTAAAGAAATTTGAGAATCAAATTGTGGGTTTTGTTTTATAGGAGAAATTATGGAAGATGAAGGCTAACACTGATGGCCTCGGCGGCAGGGAAGAGCACCAGCGCCGGATGTAATGGAGCCAACCATGGAGGAAGACTTAGCGCCCAAGCTTGAGGCCTTGGCGTAGTTTGAAGAAGCTCCGGCGCCAGACGGAGTGAAATATGCTCCGTTTAAGCAACAAGTCTCCCTCTGATCTCCAGTTCCAGTTCTTCCACTGGCTTTCTGCTGTTTCAACCCTCTTCGTCACCTGCAAAACACAGATTTTCAGAAATATGAACTAGAATTTTAGGATGAAATTCGTATTTGATTTATAACAATTTTGATAATACCTCTTTTGCAAAGGGGTTTGCTGGAGCTGCATATCTGTTGCCCTGGCTGTTGATGGTTGGATTCCCACTTCCCCCAATAGCGTACATTTCCCAGTGGGTGTAGTCATTGTTCACCACATGGAAATACCCATGTCTACACCTGCATTATTTCAATGATTTTCTTCTCGTCAGATGCGATTTTAGAAATTCCACAGATCAACTTTGAGGGAATACTTATTAAATTTAAGAGTTAGACCTTGGCATTCTCTGGATGAGTCCTTCTCCAAAATGGTTGTAAGCAATGGTAACTTGCATTTGCTTATCTTTTGTGTACGAATCACTATGACCCAACAGCATCACCTTTTGATCAACACAACAAAGATGATAAGCCAAACTGAAGAAGATTATGGATGTAGTTATGCAGAATAATCTATACCTCATTGTGGTGGGTGAAGTGGTTGTTTGAAATTGTAATTGCAGTTGAGCCCATCACAGCGTCAACAAGACCATCAGCGCAGTGAGAGAGCGAGTTGTGATCAACCCATATGTGGCTCGACCCGAAAATGGAGACGGCGTCGCCATCGGCCATTGTCCTCCACCCGAAATGGCTGGGCGAGCTTCTCACCATGGCGTTGCCAGTGGGCTTGCAATCGTGGATGTGGAGGCCATGGATGATAACATTGGTGACGTATTGGATGGTAATACAAGCTCCATTTGCGATGTGGACGTTGACGCCACGGCCATCGATGGTTTTGAAGCTATTCACGATTAACTCTTGTTTCAGCTGAATCACCATGTCTCGCTTAAACACAATCCAGAGAGGTCTGTCCTGGATTACGGCATATCGCAAAGTGCCCGGCTTGGGGTTGACTGGGTCGTCATCGCGGGAATCAGTGACGACATAAAATCGGCCGTTTCGGCCACCGACAGCGTTTCTTCCAAACCCAATTCCACAGTCGGCGAGGCGTTTGCGGTTTTTGTGCCAGTTGGGATCGCAACGCCAGCAATCGTCAATTGGGTTACCATTTCCGCAAGAAAAGTAACCCAGGTTCCTTCTTTCAGTGCTATTGTGGATGCTCCTGCAGAAATATTCATGTTTAATATCTTAATCCCTCCTTGAAGATAGACAAAGCTTGAAATCAATAATTTTGAACAATGCAAAACGTCAGATCAGTAAAACTCACGAGTAAGAACACTAATCTACGAACACATTTGCCGTTAAAACACAATTACTGAGATATAAGATAGCTAAACTAAGAATATTGCATTGGAAGTGACATTTATTCATTCTTTGAACCGGACAAACTGAGAATTATAATAAAGGACAAACAAAAAGAACCATTTGTTCATTAGCGGAGGAAATGGGGGACCTTTCCTTCAGAGTTCAGTACAACGGCAATAAATTCCTATTTTGGCTTTATTAATAGAATCGGAAACCAAGTAGACGTTATTTGTTTGACCCCACTTGGCAGCACTGCAGCACACATGGGTAATCCGTCGCAACGTTTCGTTTTCGTGAAAACCAATGCATCGATTAGTGCAGCATCCGTAAGTCTACTACAACTACAAACCTCGGATTCCAATCAACGATGAAACGATAAAAAAAGGAACTTTAGAACATAGAAAGAGCAACGGATTAAAGGGAACGGGGTCACATTCGACAAAGTTGATGACTTTCTCCTTTCTAAGTGCCGTTGAAATAATAGGTTCAGAAGGGTGTAATGGCGAATTTAATTTCAGTGGGCTCGTCCACAACAAAAGCTGAAACGAAAAAAGTGAGGATTTTGCCTAAGCCATGCAAGCAATTGTAATTCCTACACGTCCGGGAAACACGGATCTCGACAGACATGAGGGCATGTGTGTGGGCCGGCGGGGAATTCTCGGATTCGTCTAAACACAGACTGTTGCATGAAGACAATGACAGAAGAAGCCAAGAAGGCATATATTTCAAGTAATTAAGGCGATGGCTCAACCAGACTTCACCTAAATTTTACACGCACACATTCTTAGACCTATGGTAGTAAGTAGGCAGAAGCCACCCTACTTTCAGACTTCTCTTTTTGGCCAAGTGAGTCAAACAGTCAGTACACGGTAGCCAATACCGGCCCAGAAAATTAAACAGAGCGCCGGGCAGCTAGTCAAAATAATAAAAAATAAAACCCCACCAAAAACAAAAAAGGAAGTGGAGCTTACAGTTCAACCATGGCTGCAATTTCATCTGGATTATCGACGGCGTGTTCATTGTCAAGAACCTCTGTCTCCTCCTCCTTCCTGAATACAGAAATGAAATCTCTCAGATCCGTCGTTAGAATTGTCAAGATCTGCAGAAGGGTAGTTTGGTCAATTAACACAACACGTGGACACTTTTAAGGGCGAGTGCAGAATGGGGCCGTACTCGCTCGGCATCAGCGACCGTTGAGAAACGGTTGCTCAGGGGGGAGGGGCTTTTCTCGTGCTCGTCGGCGGAAAAGTTCTCATTTTCGTACTTGCTAGGAAATTACACTTGGCCCCAAATGTGGATTTTGAGTTTCATTAGTAGCCTTTTGTAATTAGGAGGCAAGTTGAGGGCAAAATGTGACAACGGATAATGCGAAGGAAAGTTGCGTTAGTAAAGCGAAGGAATCCGAAGAAGTAACAGATAACGGAATAAACGGTGCAGATCCATTGGTACAAATCTTAACGGCCGAGATTCTTAGATGTTTGTCGGTTAAAATACCAGGGAATGGGAATCCAACGGTGGATGAGATGAGAAGAACAAAAAGGACGGCTCGGATCGAATGGGAAAATATGGAAAAGGACGTCTTAACGTTGGGAGTTTTGTCAGGTATATAATTTTCTTCTTCAATTACTGATCAGAGGTTGAAATTAAATGAACACCGTCACTTACTTTGCCGCCATTGATGAGTTGCTCGAGCTCTGAAACTCCACTTTCTTCAGAGACCTGCAAAATTCCAGTACAAAAACGAAAATGTTTCACAAAATGTAGGAGGAATTACTGGTTGGGAACAGAAAACGCAGGGAAAAGAGAATGTGGGCAGCTTTAGGGAGAACGGCATTAATGGCGGAAAAGCTAAAACTGCGCCAAGCCTAAAGGATGTACAAGCAACCTCGAAAATTCAACAAAATGTAGCTAAATTTTCACGCATGAAATTAGTAAGAATTGGTGAAATCTTCGTTTAGAGAGAGAGAGAGAGAGAGACCTATTTTCAGAGATCTCGTTCGTCGGAACTCCGCTCATTGCCACAGCGAAAAACATGGTCAACAAAACAGCCAAGCAGAAAGAAGCAGACCGCCTCCCAAACGCCGCCATTGGTACAAACTTCACTCCTCCTTCCCAGCGACAATCTCTCTGCCAAAGTGGAAAAAAAAAAAAACAGAGGAGAAGGAAGAGAGAGTGCAGCAGTTGAAATGGAAAGCAGAGAGAGGCGAGAAAACACGAAGCAACGCTGCAGGGTAGTCAAAGACAGTACTTGGCCTTTTTATAGACAACCAAAAAATAAAAAAATAAAGCCGTTAATGGCGTCGTGAAGTTAGTTCGTTGTTTGGTTAACCTTTACCTGGCTTGGCTTTGTTCTGTAATTCGCTTCTCTTGAACCAAAACAACTACCTCCGGTCTCATTCATTCATACTTGGTGAATATCCCTAATTGATATATGATGAGTCAAATGTTCAAACTGGGGTTATTATATTACACTATCATTTTTTTTTTAATTATTTTTGGAAAAATACCAACTTACTTAGAGAAATAGGGTGTGGTGTTGACAATGTAGTAGAAAGCGTCAATCACGGCCTTTGTAGTTAGTTGGGAACAATTAGTTACAGCCTGTTATTCCACAATTGATTTCATATTCCATTCCTTTGCTTTGGCTCCTATTACTAATTTATTCCCCCCACCCCTTTTTACTGTTTCCTAACATGTGTTTTACTCTTCTTTTTCCTACCTAATTACTACTCTATGCATCCCCGGGATTAGACCACGGCAGGTCGAGTGTTTCGATTTCACCTCAACCACGACCAAGAAAATCAACGCAATTCTAGTTTGGACTTGATCTAATTGCTATTGACCTAGATTTTCGTCTAATTTTATAATAATAGTTCAAGATCTGATTTGTTGATGAGTTTAAAATGAACATTTGTATTTTTAAACCGAGACACTAACTTTAGAGTGCGATGTCACAACTTCAAAGTAAATATTTTTACTAGTGAGACTTTATACCTGACATCACAAGACTGATACTGGACTTGTAACTATCATATTTATCAGTTCTAATTCTTACACAATAATCTTATTTAAATAAAATTGAAATCACGGCGAGGTATTAACTTGTCCAACCATGCAAAGTTACCAACATTGAGTATGAATGTATGATAGTACAAGAAACGTTGAATCACAATTGAGTTTGAACAAGAAGCTAGAGTTTATAGGGGGGAAAACCCATGTCTTAATATTTTTTAATTTAATAAACCAAGAAAAAAAGATAATTTAATACGAATTAAATAAAATAATATTGTTGAAAATGAAAATTGCCAATTTTTAGGGCACGATTACGTAGCCATGCAACATTAGCAAGTGGATCCCATCATACCAATCTCTCACGCCTCCCTTGCTTGCACAGCATCGAGTGCAAAATGTCTTACGCAACCCCGTGGTCTTAATGTACGGGAGCGGTTGATTCTGTTGACCAGGGTCTTTCCATTGACTTACAAACGAGAATTTAAGACTCTTACGCAGGCCATCCAACGGTCCACGTTTTCTGCATTCTATTGTATAATATTTATTCGAAGAAATATTAAAAATGGTTTGACCAAAGAGGAAGGAGTGAGAAGGATAAATTGGATAACGTAATGGAAGAGAAGACAGAAGGTAACCGCGGCCGCCGCCGTGCATTCTGCCGTTTCTCAGGCTAAATCGCCATATTAATCACTCCACCGCCATCTTTCTTTCTTTTTTTACACAAAATATTATTTAATTGACAAATAATAATTAAAAATATAATTAAGAAAGGGACAAAGATTGGGTTTTCATAGAAACCAGCTTTACAATCTTGAGATGAAATATTTATCTTAAAAAGCACTCCAAAAAATTGTCCAATTTCTCATCATATAACCCTACATTATGGTCCCTCATCGGGGCTGCCATTCCATTCCTTTATTTTGAAGTAATGTTTCACCGCTAAGTGAAGGACTTGTACAAGTCTTTTAATTATAATGTATGATAATTATCTTCATTTATTTGGAGAAATAAATAAGGAAAAAGTTCAATTTAGCTCCCAATGTATGAGGTCAGTGGTCATTTAGTCCATAACGTTTATTTTTGACCCAATCAGACCCTATCGTATACACCGTTTGTAATTCAAACTCTCCCGTTAAATTTGACACGTGCTTTGCACGTGCGCTGCTAATACCCTCTTGGAATAATGAGAGATAGTTTAGTGTCTGTTTTTAAGGTGAATTTAACTTTTACTTTAGGGATTTGGGAAGGAAATGAGGGTATTTTAGAATTTTAGCAGCGCACGTGTCAAATTTAACAAAAAATTTAACGGGAGGGTTTGAATTGCAAATGATGTATACGATATGATCAGATTGGGTCAAAAATAAATATTAGAGACCAAATGACCACTAACTCATACGTTAAAGGCTAAATTGAACTTTTCCCAATAAATAACTATATAGTTTACAATTTAATTTGAAAATTCCAAAATGGGAAAAAAGAAAGACTTTTTTTTTTGGGATTTAAAGTTTCTAAAATAAAAATGACCAATTTAAATTATTTGATGAGACATTGGTCAATCTCTCTTTATTATTATGATTATTTTAAACAAGATTAGAAAGAAAGTGGGAATCTTGAAAAGAAAAGCGAATCTTTTGCATGTTCTTATTTGGTTCACGTAATGGGAAAGAAGCACATGGATTATAATGATTAACGGTCTCCTAATTGTGATTAAATATTAATTAGTTTGGTGGATAAAGTCTCTCTCCTCCAATACCAATAGGTTTTTTGTTAGTTTATGTTGAGAATAAATAAAAACAATTTGTAATTATCTATGTTTCCCATATCCAGTGTTAATTTTCTTTTTCTTTTTTTTCTAATATAAGTTTTAAATCCATTTGGCCATATCTTAGTTACAAAAATCATCATCAAAGATCAATAATGGAATAAACGACATTGCCTTTAAACAATTTACTCTTTGATTTTACTTTCTAATTTGAACTTATGGTATGACGATTCCATATCGAATTAAAAACTATAAATAATAAAAATAGTATATTAATTATATTAATTAATGAGTATCACGTTAAAGTTATAGAATAAAATTAATATCACTCTGAATTCAAGTTAATGCGTTATTAGATAGCAAAAAGTACTTAAAACAAGCAAATAATGGATGAAGCTAGAGCAAGCCGACTGTTTTGTGGGTCTTTAACTTTGACCGACATTCGACCTGCAATATCAACTTCGTATTTATTTTGCATAACTGACTTAAAGTCAAATCAATTAATCTAAATTATTATTTCAAAATCAATAGCTAGACTAATCAAGACCGTAACAAAGAAGAGATTAGAGAGTTTCTGTCGTTTTTTTAAAAGCTACACGTTATACACTTTCAGACCTTGTATTACAATATAATCAAGGGTAAAGTGCAATTTGGCCCCTACAACTAGGTGAAATGGACAATTTACACCGTAAACTTGGATAAAGTGCAATTTGGCCCCTACAACTAGCTGAAATGGGCAATTTACACCGTAAACTTGAATAATAGGCAAGAACAACCTTAATGTATTGATAATGGGCAATATGGCCCCTACCGTCATATTTTCTATCAAAAAATAATATTTTTTCACTTATTCATTTTTTTTTCCGAAATGCCCCTCACTGGACCGAACCGAACCAGACCGGTTCAGCTAATTCCACTCTTATTTATTTATTTTTTTAAATCCTATTTCTCAGAAAAGAGAAGACAGATGAATAGAATTAAAAATAAAAAATAAAAAACTAAAGTGCAATTAGTCGAATCGGTCCGGTTTGGTTCGGTCCACTGAGGAGAATTTCGGGAAAAAAAAATGAACAAGTGAAAAAATATTACTTTTTGATGGAAAATATGATGGTAGGGGTCATATTGCCCATTATCAATACATTAAGGTTGTTCTTGCCTATTATTCAAGTTTACGGTGTAAATTCCCCATTTCACCTAGTTGTAGGGGCCAAATTGCACTTTATCCAAGTTTACGGTGTAAATTGCCCATTTCACCTAGTTGTAGGGGCCAAATTGCACTTTACCCTATAATCAAACACACATAATATAAAATTAAAATAGAGTAGTTATAGGTTTATTCTATAGTTTTAGACTTTAGTTTTACCTTTTAATATGAGACTTATGTTTTGTTTATTAATTCACGTAATAATTAAAATCATTACGAATTAATTAATTTATTTGTAAGTTTGGAAATAGTAAATGAGTAGAGAAGAGGAAATGAAGTTGGAGTAAAAAAGAATCCTCGTATTATGTTCGTAAAAGTTGGCTGGTTTTGCATGCACGCCTGAAATAAAACATTGCCCCACTACTTGATTTCATGCTCTTTTCCTCCAATTAATATAAGTTCCAAAAATTATGCTTATTTTAATTATTTTTTTTAGCATAATCTTAGTAATGAGTTAGAAAAAGTCAATGGAGTATTGTACCAGTAATATTCGTTTTATATTATATAATTTAACGTTACAAGTAGTACATTATTTTAATTTTGCATAACGTTTTATAGAAAGGTTGAAAACGTGGTGTGGTACAGAAGTAAATGCTGCGTCGTTTATTGGGCAGTTGGTAACCGCACCGACGGCGACCTCCGTCTGCGAGCGTCTCATTAAAAAGTGTCGATCTCAGCTTCGTGACCGCGTGACAGCACGTGATCAAGTCGTCAAATTAATACTTATTTCTCAAGAAATAATGAAAGAAATATAAATTCTGTCGTGGCCCTTGTGAAATTCTCTATGAACTTATTGGGCCCAACAATAGGCCCATTCTAAGTGGGAAGAATAAAGTCAAGGCCCAAGGGTATAAACTTGTAAATGGAAGTAATTAGTCGTCTCTATTTTTAGTTGAAACGTCGTGAATGTTTTGGTGGGTAGAGAATTTCCCTTTTTTATTTACTTACTTTATTAATCTAATTATGCTTATTGTGCTAATCCATAGCTAAATTTGGTTAATCTCAAGAATAATAGATTCCCAAATTCATCCAACGGTTGGGAGAGAAGGTGCACGGTAGCGCTCTGCTCTAACTAGTAGTGAATAAATCTAAGCATTAATATTCATCGTTTTCCTCAATGACTCTTTTATCGCTTATGGCACACTATTCCACGTTCTTCTGCCACGCGTAACCACATATTAATATTCCTCGAAAATGACTTACACTCCCGCAGAATGAGAATGACCAATCCGTTCTCAGGCTTATCCTCCTCCAATCTGCACCGCCGGGAAAGTCAACAGTCGGTATTATCTTCTAATTTTAATTATAATCTATTAATTTAATTACCATATTATCCGATTTATAATTTAGATTAAAGTGCAATTTGACCTCTACAACTAGGTGAAATGAGCAATTTACACCGTAAACTTGGATAATAGGCAAGAACAACCTTAATGTATTGATAATGAGCAATATAGGCCATACCGTCATAATTTTCGTTAAAAAATAACGTTTTTTCACTTATTCATTTTTTTTCCCGAAATGCCCCTCACTGGACCGAACCGGACCGGACCGGTTTGGCTAATTGGACTCTAGTTTTTTATTTTTTTTTAATTTTATTCATTTATCTTCTCTTTTTCGAGAAATAGGATTTTAAAAAAAAAGCAGAGTGAAATTAGCCGAACCGGTCTGGTCCGGTTCGGTCCAGTGAGGGACATTTCGAGAAAAAAAATGAACAAGTGAAAAAGTGTTACTTTTTGATGGAAAATATGACGGTAGGGGCCATATTACCCATTATCAATACATTAAGGTTGTTATTGTCTATTATCCAAGTTTAGGGTATAAATGGCTCATTTCACTTTGTTGTAAGGTTCAAATTGTACTTTATCATATAATTTAATACGATTATTTTTTATTTTTATAATTGTAGGTTAATTATTAATTAATAATTCACATTGTTTTTGGGACCATTTCCTTACGTGGTAGGATAAAACAAGGAAGCGTAGTTCCGATATTTTCCGCTGCTCGAAAAGGGAGTTGCTTTGGAAGCCTGATAGTCAGAGGGAGAGAACGGTAATCGGAAGGAGATGGAGAACGCGATTAATAGACAGAGAGTCTTGCTGGAGCACCTTCGCCCTTCAACGCCTTACGCTCCTCAGTCTTCACTTTCTGTATGATTACCGCCGCCTGTTTCATTTTCAGCTCTTTTTTTTTTTGGTTTTTCTGATTGTTCTTCTGTGTTTTGGTTTTGGATTCCGAATCGTGGTTGTGAAATTTGGTAGGGATGAATTGGATTTTTATTAGATTGATTGAATTAGATGACAAATCAGAAACGAATAATTTTGGTGATCTATGAAGAATTTTGTCACCGACACACTAAACTTCGATTTTCAATATTTACTTGTGTCTGGATCTTTCTCTGAATAAGTGTTTCAGTTTTTTATTTTCGATTTCTTTTGAAGCGACATGTTGAGTTTGTAATCTAATTAATTGAATCGGAGACGCAGTAGAGTAGGTGATCCGGGAAGAAGTTCCTGTCACTGACTGTCTTCTCTCTGATTTTCTTTATCTGAAAGTTTTGTACGTTTTATTTTTCATACAGAAGCAGAATATTTAAACTACAAACGAAAATGAGGCATGCAGGAGATATATGAAGATATTTTAGTCGTCGAATCACTATTTTTGTTCAACAAGAACTTGCTCTATCTTTCTTTTTGTCGATTATTGCGACTTTTCACCGATGCAATTTACTTATCTGTTCTCGGGAAGTGTAATCTTAGGCAAGTTGATTGTATTTTTGTGATTTACCACCAGGCATCAGTATGTTTAGCTGGGGATTCCGCTGCTTATCAGAGAACTTCTGTTTTTGGTGATGATGTAGTCATTGTTGCGTAAGTGAATTGTTTTGTTACTTTCAGCAAGATGATATTTTTCCTTTAATCAATAAGTTAAAAATTCAATGAATTGTCCTTGATCACAATTGTGCATTTAATGCTTAACAGAGCATATCGAACTCCACTTTGCAAATCGAAACGTGGGGGTTTTAAGGATACTTATGCGGATGATCTGCTCGCAACTGTTCTGAAGGTAACTGTTCTAAGTGGGAATAGACAATTCACAAGCCCAACTAAAACAATAGCTATAATCATGAGTTATTTGTATGATATTTGATCTGTTACTATCTACTACTATGGTCTCAAACAGGCATTGATAGAGAAAACTAATCTGAACCCAAGTGAAGTTGGGGACATTGTGGTTGGGACTGTATTGGCACCAGGGTCAACAACGAGCGAGTGAATGCAGGATGGCTGCATTCTATGCAGGTTTCCCGGGTAGGCATTCTTAACAACTATCTATATTTTGATCACCTTATAGAGATAGTGAATTTAGTAAATCATGGATTCCGTTGTGCAGAAACTGTGCCTATTAGAACAGTGAATAGGCAATGTTCGTCTGGGTTGCAGGCTGTTGCTGATGTAGCTGCAGCTATACGAGCAGGGTTTTACGACATTGGTCAGTTAACGTCATTTTATAATATAATTAAAAATGTTCAATTATGTCTGTCTTATCAACTGTTGTTTATCAAAATATAACCTCGTGGTTTCTAAATTGGTATAGGAATTGGTGCTGGTTTGGAGTCTATGACTGCCAATCCAATGTCGTGGGAAGGATCGGTCAACCCAAAAGTATGTCTCTTGATTTTTGTCTTCTTTATTGTTATTGGAATCTTTATAGTGCTTTTTGTTGTTCTAATTGAATTTTCCAAATTTTAACAGGTAAAGATGTTTGAGCAAGCTCAAAATTGCCTTCTTCCCATGGGAGTAACATCAGAAAATGTTGCTCAACGGTTCGGTGTATCGAGACAAGAACAAGATCAGGCTGCCGTAAGTAGTAAGTTGTCTATTTATTATTCTCATAAATAATATTTCTTTAGCCTGTGTCCTACTTATTGCTAGGTTGAGTCACATAGAAAAGCTGCTGCTGCAACTGCCTCTGGTAAATTCAAAGATGAAATTATCCCAGTGACCACTAAGGTGCTTAAAGTAGAAGTGCTCTTTCCATCTGTATTCTTTTCACATGCATACATGTGAAGATAATGCTATTTTTTATTTTTTGCATCATGAATTTTCAATTTAAACAGATTGTTGATCCAAAAAGTGGTGACGAGAAACCTGTTACAATCTCTGTTGATGATGGCATTCGGCCTGGCACAGGATTGTCAAATCTGGCAAAGTTGAAGCCCGTCTTTAAAAAGGATGGTTGCACTACTGCAGGTACTATATGTTGTACATCATATGTGATTTTTCTTACACTACTTTTTTTAGTGATCTTGGATCCTGGTGCTTACAGGTAACTCTAGCCAAGTGAGTGATGGTGCTGGGGCTGTTCTTCTGATGAAAAGGAGTGTTGCCATGCAAAAAGGATTACCTATTCTTGGTGTATTCAGGTAAGGAAATTGAAAAATAAAAACTAGTTCCTTAGTTTCTCTCTTCCACTACTCTTTCTGCGATTTACTAAACTTTCAATTTCTCCTCCCTAATCACAATCACTCTTCCTAGATCAAGAAAGCTTTGAATACTTACTATAGTATCGTCATTATCTTGCTTCTACTTGCGACACAGCTATTGTGAATTTAAGTCGTGGAATGTGAACAGATATACTTTTATGATTAAAACGGTAAAAAGTTCTTTAATTGTAAATTTGCAAGATAATGCGTTAGTAATGTCAGAAGTTATTGCTTGCTTGTGTGGCAGCTACATTTTTGCTTCTTTTAGCATTGCCTTCTCCTAAATTGTTTTCTTATGATTGATCTTGCAACATTTCCTTTTATAATGTGATAGGACTTTTTCTGCTGTTGGAGTTGATCCAGCCATTATGGGTGTTGGTCCAGCGGTTGCAATTCCTGCTGCTGTGAAGGCTGCTGGTCTTCAACTTGACGACATTGATCTTTTTGAGATTAATGAGGTACAGTGAAGAGACTATGGTTGACATATTTAATCTTTAGTATTGCAGAGCTTGAAAACATGTAAAATTCAGGCATTTGCATCTCAATTTGTGTACTGCCGCAACAAGCTAGGACTTGATCCAGAAAAGATCAATGTCAATGGAGGTGCGATGGCTATAGGTCATCCATTGGGAGCAACAGGTATTTTTTCTTTTTGTTCGACTTGAGTTTCTTGAAATAATTGGAGAAATTCTGATATTACTAGAATTTGCCCCTTTCATTGGTATCTCTTTTTTAGTTTTAGAGGCTGCTTAAAGATGCGCATTTTATTCCACAAGTAATATTCGTAATTGTGCAATGTTATTAGTTATAAATATATTGAAGTTCCATCGGAAAATTACAATTCTTTATGATGAGTAAATAAAAGGATATGTATTGATGTGAAAAAGCAAGATATGGCTATTCTATTAATCATTTGTCTGTCTTTTCAATCGTGGGGTTCTGCAGAAATCTTTTTGAATCCAATTAATTTTTTTTTTGTATGTATTGGCTTTCACACTTGATTTTTGAACCTTTCTATTTTATTACTTGCATATCAAGATCCTTTGATTTAAATATTCAAATCAAATTAAGTGCGCATTTTCATTATCCCAAGTGTATACATATGGAGGTTCTATTGAGATTTGAGGCAATGAAACTTGGGCCTTCAATTCAGTTCTTCATTTTTTGAGACGAGCTTAGCCTAGCATTTTTCTTAGCTTTGTTGTCTATAACAGGTGCTCGCTGTGTTGCTACACTGTTACATGAGATGAAACGCCGGGGAAGAGACTGTCGCTTTGGAGTGATTTCAATGTGCATAGGTATCGCGCATTTTGGCGACTGCTGTGAAATCTGTTTTTATAAACAGTTACTGCATAACTAGTGTTTTAGAATCATTAATGAGTGGACGTGGCTTTGACAAAATTGTAGGCACGGGAATGGGAGCGGCTGCTGTGTTGGAGAGGGGCGATTGTGCTGACGACCTCTGCAACGCTAGGAAGGTGGAAACTCACGTCTTCTTGTCCAAGGACGCTAGGTAAAGAGCGTTCATTCAGAGTCTCTTTTGAAGAACGTGTGGATGAAACTTGGAATAATAAAATTATTGAACGTTGTATTAATAAATTTATTCAGTTTCCTTTGCAGAACTCGACGTTTACATTTCTTGCAATAATTTTCCAATTATTGTTTCTTCTTTCAGTTAAACTAATATTCTCAAGTTTCAAATCTAAAACAGACTTTTTAATGGGCAATAAATGTCTATACTCGTATAATTACATACGTCTTTCCCGTTTAACACTTAGTCTGTCGAAACCATGTCATTTTTCTGGCCTAAATTGATTGTATGCTATGATGAAATTTGGTAGGGGAAAGGGATTTATTCCTCATAATGAGTAAAATGATAAACTAGGTTTGGAGGAGTGTGCCAGGCCAATGCAGTTGTGCAACGCAATGGCGACGCTCGAGAGCTCCAGTAGCAAGCTGCTGTGGTGGGTAATGGATTCTCCCCCTTAAAAAATAAATTTAATATCACTGGACCGACGGTTCCCGTATCAGATATTAAACTGGTAAGAATAGATACTACAATTGATCTCATGGTCTTAAAAGAAACCTCCTCCTGTCTTCTTCATCTCCTTTCCGACGTGGGAACAAATAACCTTAAAAACACTGAATCACTCAAAACGGTTTGATTTTATTGATTAATCTTTTACTTGCACGTTGGAAGCCATTTCAGAAGTACAGCCATTATCTCTGCTTCTGCCTATCAGACAAAAACCTCACTCTGTTCGCATCCGTGGCGGATTTTTTGTTCGAGTGGCGGATTTCGCCAGAGGGCCAGACAGGAGCCTGTAGGAGGGGCCGGAAGAACCTGATTTCGGCGCTTTGGTCGATGAATGCAATTCAACCATTGTAGCTCTTATTTTCAATTTTTTACGAGTGTGGAGACGAAGAATTACTGTTTTATAGTTTACAGGATTAAAAATTTAATCAATAAAAGTTATTAGCTTCGCCAGTAAAAATTAAAAGTAAGCAAGCAGAAAACTTTGTTTGTATAGATTAAAATCCATACTCAAAACAAACACACTGATTTATTCAATTTTCGCAGCATTTTCTTAAATAATTTGTGGCGGCCGGACTCAAGGTTGGATTGGACTCCTTCAGTTCACCCTCTAAACGGCGACACTGTGTAAAACCACAGTCTCAACGGTGAGGCCCGGGCCAAACCCGAACAGCACCCCCCACTCCAGCCCTTCTCCGGTCGTCTTCGACCCGTCGGTCACTGACTTACGCCTCATCTCGTCCATAATAAACAAAACGCAAGCGCTAGACATGTTGCCGTAATCTGACAAAACCTGTCTGGTTGCTCGCATTTTCTCCTCCTTCAGACCGAGTTTTAGCTCCACCTGGTCCAAGATCGCTGGACCGCCGGGGTGGGCGATCCAGAAAATTGAGTTCCAATCCGAGATACCCAAAGGCTTAAATGCCTCGACCAAGCTTTTCTCGATGTTCTTCGAGATCAAACCAGGAACGTCTTTGAGAAGGTGGAAGGTCAGGCCGACTTCCCGCAGATGGCCGTCGATAGCCCCGTCGCTGTCGGGAAGAATAGTTTGGGCAGCGGAGACCATTTCGAACAACGGCTTCTCCACTTCGGGGATCGGGTCTGACCCGACGATGACAGCAGCGGCGCCGTCACCGAACAGAGCCTGTCCAACGAGACTGTCGAGGTGAGTTTCACTCGGACCGCGGAAGGTAACGGCGGTGATCTCCGAGCAAACCACCAGAACACGTGCGCCTTTATTGTTCTCAGCCAGATCCTTGGCCAGGCGGAGGACCGTGCCTCCGGCGAAGCATCCTTGCTGATACATCATAAGGCGTTTGACCGACGGACGGAGGCCTAAGAGCTTGGTGAGCTGATAATCGGCTCCGGGCATATCGACTCCGCTGGTGGTGCAGAAAACGACGTGGGTAATCTTGGATTTGGGCTGCCCCCATTCCTTTATAGCTTTCGTCGCTGCCTCTTTTCCCAACCGGGGAACTTCTACCACCACCATGTCTTGTCTAGCGTCGATAGAAGGAGCTTCGTAGGCACAAACATTGGGATTCTCCTTTAGAATCTCCTCCGTCAAGTACATATATCTCTTCTTGATCATCGATTTTTCGCCTGAAAATATTAGACGCCCACTAAACCATAAGTACTACAAACAACAAAAACTTGGAACTTCTACGTAGAATTTGTTCACGAATCTGAAACTTAAATGAATATCTTACACATCCGCTTGAATTTCTCTTTCAGGTCAGTTTTGTGTTCACTATTAGTAATGCGAAAGTAGTAATCAGGGTAAGCGCTCTGGTCGACGCAGTTCGGCGGCGTGGCAGTTCCGATGGCCAAGACGGTGGCCGGACCCTCGGCTCTCTGAGCTCTGCGCACTTCTTCGACGGTTACCATTTTCTTTTCTCTACTCAGAATCAGGGAAGAAGCAGTGGCTGTAGAAATTAACGAAAGCACTGGAAGGGTTAAGTTGCAGTGAAGTCTAAGAAGGAACTGATCAGCTTATATAATGAAGCTAGAACGAGGAAGTGGAGGGGAGAGAGAGAGAGACAGAGAGGTAGATGAGAGAAAAAACGTAAGAACGGAAGAGAAAACCGAGAAGCACGTGAATTAGTTTGGTGAATGCATGGCGCCTATCAAGCCGTCCTCCACCTGACACGAAGACTGTTGGTCATATGAATCAAGAAATTAGCTAAGCTTTATTCTACGGTCAACTAACTTTTAATAAAAATTAATAAATAAAGAAATCGACAGGGATTTTCGAAACGTGGTCTAAAATGATGTGCTTGCCAAATCATTGGTCTAAAACTGTTTGGTTGTAGTTTATTGACATTTTCGTACAAAAATAAAGGATGAGAGTTCTAAATAAATATATTCTTTAAAATATTATTTTATAAAACTGACTTAAAACAAATCATACACGATTTACAAAATCATGAAATTTTTAGATTCTGTTGCCAAAATATGGTGAACATATGGTAAAAATTTCAAATAAATCTGATATTGTTTGTTTCTGACTTAATATTTTCTTACAAAATTTTAAAAAAAAGGAGAACATGGTGTTCTCGAATAATGACCCCGTTCTTAGCTTACACAAAGAGCGAGGGGCCATTCTCCCAGACCGACCCTTTGCTACGAGCTATTTTGTTAACGTATTCATATTTTAAGATACTTTGAGGATAAATTTGATAATTACCCTTAAATATATAAATAAAGTATTATAAAGAAAATGTCTAAGCTTATGACATTTGAAGCATTCAATAATTGCTTTGTTTAGGGACTGTCTTCCACATCCTCTTCCTCTTCCACCTCTTCCTCTTCCAAAATTGTCATCATAAGCAACTTTCAACACCTGATCCTCCACTTGATGTCCCTGCATCCTTTGTTCATGAACAAGAAGACTTCCATGAAGTTCATCAATGGTTAAGATGCTTAAATCATTTGACTCTTCAATCGAACATACAATATAATTGAATTTAGAAGTCAATGATCTAAGTATCTTACTGACCACTGTACTTTGCTCCTGTTTTCACCATTTGATTTCATCTTGTTCACCACACAGAGGGTTCTTCCCAGAAAGTTATCCACCTTCTCTCCTTCGTTCATAGCAAGCAGCTCTAACTCTCTTCTCAGAGCTTGAAGTTGTGCCCTCTTCATCTTTGTGGAACCTTGGTACTTCTGCCGCATTGACACCCAGATTGCCTTCGATGTCCATTTGTAAAGAATTGTCTCCAGATTTTCTCTATCAATAGCTTGGAATAAAAAATTCTTAACCTTCAAATCCTTGAGCTTGGCTTCCTCCACGCTTTTTCTCTGTGCTTCACTCATTGGTGCAGTTCCAATTGCCGGTGCCGGTATTCCTTCGTCTACAAGACTCCACAACTTTTTACTTCTCAGAAAGTTTTTTATCGTCATTGACTAATAATCATAATGACCGTCAAATTTTGGAATAGCTAGTTGCACGAACTTTTATGACATTTTGTTTGTAGACTCACACACTCACACACTGTTCACTCACAAAATAGGACCCTTGCGAAGCTCTGATACCAAATATAGACACTAAAATGAGATAACACATGAAATGGAGGGGAATGAAATATTATTCTTGAAATGAACATTAGGCATTTATAGCCTTTTACACCTACCAAAGCAAAACAGAAAAACTACATTTTATGGCAAGTTACATGAAACTAACAAATAACTAACCCTAAAGAATAGGGCGCCCATAACACTAGGCTTATTAAGAATGTGAATAACAAATAACCATCAATTTATAATTTAAGATACTTTGAGGATAAATTTGATAATTATCCTTAAATATATAAATAAAGTATTATAATTATGCAAATATTATTTTAATTATAATTAAAATATATTATTAATATCAAACAATAATATTCTTTTACATCTCGATGATATCAACTACCCGCCTGCAACATTTAATTATTAACTAAATGGTGTGCTGCAACATTTAATTATTAACTAAATGGTGTAAGTTAGGCGAGTTTTTGTTTTCAAAGCGACAAATATTAACCTATTTCTTCTCTCTTTTTTATGGAATCCTAATAATTTTGTTACTTTTTAAATCAATTAATTAACATTTAATCATGGCCCAAGTGAGCCACACCATTAGTTAGTTTCCAATAAAATATGCGATCGCAGAATGACAATTGTCTACAAAGTTGAATGGATCTGAGGCAACTAGGGTTTCACCAATCGCCTTCGTCTTGACTCCAAATATTGTCAACAAAATACAAATACACAAGCTCCACACCAACCACTCCTGTGGACGTCGTAATATTAGCCCACGCTTCCCAGTTGAATGGATCTGATATGTAATTACCGTTGATTTTTAATCAGACGGTACTGAAAGAAAGAAATTTGCATAATTAATTTTCTATTAGGGCTCCCTAACGGAATCATGCATGATGAGGCCAGGCAAAATGTAGCAAACTCAAACACGTGTTTCTGTCTTCTCTTTAGTTGTTGCAGCTTTTCTCTCTCACCTACCTCGCTCGCTCTCTCTCTCTCTCTATATCTCTGTCTCTCTATATCTCTCTCTCCCCTTTCTCTTTCTAACTTCAACGCTATATAAGCCACTCCGCTCCTTTGCTTCTAAGCATCCATTGCCAGCAGAATTCAAAGGTCTTGGATCGATTTCCATTTCCACTGCATCTTCTTCATTCTCAGTTGCGAAAAAAAAATGGTTACTGTTGAAGAAGTTCGAAGGGCTCAGAGGGCTGAAGGTCCGGCCACCGTCCTGGCCATAGGAACTGCTACGCCGCCGAACTGCGTCGACCAGAGCGCTTACCCTGATTACTACTTTCGGATCACTAACAGTGAACACAAAACTGAACTGAAGGAGAAATTCAAGAGGATGTGTAAGAAATTGATTAAATTTTCAGATTCATGCACAAATTCTACGTAAAAGTTTGATTTTTTTTTTGTTTGTATACTAACGGTTAGGTGGACGTTTTTTCAGGCGAAAAGTCGATGATCAAGAAGAGGTATATGTACTTGACGGAGGAAATTCTGAAGGAGAACCCCCATGTTTGTGCCTACGAAGCTCCTTCTCTCGACGCTAGACAAGATATGGTTGTTGTGGAAGTTCCCCGGCTGGGAAAGGAGGCGGCGGCGAAAGCTATAAAGGAATGGGGACAGCCCAAATCCAAGATTACCCACGTCGTTTTCTGCACCACCAGCGGAGTCGACATGCCCGGAGCCGATTATCAGCTCACCAAGCTCTTAGGCCTCAAACCTTCGGTCAAACGCCTTATGATGTACCAGCAAGGATGCTTCGCTGGCGGCACGGTCCTCCGCCTGGCCAAGGATCTGGCTGAGAACAACAAAGGCGCACGTGTTCTGGTGGTTTGCTCGGAGATCACCGCCGTTACCTTCCGCGGTCCGAGTGAAACTCACCTCGACAGTCTCGTTGGACAGGCTCTGTTCGGTGACGGCGCCGCTGCTGTCATCGTCGGGTCAGACCCGATCCCCGAAGTGGAGAAGCCGTTGTTCGAAATGGTCTCAGCTGCCCAAACTATTCTTCCCGACAGCGACGGGGCTATCGACGGCCATCTGCGGGAAGTCGGCCTGACCTTCCACCTTCTCAAAGACGTTCCTGGTTTGATCTCGAAGAATATCGAGAAAAGCTTGGTCGAGGCATTTAAGCCGTTGGGTATCTCGGATTGGAACTCAATTTTCTGGATCGCCCACCCCGGCGGTCCGGCGATCTTGGACCAGGTGGAGCTGAAACTCGGTCTGAAGGAGGAGAAAATGCGAGCAACCAGACAGGTTTTGTCAGATTACGGCAACATGTCAAGCGCCTGCGTTTTGTTTATTATGGACGAGATGAGGCGGAAATCGGTGGGCGACGGGTCGAAGACGACCGGAGAAGGGCTGGAGTGGGGGGTGCTGTTCGGGTTCGGACCGGGGCTCACCGTCGAGACGGTTGTCTTACACAGTGTCGCTGTTTAGAGAGTGAAATACTATCAAGCATTGGACTATCCATCAGTCGTCTTTCAATTTATTTTCTTTTTCTTAATGTTTTGGTGTGTTTTGCAAATTGATTTAAGAAAATACTGCGAAAATTTCAATAATAAAAATATAACAAGTATAATTATATTTTTATTCTCTTCTTTTATAATATTAAAATATTTGTTGGTCTAATTAAATTATAATTAATATAATAAATTATAATTTATTTATTTATTAAATTAATTATACTAATTATTATTTGACACATCTATAAATATTTTAAGTAGACAAATAAAAAATTAAATATAGTATTCATTCCAATAACATTGTTATTTATTGCGAAATTTAATGACAATAAAGTTAATAACTCATTAATCTCAGAGAAATCAATGTGGTCAAGCTAAAGAACAGTAGCCTTCACAGCACTTACTGCAACTGCAGCCAACAGCCATAACTGTTGGGCCAGCTCCTGCGGCGGCTAAATGTACTGCATAACACGCTGCTACAAAATGAGACGGTAAAATTCACTCTAACAATCAGTTCAAAAAGTGAAAAAATATCTTTTATATTTATACAATACCGTTTATTTTGATTTTGTCGATGTTTGACAACACCCGCCTACACGTATAGCATGATAGATTTTTCTTTCTTTCACGTTTAGCGTATTTAATCGATTCTCATATTGTACCGGTTTAACTTTGATAACATGATAGAAAGTGAGAATGTATAAATCACTTCAAAAACTAGTTCAAATAATGAGAGAATTCTTTTCATATTTATACATGATCGTTTATTTTGATTATGTCATATAGAACAACACTATCTAAGAATTAAAATTAAAACACGTGAACAACAATATAAGAAATAGGAAATATGAACGACGGACCATGATTTAATGGTTAGTGAAATTAGATTTATGTTGATTACATTTATAATGTAATTAAATTATCTAATTCTATGATTAAATGAGATATCTAATCCTCAACTTAATCTTTCCATCCTTAGTTATGACGTCAACCAAATCATGAGGGTGCAAAGAGGATAACTTTCGCTGTGACAGGTCGATATGTTTTGGGGTCAAACTTGAAAAAACAATCGTACAAGATTAAGCCTAAATCATGTGATATCTAATTAAGAATGTCATTTTAATTTGGGTTAAAACCAATTTGAACTCAAAGTATAAGTTTAACTTGAAATAAAATTGAAATTAAAAATTTTAACAACTAAAACATGATAACGAGGGTCGTTTTATGGATGTATTGTCTTCCTTTTTTTCTTGACGATGGAGGTGGAGACCATCTACATCTCCTCCCTCTCAGGTCTCCACCACGAGGTGCAACTGCTAAACATACACGTAAACTGATCCTCTATTTATGATATTATTCTTTTTACTAACCCGACACCTTTAATTTTAATTATTACAAATATCAAATGTTTTATTGATTTTGCACGTTGATCTACATACTTTCAAATCACTGTATCATTCCGCGAAGCGAGGCTCTCGGCATTGCATGGCCTCGTTGCCAAAATTAGGGTGGGTCTATTGTTAGCTGGGAAGTTTGGTTTGACTGTCGTCCGGCGTAGTTGAATTATTCAGTTTAGTTCACTTTAAATCTTTTAGTACAAGTCGATCTTGAACTCCCCCACAAATAATGTCGCTTTAGAAGATTCTACAGCCGTTAGGCTTCGATGAAGCATATGAGAGAGCCAATGATAGTTACACCATCCACAAATTGTGCCATCCGCTAAGATCTATTTTTTGTCACTTAGTGTGACAATATATAACAATATCTTTTACGTAACTGTCAACGTTTAAGGTAGGTTGCCAAATTTCATTTAATGCAAAAAATACAATATTCTGAAGCTAATCAGGATAATTATTTTAGCCTAATGTAACATAATCGAGAGAAGGCTTAGTAACCATTCTTAGACCTACCCTCAATGAAATTATGACACACAAATTTGATGCGACTTCGTGCCTAAAAATTTAAGTATCTAGTCCTTATAATTATTAATAATTACCAATAGTTATGGTTTTAGTAAAAATCAATTAAATTAATATTTGAATTTGTATTTCCATGTAATTAGCAAATTTATTAATTATAAAACTAGTTTTTATTCATAAAACACACGAATAGTTTAAATTTATATTTAATTTTCTCATAAATAAATGTTTTAAATACAAATTTAACATTTTGAGACAAATGAAAATGCTGTTTATTTGGAAACTTTCACAGCCTTTATTATTTCCTGAAAATATTATAATTCAAATTATATATATAAAAGAGTATCGAGTGTGGTGGACGATATTATTAATTATGAGTTTATTAAAATATAAAATTTATATTAATTTAAAATTGCAAATAAACAATTTAAACGTGCTTAACTAAACTATTAAGCACGTAACTCTAGATCACGTTGCTCGGAGCCATAAGAAACAAAAACACATACAGATGACACAGGCCGTTGATTTTTGATCGGACGGTAAGAATGGAAGAAATTGACTTTCAAATAAGAGGAGCTGACCCTCTGGTGGGTAGAGATGAAACCCAGCGTCTTCCTCGAGCAAAATGTTTGATAGACTAATACACCAAACTCAATCACGTACCGTACTCCCTACTTCCAAGTCGTTGAGTTCGTCTCTTATCTACCCTTTACACTCTCTCTCCACTATATAATCTCCATTTTCTTGCTGAACTGCATTGCAAACATAAGCTCAAGTTCTTCGGTTGATCCTTTTTTGTGCAGGTTCTTGTTCAACGATAGAGAAGAAGATGGTGACCGTCGAAGAGGTTCGCAGAGCCCAGAGGGCTGAAGGCCCGGCCATCGTCTTGGCCATCGGAACCGCCACACCCCCGAATTGCGTAGATCAAAGTACTTACCCGGACCACTACTTTCGCATCACTAATAGCGAGCACAAAACTGAACTCAAGGAGAAATTTAAGCGGATATGTAAGAAATTCATTAGAATTTTCGATTCATGCGAATTCTCCGTGAAAGTTTGAAGCTTTTGTTGTATAAAGTATTAATGGTTTAGTGGTTGTGTAATAATTTCAGGCGAAAAGTCGATGACCAAGAAGAGGTATATGTACTTGACGGAGGAAATTCTGAAGGAGAACCCCCATGTTTGTGCCTACGAAGCTCCTTCTCTCGACGCTAGACAAGATATGGTTGTCGTGGAAGTTCCCCGGCTGGGAAAGGAGGCAGCGGCGAAAGCTATAAAGGAATGGGGACAGCCCAAATCCAGGATTACCCACGTCATTTTCTGTACCACCAGCGGACTCGACATGCCCGAAGCCGATTATCAGCTCACCAAGCTCTTAGGCCTTCGTCTGTCGGTCAAACGCCTTATGATATACCAGCAAGGATGCTTCGCCGGCGGCACGGTCCTCCGCCTGGCAAAGGATTTGGCTGAGAACAACAAAGGAGCACGTGTTCTGGTGGTTTGCTCGGAGATAACCGCCTTTACCTTCCGCTGTCCGAGTGAAACTCACCTCGACAATCTCGTTGGACATGCTCTGTTAGGTGACGGCGCCGCTGCTGTCATCGTCGGGTCCGACCCAATCCCCGAAGTGGAGAAGCCATTGTTCGAAATGGTCTCCGCTGCCCAAACTATTCTTCCCGACAGCGACGGGGCTATCAACGGCCGTTTGCGAGAAGTCGTCCTGACCGTCCACCTTATCAAAGACGTTCCTGGTTTGATCTCGAAGAACATCGAGAAAATCTTGGTCGAGGCATTTAAGCCGTTGGGTATCTCGGATTGGAACTCAATTTTCTGGATCGCCCACCCCAGGGGTCCGGCGATCTTGGACCAAGTGGAGCTGAAACTCGGTCTGAAGGAGGAGAAAATGCGAGCAACCAGACAGGTTTTGTCAGAATACGGCAACATGTCAAGCGCTTGCGTTTTGTTCATTATGGACGAGATGAGGCAGAAATCGGTGGGCGACGGGTTGAAGACGATCGGAGAAGGGCTAGAGTGGGGGGTTCTATTCGGGTTCGGGCCGGGTATCACTGTCGAGACGGTGGTTCTACACAGCGTCGCCGTTTAGAGGGTGAATTACATCAGGAAATACAACTCTTTTGTCGACTTCTATGGTTTACTTCAATCGTTTGTTATTTGATTTTGTTTTTCAACAACGTTGATGACTCTACATTCTGTTGAATGTTTATGTTGAGCTTTGTACAATGTGCTAACTAATAGTTTAAAACTAACTAAATTGAACATTGTACACTTATACTTTAACATCTCCCCTCAAGAGCAAGGCCGAAGGCCGAAGATCCTAAATAAGAATGTCGTAAAGGACGATGGCGGAAGAGGCTTTGTGAGAGCGTCTGCAAGTTGAGTTTCGGAAGGAGTGAATTTTACTGACAGAGTCTTGTAGAGATCTTTTTCTCGCACAAAGTGAAAGTCTATCTCCACGTGTTTGGATTTTGAGTGCAAGATGGGATTGGAGGCCAGATACGTTGCACTCAGATTGTCACAGAGTATAATAAGAGGTACATCGAAAGATACAACGCCCAATTCAGTTAGAAGAGATTGGAGCCATAACACTTTGGCTGCAACGTTTGCAACACTTCAATATTTGGATTCAGTACTCGATCTTGAAACAACCTTTTGTTTAGTGGAGGACCAAGAGATAAGATTGGAGCTCAAGAAAATACAGAATCTGCTAGTACTCTTACGGTCATCGGGGCAGGATGTCCAATCGGCATCTATAAAACATGTCAAATTGTACGATGAAGACGGCAATAATGAGATACCCAAAGAGGAGGTACCTTGAAGGTAGCGAAGAATCCGTTTGACAGCTTGCAAATGAATATCTGAAGGAGAATGCATAAACTGTGAGACTTTGTTTACAACAAAAGTGATGTCAGGTCTAGTGAGACAGCAATATTACAAGGCACCAACCAAGCTTCGGTAGAGAGAACCATCAGGAAGAGGAGTACCAGAGTGTTTAGATAAAATGGGTCGGAAACCATTAGAGTAGGAACTGGTTTATAGGAGCCCATGTTAGCCGAGTGCATAATCTCTTAAATATATTTGGACTGCGAGAGACTCATACCAGTAGATGTGTGAGTTACCGAAATCCCAATAAAGAACGATAACGGGCAAAGATCTCGCACCTTAAATTTAGAGTGCAAGTAGACAAGAAGTTGATTGAGCAGAGGAGCAGAGTTACCATTTACTATGATGTCATCGACATATACAAGCATAATAATAATTGAGGAAGGTCGGCAATGAATAAAAAGTGATAAATCTGACTTGGACACTGAGAAACCCCAATCCAATAAAGCTTAGCGACCCTTAGTCCTACTCCTTAAATACCCGTAAAATTTTTTTACTTTTTTTTTTAAAAAAAAACTCTTGACATTTAAAATGGCCAGACATAAAATCAAAGGCATAAAATAGAAAACAGAAATGGATGACAATGTGGACGACAGAAGTGCAGAAGCTGTGGACGACAGAAGTGCAGAAGCTGTGGACGACAGAAGTGCAGAAGCTGTGGACGACAGAAGTGCAGAAGCTGTGGACGACAGAAGTGCAGAAGCTGTGGACGACAGAAGTGCAGAAGCTGTGGACGACAGAAGTGCAGAAGCTGTGGACGACAGAAGTGCAGAAGCTGTGGACGACAGAAGTGCAGAAGCTGTGGACGACAGAAGTGCAGAAGCTGTGGACGACAGAAGTGCAGAAGCTGTGGACGACAGAAGTGCAGAAGCTGTGGACGACAGAAGTGCAGAAGCTGTGGACGACAGAAGTGCAGAAGCTGTGGACGACAGAAGTGCAGAAGCTGTGGACGACAGAAGTGCAGAAGCTGTGGACGACAGAAGTGCAGAAGCTGTGGACGACAGAAGTGCAGAAGCTGTGGACGACAGAAGTGCAGAAGCTGTGGACGACAGAAGTGCAGAAGCTGTGGACGACAGAAGTGCAGAAGCTGTGGACGACAGAAGTGCAGAAGCTGTGGACGACAGAAGTGCAGAAGCTGTGGACGACAGAAGTGCAGAAGCTGTGGACGACAGAAGTGCAGAAGCTGTGGACGACAGAAGTGCAGAAGCTGTGGACGACAGAAGTGCAGAAGCTGTGGACGACAGAAGTGCAGAAGCTGTGGACGACAGAAGTGCAGAAGCTGTGGACGACAGAAGTGCAGAAGCTGTGGACGACAGAAGTGCAGAAGCTGTGGACGACAGAAGTGCAGAAGCTGTGGACGACAGAAGTGCAGAAGCTGTGGACGACAGAAGTGCAGAAGCTGTGGACGACAGAAGTGCAGAAGCTGTGGACGACAGAAGTGCAGAAGCTGTGGACGACAGAAGTGCAGAAGCTGTGGACGACAGAAGTGCAGAAGCTGTGGACGACAGAAGTGCAGAAGCTGTGGACGACAGAAGTGCAGAAGCTGTGGACGACAGAAGTGCAGAAGCTGTGGACGACAGAAGTGGACGACAGAAGTGCAGAAGCTGTGGACGACAGAAGTGCAGAAGCTGTGACGGCAATAGTGCAGAAGCTGTGGACGACAGAAGTGCAGAATCCGTGGACAACAGAAGTGCAGAAGCTGTGAACGACTGCTATAAAGGGCAGAATGGACGACTATTTTCAAAGGCAGAATGGACGACTGTTTTAAAGGTAAAATGGACAACTGTTTTTAAAGGCAGAATTCAACACTCCACCGATTGATCTGCTACCCCAGCCGATCGATCGGCTACCTCTCTGTTTCACATCTACATGTCCTAATAACCTCACAACTCACTATTAAACTTCTCCCTAACCTCTTTAGACACAAAATACTCCAAAACCAGATTCAAAACATCACTTTGAACGTGTTAGAAAACATAACAGAAGTTCAAAAAATCTAACTGCATGGATAGCTCTAAAACTCAAGCATATCCGTGACTCAACCTAAAATAACCTCAAACAAAACCGGTTTAACTTTTAACAAAAGGCTTAGCAAAACATTTTATAAAACGAATTTACCAATACATCGATTTGTCTACTATCCAGAAACCAAGCATCCTAAAATGGTTCAACTATACAATTCTCCTATCTATTCACCCGTCATCCCATTTTTAACACAAAACCATCAAAATACCTAAGCTATTGCTCCCACGGGTCAAAAAGCGCCTCGTCTGCCCAGCGCACTCCCACGGGCCATCCTTGTTTAACCTGCTTATACTTCGGGTGGAGGAATTTCGTCCTCACCTGTTTCAAAATCACCTACACCATAAAGACAACTATGAGCTAAAGGCTCAGTAAGCTTCGTAAATGCAAATGCATGCTGTGCATATGCGGATCATAAATCATGCAGACATTTTCAACGTTTCATTACAGAATAGAATGTCACTGAGGTCTAACTCTCACAAGATGAAGAGGGCACGTCTGACAGTTAGACAGCCCTTTCCATCTACCGGGGGGAAAACATGGTTCCATCCGTAAACAGCCATGTCTGAACCCCACCCCGTCGTGACCAGATTACGTACATTCATTTCTTTTCTTAAACACATGTAGAAATATATTTTCATGCTATTTTGAAAAGACGTGATGCATGGACAGTTCATATTGCATAACGTATACAGAGCCCTAGACATAAAGAAAATGATAAGCAGTACATAAAACCTAGGAAAAACGTTCTAACCTAACAAATATCTTAAACTAACCATTCAACCTACACTGAAGATATAGATCACCAAACATCCTCGATCAATAAACTCTTCTATGGTGTAGGCCAAATCGGCCAAACAAATCACGAAGACTTACCTCGTGTCCTTTTTCAATCCGAGTGTTTAAATCTTCACAAAAGGAGCCAAATCGTAGGAGGAGACGAGGTTTTCTTCTCAGCGATGAAAGAAAACTGGAGGAGTAGCAAATGAGGGTGTTCTCACGTAAGGGAGTGAAGAGGCATGGAGAAGCTTCTCCCACAAGCTTTGCCACATGTCACATTCTTATTGGGTGCTCCAAACCACCCACTTTCACTTCCTAATTTGCCCTTCCATTGGTTTCCAACTAAATGCTTTGTTTCCTTACCTATTTCGTTATTTAGTTAACAATTCGGTTTCTCCAAATTTTCTTATTTCACTGAGTACTCCAATAAATTACTAGGGCTTTATTAAAACTTTCCGTTCGCAAAATGGACTTAATTTGACATATTTACAAAAAATGTCATTTTGTATCGAATAATAATAATCCCGTAAAATGGGGTGTTACAAAAGCTGTGTATAGTTTAGTATACCAAGCCTTAGGAGATTGCTTGAGGCCATAAAGAGCTGTGTAATCGGCAAACAGCAGACGAAGAAGAGGGGCTAATGAAACCTGGAGGTTGCTGCATAAAAACCGTTTCAGATAGATCGTCATGTAGAAACGCATTACTTACATCAAGTTGCCGAATGCCCCAGCCAGATGAGATGGCTAAAGAGAGAGTGGTACGAACTGACGTGGGTTTGACAATGGGACTAAAGGTCTCTTCATAATCTATGCCCTCAGTCTGATCGTAGCCTTTTGCTACTAAGCGAGCCGTATACCTGTTTAGTAAGCCATCATAGTTGAGCTTGGTTTTGAAAACCTACTTACAACCAATGATTTTAACCCCTAGCGGAGGAGGAACTATTGTTTAGGTATGGGTTTCATTGAGGGCGGCTATTTCCTCTTGCATAGCAACTAACCACTATGGATGTTTGGAAGCTTGTTGAAAAGTTTTGGGTTCGATGGAGGATTGGACGGAAAAGGCTTTAGGCTTGAAGATACCGATTTTGGCACGGGTTTGCATAGGATGGGTATTAGTAATAGGGGGATTAGGATTGAGGGTGGGGCTAAGAGGGTAGGCAGGTAAGGTAGGGAGTGGTATAGGGGGAGGTGTTATTGGAGACGGTTCGATTTGAGTGGAAGATGGGAAGGTGGAAGTAGGTAAAGCTATAGTACTGGTGGGTGTCAGGACCGACCCGGCCTCAACAGGAATAGGATTCCCGAAGTGAGAAGTTATACACAGGACACGACATATATCCATAGGAACTCATGAAACAATCTTTTTTGTACGTGGAATCCTAAACTATGATATTTCCAAAAACAAACATAACGAAAACCATGTTCGTTTTATACCATTAAACATTTTTCCATCGAAATCATAGTACACGACGAAAGTGAAATTTAAAATAATATACAGTCATGACATGTGACTTTTCAAACCCAAATAACAAGACCATCAGCCATGATAGATCTTTCACCTATGCATTTTGCCAACTTTGTAATCTTGTTTGCTTTCCTTCTCGATGAAAGTTCTCGATATATGAAAAATAGAGATTTTTCCACATAATTAGTCTTTGGCTCAGCAAATAAATCAAACAATTAGAATACTCAATTTAACTCTATATACACAATTCGAACCATTCTCCATCCCATACCATCATCACCATTACTTAAGAGAAAACCAAAAAAACGTGTCATTGTCATAAAAATACATGCTAGAAATCAATTAATGAGAAATCAATTCCAACAACTAATGTCAAGGTAATGTTAATCGAAATTGCCTGTAAAACCATAAAAAAAAAAAAGATCCAATGAATTATTTAACAAACAATGACTTTTATAAAAATAATTCACACATATGTCACTCCAACATGTATATAATTATAAAACATCCATACAGATTTTTGGGCTTTCACCGGCCATATTGTAGTACCCAGAGCTTACTTTTCTCGCAAGGTTTAAGGACTTTCAACCCAATGAGGATGACTATGCGTAAGACCCCTACTCTTTTCCCATTCATAGTTATACATATTTTATATAATTAGAGTAAATAAGTAATTGCCTCTTTCTCTTTCCACAACACATACTTTGAAAATTTACACTCTCTCAACTATATAATCTCTCATTTTCCTGCTGATCTGCATTGCAAACATAAGCTCAAGTTCTTCAGTTGATCCTTTTTTGTGCAAGTTCTTGTTCAACGATAGAGAAGAAGATGGTGACCGTCGAAGAGGTTTGCATTGCCCAGAGGGCTGAAGGCCCGCCACCGTCTTGGCCATCGAAACTGCCATGACCTCGAATTTTGTAGATCAGAGTACTTACCCGAGCTACTACTTTTGCATCACTAATAGCGAGCACAAAACGGAACTCAAGCAGAAATTTAAGCGGATGTGTAAGAAATTCATTTGAATTTTTGATTCATGCACAAGTTCTACGTGAAAGTTTGAAGCTTTTGTTGTACAGACTACTAATGGTTTAGTGGCTGTGTAATAATTTCAGGCGAAAAGTCGATGATCAAGAAGAGATATATGTACTTGATGGAGGAAATTCTGAAGGAGAACCTCCATGTTTGTGCCTACCAAGCTCTTTCTCTCGACGCTAGACAAGATATGGTTGTCGTTGAAGTTCCTAAGCTGGCAAAGGAGGCGGCAGCGAAAGCTATAAAGGAATGGGGACAACACAAATCCAAGATTACCCACGTCGTTTTCTACACCACTAGCGGAGTCGACATGCCTGGAGCCGATTATCAGCTCACCAAGCTCTCAGGCCTCTGTCCGTCGGTCAAACGCCTTATGATGTACCAGCAAGAATGCTTCACTGGCGACACGGTCCTATTGGGTCCGGCTCATTCATGGAGCTCATCCATATAATTGTCCCCAATTTAATTTTTCATCTACTCCCATTAAACGTGACGGGAGTCTTTGTAACGCCCGGGTTTTCGAATCTTAGGATTTTCTAATTTCTTAGTTAATTTTCGTAAAATAGCAAATTAAAGTACTTTCTTGAGCGGGATGTTTCTTTAGAGCCCTAGGAATTTATGGAAATTTTTAGAGGAATAAGTGAAATTTTAGAAATCCAAATCGAAAGAGTAATGCTAGAGTTCCCGTTTTAGCCTTTTAGTATGTTAATTCGTAAAAATAGTAAATCAAGTCCGTTTTACGAAAAGAAAGCGTTATTAGGGTCCTAACGATTAATTTGAATTTGTGAAGATATACGGGATTTAACGAAATTTCAAAAGATGCCGAAAGCACGGGAGGGCAAAACGGTATATTAATGTTTTAATAGGAATTAATATTATTATTATTATTATTATTATTATTATTATTATTAATTAAAACAACAGAATGGTTAAAACCATTCTGTTGTTTTTGTTCGAGCTCGAGCCCGACGCCGAGAGAGACGAGGGAGACAACGGCGACTCTCCTCCGACGAACGCCGGCGATTTCTCACCGTTTTCAGGCCAGACGACGGCGGCGCTTCCAGGGCAGCCATTTCCGACCCGTCTCCGCGCACAAACCGACCGGTAAGCTTCGAGCCTTGCCCTGTTTCGTGTTCTGTCTGCGCCGTGGATCGCTGAGCTGCTAGAGCTCCGATCGTGGTCGTTTTTGGCTGCCCTCAGCGTCAAATTGCCGAGCTCAACGCCGGCAAGGATTGCCGAGCAATGGTGAGCTCGGATTGGGGGAAAAACCAAGGGCTCCAAATTGGGGAACTCGGGTTTTCCTACGTAAAGCCTTGGAATTTGATTAGATTATGTTAATTGGATGTTAGGGGGATTGATTGGTGAGGAAATTGATGTGAATTGATGAAAAATCGAAATGGGGAAATTTCCCGGGTTAGGGCAGTTTGGGTTTTGCCTAATTTGACCTAGTTACGGTGGTTTGTTTTGAAATTCTTTTTGGCAGGTTAAAATAGGTTATTAGAGGAGTACGTGGCCGCTGGAATCGTTCAATTCCAACAATCGACGCAAAAGCTATGCACGTTTGAAGTTTCGGGTCGGTTTTTATCGAACCCAAATTAGTGGCACGTTTAGTTAGGTTTTAGTTAGATTAGGTTAGAAATAGTAGTTTGAGATGTTTATACGAAAGTGAGAGTTTAGTTTGGCCGAGTGAGTTCTAATGCAATGTTTTGATATTTAGGTTTTTCAGGTTCCACGGTTAAGAGTCGGAGTTGAGATGAATTGCTAAGGACGCCAGGTAAGTAGTGTAGGTTTACGTGTTGCCCTTTTGGCCTACATCACAGGACGTTAGGATTTGTTTGCAAGTTTTATATATGTTTAGTCCATGCATCATGTTTTAGAAACGAAACAAAAATGTTTTATGCATATGTTTCAAAAGTATGACATTGAAAATGTAAAGTGTCTGAGGGAAGTGGTTCACCCTTCAGATGTAAAGTGTGGAACGTCCAGAAAATATAGAAATTCTGAGGGAAGTGGTTCACCCTTCAGATGAAGTTGTGGAACGTCTAGAGATGGAGAAACTAATCCGCCCTCCATTGGTAGAGGATTACATGTATGTACGATGGAAACGAAATGATTATGTATGATGGAAACGACATAAATTGAAACGAAACGATTATGTATGATGAAACTGTAGAAACTGCATATGTTAAGCAAAATGTTTTAAATTCATATTGTCACTACTTGCTAAGCATTAGGCTTATAGTTTGAGTTATGTGATGTAGGTGCAGAAGAACAGGTACGGTGAGTTTTCACGAGCATGCTAGGATTACGGACGCAGTTGTTGGAGTACGACCATGGTGGCAACCCGGCAATATTGTTAGGGCGATTCCGACCGTGGTTAGTATGTGTCCGTGGTTAGTATGAGTACGAGTCTATTGTTAGTAGGTCTACGTGTCGGTTTTGTTTGTGAAAGTATGAAAATGTTTAAGTATGTGGATCGGATGATTTGATAGAAAAATGTATGAAAGGTTGAGTTTTGATGTAAATGTAGTGGAAGTAGAACGTTTAGAATGTGGAGTCTTAATTTTAGAAATATACTGGAACTGTTTGGTTATTTTGAACTGTTTGGTTATTTTAAAATAGGTAAGGATACGCTCGATTTTTAGAGCGATCCATGCGGTTCGTTTTCTTGAGTTCTTCCCGAAAGTATAGGTTATATTAGTGTCGTGTTTTGATGATCGACGAGTGAGTGTTTTGTTTTAATTGATCTTAATTTAATTGTTTATTGTTTTAAGTTATTAATGGTTTTAGTCTAGTTTTAAATGTTTTATGCTCAAAATGTTTAAGTCAAAGTTAGACCCTAAAGGTTGTTAGAGGTGGGTCAATTGTCTAAGTCCGTTTTTCTTTTAAAGTGTTAAGTAAAAATGAAAAATTTTATTCGAAAACACGAGGGCTTAGGTAAAGGTTATGTCAATGTAAAGTCAAGTCCTGTGACGGCCCTACGGGGTTGGGGTCGTTACAGTCTTGTTGATTGCCGGTCTTTATAATGACTATTTTGTATTCATGTAATATACGGCTAATTTTTCAATCTGCAATAGATTTCATTTTCTCTTTGTGTGTTCACTTCAACTTTGTGTGTATCAGAGTTGCCTTGCAGAACTGAGAGAAAGAGAGTCGTTCGTCATTCTTCTTCCTTGCACCGATCTACGCCGAGGGAAAAGCCGAGCACCTGTGAGTGAGATAGAACCTTTGTGCGAGAGAGTTCTTGTCGCTCTATCCTCTTCTGTTAAGTCAAGTTCTGTGAGTGCGATTGAACCTGTGGGTGAGAGAGCAAACCTATATATGCTCTAGGCCGTCCGCCGTCCGACCAGCGAAGAAAAGAAGAGCCGCTACGCCACCGTCTCCAAACAGAACAGTGACACCCATCCATCGTTGTCGCTGTCCAACAGCAAAGAAAAACAGATCGACACTCTCTCGTGGCCGTCCGTCATCTGTCTGCCGCCAAGCTCACTTAGCCGCCGCTGTCCCCGAGCAACGAACCAGTTAATCACCGCTTGCTGCAAAGGATTGTCTGCCCCGTAACTCCGTTCAGAGTACTCTATCGATGGCCAAAGACACAAAACAGAGAGAGGCGGATTTATCCAAAAAAAAATTTTATAGAAATTTTGAAATTTTTAGAAGCTAACCCGAGCATGAAGGTCACGTTGAATGACTCCAACTATTATATGTGGAAAGGAAAGTGTAGGATCGAGTTGTCTAAGAGGGAGGGTGAATTAGAAATTTCTTAATCTAATCGATTTTAGATATGCAAGTTAGGTTTATCTTTTCTTCTCACTTTTATTTTAATATTGTACTAAGACATAAAACAATATGAAACAAATAAAAGTAAGAGTGAGAGAGAGATTGACACTAGTATTTTTTACGTGATTCGGTCAAAACCTGCCTACGTCTACGCTTCAAGGTTTCCCCCTTGAAGATCTTTAACTTCTCCTCAACGAGAATTCCATATCGAACTTCACGGGCGTCAATCTTCAGCCTTACAACTCTGGATTGAACTTTACGGGCGTCAATCCACTGCCTTTAAGATTTTACAGATTTGAATAGTTGAGCACAAAAGCTACACTCTCTCAAAACAGAATCTCAAGTTTAAGAGTATAGATGTGTAGGAAATTGCAAAGTATTACAAAGCTTTTTGCGTGTTAGGGTTCAGAGAGGATTTTTGCAAAAAGTTGTTCTCCCAAGCTTTGTTCTTCTATTTATACTCTGTCTATAATCGGCAACTCATCTAGAAAAGCTCCTTGTCTGTGTTCAAAAATATAGCCGTTGGAGAAACATCCGTACGACGACAGCTAGCCGTTGATGTCTGGAGTCGCTATCGTTCGCGGCCATTAATGATTTGGAGTTAAGACACTGGACAAGTATCATTGTTGCTTCGCGGTCTTTTAAATTTCTGGTGCTAAGTCTTTGGATGAGTAAGTATGGACGACTGCGTCTTTCCTTTGAACGTGGACGATTAATTTCGACAGACTACTTTGGACGAATGATTCTGACTGAAGTCACCTGATTTCCACGTGATACTTTGGATGATTGATTCTCACACTTAACTTTGGACAACTGATTTCATCTTAACTGTGGACGATTGATTCTGACTAACTATTAACACTTAGCCAAAAATTCGTCAGAAAATATAATACCTTTTTCAAAGGGCATTTCCAGATAAATGCAATAAACATAATAAACCAATTATCCAATTCGTAAATTTCATATTACTCATGCACATCAGTTTATATATTTTTTATTAAACTTAATCAACAGTTCACTCGTTTCATATTAATCATAATCATCAAAAACATAATTATCAAAAATAGTTACTTAAAAGCCTTTAAGCTAACAGAAAGATGGTGGATCTTCTTTATGTGAAAGATTATTATCTGCCTGTGTTTGCTGGTGCGAAGCCAGCAGCTAAATCTGACGTCTGTGTGGTTACATTTCGCAGTGGTCCTCAACCATGTCAGTGAAGAAAACAATGCTCAGAGCTTGTGGAAAAAGCTTGAGGAGTTTTATGCTCGGAAGACCGGCAACAACAAATTGTTTCTGATTAAGCAACTTTTAGGGTTGAAGTATCATAATGGAAAAACAATTACCGATCACCTGAATACATTTCAGGGAATTATAAATCAGCTGGCTGGAATGAAAATCAAGTTTGATGAAAAGGTTCAGGGGTTGATTCTTCTTGGTACTTTACTAGACTCGTGAGAGACATTCAGAATGTCGTTATCTAACTCTAGTCAAGAAGGTATTTTGGCTATGGATGTAGTCAACAGTTGTGTTTTGAACGAGGAGATAAAAAGAAAGTCGACAGGTTCTTCTTCACAGTCAGACATTCTAGTCACCGAAAACATGGAGAGGAGTCAAAGCAAAGGTCCAAGTAACAGAAATCGAAATCAAAGCAGTCGAGAAAATACGCAAACTATAAGTGTCATCATTGTGATAGAAATGAGCACATCAAGAAATTTTGTAGAAAGTTTCTACAAGAGAATCCAAATGCCAAGGAAAAGAAATTCGAAGAGGGTGATATAGGCGAGAAGATAGCCACGGCCACCGAGGAGTTCTTTATTGTGTACGACTGAGATGTCATCAATCTCACTTGCCAGGATACGAGTTGGGTGATTGATAGTGGCGCTTCGATACATGCTACTTCCAAGAGGGATTTCTTCACGTCCTACATTTTCGGTGACTTTGGAAGTGTAAGAATGAGAAATGATGGTGTTGGAAAAACCATTGGTATTGGAGACGTGTGTTTGGAGACTGACACCGGTAACACCTTAGTTTTGAGAGGCGTGAAGCACATCCCCGACATCTGCATGAATCCGATCTCAACGACGAAGGGTTTTTCAACACCTTTCGTGATGGAAAATGGAAGCTCTCTAGAAGCTCCCTGATTGTGGCGAGAAGAGAAAAATGTTCCTTTCTATATGTGATGCACGCAAAGATCGCAGATTCCATAGTCCATACGGTAGACGATGAAGCTGCTGTAGAACTTTGGCACAATCGACTTAGTCATATGAGCAAGAAGGGGTTGATGATTCTAGGAAAGAAAAATCTACTCTCATGTATGAGAAATGGTTCTCTAAAGAAGTGTACTCATTGTTTAGCACGCAAACAAACTCGAGTAGCTTTCAAAAGCATTCCTCATTCGCGTAAATTGGGTATACTCAATATGGTATACTCTAATGTGTGCAGTCCGATGAAGACAAGAACACTTGGTGGTGCAGTATATTTTGTGACTTTCATCGACAATCACTCAAGGAAGGTTTGGGTGTATATGTTGAAGACAAAAGATCAAGTGCTAGACGTCTTCAAGCAGTTTCATGCTCATGTTGAAAAAGAAACAAGTGTGAAACTCAAGTGCATCTGGACAGACAATGGAGGTAAGTACTGTGGTCATTTTGATGAGTACTGTAGAGAGCAGGGTATTCGTCATCAAAAGACACCTCCGAAGACTCCTCAGCTGAACAGATTAGCTGAGAGAATGAACAGAACACTCGTTGAGAGGGTGAGATGTTTGCTTTCGCAGTCACAGTTGCCGAGGTCCTTCTGGGATGAAGCTTTGAGTACTGTGGTTCATGTTTTGAATCTCAGGCCGAGTGTACCGTTTGGTTTTGAAGTTCCAAAAGAAATGTGGTCCATAAAAGAAGCTTTGTATAGTCATCTATACACCTTTAGGTGCAAAGCCTTTGTTCACATTCCGAAAGACAAGCAGTCAAAACTCGATGTGAAGACGAGGTCGTGTGTGTTCATCGGTTATGGTCTTGATGAGTTTGGCTACAAGTTCTACCATCCACTGCAGAAAAAGCTTGTTAGAAGCCGAGATGCAGTATTCGTAGAAGACCAACGCATCAAAGACATCGATAAGTCAGAAATGGCAAGAGGTACAGTGATGATCTGATTGATTTAGATCTGTTTGATATATTTGTAGAGTATTTCGATCGAGGGGGAGCAGAATCAGAGTATGATATCAGTCATGCCAATGTCGAAGTCCCCACAACTCATGATGTTGAACCGATTGAGCAAGTCAAAGAAGTGGTTCAAGAGTTGCCAGAACAACCTTCTTTGAGAAGATCCACTAGAGAGCGGCATCCTTCGACGAGATTCCCTTCCGATGAGTATGTGATGGTCACGGAGGCCGGAGAGTCAACCACTTTCCGAGAAGCGACTTCTGCTAATGAGAAGAAAGAGTTATTGAAAGCCATGGGAGAAGAGATGCAATCTCTTAATGAGAACCACACTTGTGACTTAGTAAAGTTACCGCAAGGCAAGAAAGCTCTCAAGAACAGATGGGTCTACAGATTGAAGACCGAAAATACAAGATCACAGCCAAGTTACAAAACTCGGTTGGTTGTGAAGGGGTACGGTCAGAAGAAGGGAATCGACTTTGAAGAAATATTCTCACAAGTGGTGAAGATGTCCTCGATCCGAGTTGCTCTTGGTTTAGCAGCACGCTTGAACATGGAGATTGAGCAACTTGATGTTAAAACTGCGTTCCTTCATGGCAATTTGAAGGAAGAGATTTATATGGAACAACCCGAGGGATTCAAAGTCAAAGGAAAAGAGCAACTTGTGTGCAAGTTGAAGAAGAGCTTGTATGGCCTCAAACAAGCTCCACAACAGTGGTGCAAGAAGTTTGAATCTTTCATGGTGAGTCATGGGTATAGCCGGACATCGTCAGATCACTGTGTGTTTACCAAGAGGTATTCAGATGATGACTTCATTATTCTTCTCTTATATGTTGACCATATGTTGATCATAGGCCATGATACATGATCCATTTTCCTTTATATAACGGCAAACCGTTCTCTTAGCACGGTTTGCCGTTCTTCTACAGTTCAGCTCGTGATCAGCCAAGAGAACGGTTTGCCGTGCTAAGAGAACGGTTTGCCATTCTGCAGGCCTATTTAAAGGTCAAGCCTCTCCCCTCCAAATTCACACCACCTCTAACTCCACTCTTCTTGATCTGTCTAACGCTTTTCAAATATTATCTTGCTTTCGAGAATTTTCAGGTATTAACGATGACGATGGATGATATTTCAATTAGAACGACTGATTTAGACGAGCTAACAAGCTTTGATGTCGATATCAATTGGTATGCACACGCCACTCCTGCAAATTAAAGAGGAAATACTTGTTTCTGGATCCATTTTTTCAAATATCTTCTGGCTGTAATTTGTTATATCGACTTCATTGAAATATCTTATGGCTGTAATTTGTTATATCGACTTCATCGAACAAAAAAAATATCGCAAAGCTTAATACTTGCAAGTCAGGTTTTGTTGTTCACTCTTTTCATAATTTAACGATTTTAGATAGGCAGTTAAGCCATTTTTTGTCCATTTTCTATACGTTAAGCCATTTTTTGCATGAAAAATTTGTTTGATTCATTTTTTGCACTTCATTTAAAGTTCAATCCAGATTTTAAATTTTACCCAACAAAGTATGAAAACTGTCGTCATATGAATACCAAATATTCCTCCATGTTATCGATAAAACCCGCAACTGAACCTAAAACAATCACAGTTCAAACTAAACTGGCTTCTGTTGAATGCTCCGGCATTAATGGAAATAAGGTTGAAGAAATATGGAAAATGGGTAACTGGGTCTGTTCTAATTGGAAAATGAGATATTTATTGAAGTGGCAAAAATAATAAATTAAAATAATCACAAGCTTTTCTTTTTTTAATGATATTATTTGCCTTCTAACAATCCATATTTAACTTACATTTATTTTTTTCATAATTATATCATAAAGATCTATCATAGGAAATGAATTAATAATTTAATCATATTATTGAAGATAATAAAATCTTTTTAAATTTTTTTATGTTTAGAGTAATAAAGGATAGTTCCCTCGTAATTTATTTATTTATTTTTTAAAAATGCATGCAATAATCATCAGTCTCGTTAAGTTTTGTTAATGTGTTAACCAAAAGAAAACTTTACACTAATTATTGATGCATAAATTCAATTATTCACCTTAAACAATTTATGGTACTACAAATTCTAACAAATTTGAACTTGAAAATTTATATAATATTGTTTCTAGTAAGATATAATATCGCTAATGAACATATTAAATATTAAAAACTCATTGAAATATTTGAATATCTTTTGAATAATAGTGAATTATTTCAAACCAAATCAATTATTATGGATCAAAACTAAATAAGTAAATAGATAATTGGGAATTCAAAAACTTAATCAGAATACATTCGGTAAATTTTCTTAACTTAAATAAAAAAACATGTTTATTCCTACAATAATTAGGATAAATTAAGACATTAACGTAACTAATTAATAAATGTAAAATTAAAGGATAAACTTAGTATTAATTTTCAACCAATATCAACACCCTCACATAATTTTTCAAAAAAATAAGTTTAACGAATTTGCTTATCTAGCACGTTCAATGGCGAGCCAAAGACAAGTCGGGTTGGGCTCCGTCAAAATAACCGAGCATACAGTTTAGGCGAATGAATTTAAGTTCGGCTAAAATGACTTGTATTATGAAAGATATATTCATTTTACGCCACAATCTACCTAATTTAATTAATTATATCTCTAACTTTATGATACTTGAAAATTCATTGATTTAAATGTGGGTCATCCATCAATTTTATTTCACATATAGATTTTATATGTTAATGTAAAGTTGAAATAATAATCATAAAATTTTTTGTGACTTTTTTTAAAGTAACTTTTTTTGTGACTTTTTTGAAAGTAACTTTAATGAGATTATAAAAATTAATTTATTTTTTATATGTTTGCTGAACTAGGAACTCTTGGTAACATGTTTAACGTGTCATTCAATTTTTTAAGAGAATAAAAAAAGATAATATTATTATTTCTTTATTGGTACAAATGATCAATTATACAGATAGCAATTGTTTTAGTTAGTGAACAACAACATTATTAAACAGATCATACAAACAATTAATGCAAATTATCTCTCCCTTCACTTCTAAATGAAACCCACAAGAATAGTAAGTATAGCACGACGTAATGAACCCTCTAAACGGCGACGCTGTGCAGAACCACCGTCTCCACGGTCAGGCCGGGCCCGAACCCGAACAGCACTCCCCATTCCATTCCTTCTCCCGTTGTCTTCAGCCCGTCAGCCGCTGACTTCTTTCTCATCTCGTCCATGATGAACAAAACGCAAGCGCTTGATAAGTTGCCATAATCTGATAGAACTTGTCTTGTTGTTCGCATTTTCTCCTCCTTCAGACCCAGTTTCTGCTCCACTTTGTCCAGAATCGCCCGACCGCCGGGGTGGACGATCCAGAAGATGGAGTTCCAATCTGAGATGCCCAACGGCTTGAACGCCTCCGCCAAGCTTTTCTCAATGTTCTTTGCGATCAACCCGGGGACGTCTTTCACAAGGTTCAAGGTCAGGCCGATTTCTTTGAGACGGCCGGTTATAGCGCCATCGCTATCGGGAACAATTGTCTGAGCGGCGGAGACTATTTGGAACAACGGTTTTTCCACTTCAGGGATCGGGTCAGAGCCAACGATGAGAGCGGCTGCGCCGTCGCCGAACAGAGCTTGTCCGACTAGACTGTCGATGTGGCTTTCGCTCGGACCACGGAATGTGACTGCGGTGATCTCAGAGCAAACCACCAGAACGCGAGCTCCTTTGTGGTTCTCAGCGAGATCCTTGGCCAGTCGGAGAACGGTACCGCCAGCGAAGCAACCTTGCTGGTAAATCATAAAACGTTTAACGGACGGGTGGAGGCCCAAGAGCACGGTGAGCTGGTAGTCGGCTCCGGGCATATCGATGCCGGTGGTGCTGCAGAAAACGACGTGGGTAATCTTTGATTTGGGCTGTCCCCATTCCTTGATAGCTTTTGCTGCCGCCTCTTTTCCAAGCCGGGGAACCTCCACTGCCGCCAAGTCTTGTCTAGCGTCGAGAGAAGGAGCTTCGAAGGCACAAATCTGGGGGTTCTCCTTCAGAATTTCTTCTGTCAAGTGCATATACCTCGTCTTGATCGTCGATCTTTCGCCTGAAACCCAACAGATCATTAGTAACACAAACAACAAAAGATATAAACTTTTTGACGTAAATAATTGCTGCATGAATATGAAATACAGAGGAATTTCTTACATATCCGCTTAAATTTCTCTTTGAGCTCAGTTTTGTGCTCGCTCTTAGTGGCGCGAAAGTAGATGTCTGGATAAGTGCTCTGATCAACACAATTGGGCGGGGTGGCTGTTCCGATGGCCAAGACGGTGGCAGGACCGCCAGCCCTCTGAGCTCTGAAAACTTCTTCAACGGTCACCATATTCTTTTCTATCCTTCAAAAAGAAGCTGCTCAGAAATGGACAAAGTGAAAAACTCGAAGCTAAGGCTCAATGGATGAATGAATGAGGGAGGGAAATGCGAGCTTATATAGGGAAAACCTCATGATATATTCCTCTTTATTAATAATATTAGTAATTAATTTCCGATAATCGACCTTGTATTCTCAATTTAAGAATATTTACAAGTTATACAATTTGGTGTACCCACATATTTTTTTAATCAGAAAAGTCGTTCAAAGCTATAAACCTTAAATCTGGTCTTCTTTCTCGACTCCACCAACCCTTGACTCATCTAATTTTCTTTTTCAGATTCTCACTTGGCCCTCAATACCCCAATTTAACGATTTAATCTTTGTTTATTACCATCAATACTATAATTTTTTAGTAGGTGTTTATTGCCTCTATTTCTTGGATAACGTTTATTTCATTTGATTACATAGTTCATGCATCTTGACAATCATCGAATTACGATTTCAACGTTGTGGGGTATCTCACCGTGACATTATTAATTTTCACTATTTATATCACTCGTTGAATCTTTAGCAACAGGCTTGATATCTTTGATGTTTTCAGCAATAATTTCATCTCGATGTTAGTCATAATTCTCTATTTCACATGCAAAGACCTAATCTTTACAGTATAATATAATACTATTGTTTTCGATTATAAAATGTAAAAGGTCTTGTATTAGTTGAGATTTTTTACGTTTGAAGGTTGTAATTGTGAGCGTTTTACCGCTTGAAATCTCCCGTTTTAGGTTAACAATGGAGCGATTTAAACGTCATAGCCTCTCGACGAGATGATAGGTGGATCAAGTAAACTAGGGGTGCATTTATTCAAATGGCTTCCTGTCTGGACCGGCACTGGGATTGGTAGGTCTGAAGTTTCTTCAACTGCTATTTATTTATATTTTTACATCCTTGGAACAGCTTTAAACTCTAGTGTTCCACAAAAGTGGACGTAGATCAAAGCATCCATATCATGGTTTAATTGCGATGAGTTAGGGTTTGAATTATGTATCCTCGGATAAGTGTTGTGTGAAAAGCATGACGAAGAAGTCCACAAAGTTAACTAATATAATAAAAATTAGGGCAAAGTAAACTGACAGTTCGTTAAACACTTCCCCTCTAACAACTTTCCTTGATCCCGTCGGAGTTGAATAGACTTTTCAAAATCTATATATTTGTTGACCTCAAAAATCAAAATAGAACAATTTTCTTCTCATACGCGGAGACAGAAAGAGAATATGGGAATGGTGACTGGTGAGGGTTAGTGTTTACATGTCATTAAATATTGTGGAAAAATTAAATCACTTTTCTATTCTACCTCCTCTCTTTCCTCCTCCATGTACTCTTTTCCCACAAAATACACATTTCATATCAAACAGAGGATTATCTTTCTGTTAGAAATCGAACAACAACATGTAAAAGAAAATAAGATGCGAGATACCAAATTTACGTAAAAAAATTATTTAGCAAAAAAAAAAAAATCACGGGCATAAGATAATATCATTACGAAGATCGAAATACAACTGGAAGTTTTGTAAATTGAACTTACATAATTTTACGGAGAAAATAAAAGTCAAATGACATGTCCAATGTAGATCTAACCGGCCTAATCTAGATAAAATTCAGGTCACAGTAAAATCTAACATCTTTAAATCACGTACTTGCATCAACGTTATGTTAACGTTTTCAAGGGTAGTACTAAAAACTCTATTATTAAGGTAATATTTTCTATGTAATCATATGAATTATGCTATCCACATAAATTAGATGTAACGACGAAGACATTAATAATAAATAGGGATATCTAAAGCCACAAAAAATGAGTGAAAAAACAAATTGAAAAGGCCAAGACTCGAGGGTGGGTGGAGTTGATAAAGAAGACCAGATTTAATATCCGTGACCAATCAATTTCAGAGTTTACAACTTTGATTATTTCTCAATGTTGAAAGACTTTTCTGATTTAAAAAAAAAAAAAACACGACATTTTGAGATGCATTGCTTCTTCTAAGTAACCCACTAAATTTGACATTTATAGGTTGTTCGTTGACAAATTAAAAATAATTGAAATAGAAAATGTACGAAATTAGAAAGTAAAAGTGTCATTTGATTATTAATAAATTAGAATTTGAAATCATGATGTTTTTGTCTTTGATCTGGTAATTAAAAAAATTAGAGTTAAATAAAAACAATGTTTGAAAAATATAAAAATAATTTATAAAAGAATGGTTGTTGACTTTTTGCTCAAAAGTCGTGTTTTTATCCCTATAAAAGCTCTATGTCCCTCCACCTTTGATCCAACGCAGCCTTAGCTTCGAGTTCTTCACTCGGCCTAATCTAGATAAAATTCAGGTCACAGTAAAATCTAACATCTTTAAATCACGTACTTGCATCAACGTTATGTTAACGTTTTCAAGGGTAGTACTAAAAACTCTATTATTAAGGTAATATTTTCTATGTAATCATATGAATTATGCTATCCACATAAATTAGATGTAACGACGAAGACATTAATAATAAATAGGGATATCTAAAGCCACGAAAAATGAGTGAAAAAACAAATTGAAAAGGCCAAGACTCGAGGGTGGGTGGAGTTGATAAAGAAGACCAGATTTAATATCCGTGACCAATCAATTTCAGAGTTTACAACTTTGATTATTTCTCAATGTTGACAGACTTTTCTGATTTAAAAAAAAAGGTTAAGTGCATAAAAAAGCTCAAACTATAGGAAAAGGGCAAAAAAGAGCTTCGACTATCTAAAAGGCAAAAAAGAGCTCTGCGGGGGGCCGATCACCCCCCGCAGAGGGTGCAGCGGGTACCCGCGTTAGCAACCCTGGCAATTTTTAACTCTCAAGTTCTTAAATTTTTAACCCTTCTTCGCTTTTTTTTTTTCTCAGATCCGGTAAAGGAAACGACTCCACCCATCCAAGACCCGAGGCCGATTCAACTTTGTTGCGCGACCTCACCGGTTCTCTCCTTTCCGATCGCTTCTCCATTCCATTATCGCTGCTCAATCTGCAAGGGTTTCTTCCACCTTCATCTGTGAGTATTCTGTTCTCCTTTCGTGTTCCATTTATGTCAGCGCCTGGATTGAGGATGGTATTTGTTTCGGTTTTTTGCTGCATTCAGGGTTCAATCGATGAATCTTTAAATTTCTACTTTAGAGCTAGTTTATTTGAGTCCTCGATCGTGTACTGAAAGTCGCAGGAGGGTTGAAATCTAAGTATTTTAGTACTTTACTTTTAGAGAAATCAATCTATGTTTTCTTTCCTTGTGTACAAATGGTCTGTTGTCTGGGAAATTAAGTATGGCCTCGAGAATACGGAAATGCAACCGTATATTTCCCTGTCTTTTATCTTCTTTATGTTTTTCTTATCAATCTGGTAGTTTCTGTTAGTTTTTCATATTTGAAATTGTTAGGATTAGACGCCTTAATCCACCTGTAACGAACGATCCGGAAAATACCGAAAAAGAAAAGCGAGAAAATAATAGACACCGAATTTACGTGGAAACCCTAGAAAGGGAAAAAACCACAGGTAGAGGAGAGAATCACTAATATCAATTCGGTACAATGAGTTTTGCGACTCAAGCATCAATAAATAGAGAAAACATAAAACCCTAATATTGATAATGGGCCCGACCCGGCCCAACTAGAATTCGGGTCACACCAAATTCTAACAAACTCCACCTTGACACGAATTCCACAAGAGAGATCCAACGGGCTACTCGGCCCAACAAAACCGAATCCAGAACACTGAACTCTGACAATCTCCACCTTCAACGAAATTCCGGTGCAAGGAAACAAATCTGCAAAACACCATTAAAAAAGCTCCTCTACCACAAAGGCCCCAGATGGGCCAACTCAGCATCCGATACCGATCAAGTTTAAGCCCCGCTTAAACTTGAGAGATTTACCTGAGAAGAAATCGCATCTCCTCCTCCATGGTATCACTGAACTATCAGAGTTGCTGCAACGAACTCTATCTGAACATGTCGAAGACTCCACACAGGAATCGTTACCCTCGAACACATTCAATGCATAACCTACAGTTTCATCATATCGTCCCGAAGTTTTAACCTTCCGCATTGTTCTGCCTTTGACGATACTATTCTGACGTGAAACTGAACCAGATGACTGAACATCTGTAATAGGCTGACTCACCGGCTCTGATGTACCCTCAGATCCCAACCTGAACTTCACCCGAGAAACTGACTTCTTCCGAGTCTTCTCAACCTTTCTCTTAGAAGGTGAATTCACAAATTTTGCAGCCTTATTACCCATCACATTGACTGTGGAACCCGCGATCGTCGCATGCATCACATATAATGAGGAGTATTTTTCTCCTCTCGCCACAATCAATGAACCTCTGGTAAGCTTCCATTTTCCATCACGAAAGGTGTTGCCAAAACCTTCGTCGTCAAGCTTTCCAGTTGAGACCAAATTCTTGCGGATATCCGGGATGTGCTTCACACCTCTCAAAACCAAGGTGTTGCCGATGTTGGTCTCCAAACACACATCTCCCATACCAATGGCTTTTGCAACGCCACCATTTCCCATCCTCACACTTCCAAAGTCACCCGAAGTGTAGGATGTAAAGAAATATTTCCGCGAAGTGGCATGTACTGAAGCGCCACTATCGATCACCCAACTCGTATCTTGGCAATCAGAATTTACAACATCCTCGTTGTACACATTGAAGGACTCCTCGGTGGCTGTATCTGCCTCCTCATCTGTGTCACCCTCTTCGAACATCTTTTCCTTTCCTTTGGCAATCAGATTCTCCCGAAGAAACTTGTGACAAAATCTCTTTATGTGTCTTTTCTTGCCACAATGATAACACTCAAAGTTGGCGTGTTTTCCGGACTTTCTCTGACTTCGATTTCTATTGCCCGGACCTTTACTTTGACTTCTGCCTCTATTTTCAACATTCAGAGCTGAACCTATCGATGTTACACCAGAATCAATCTTACGAACCTCCTCGGCAAGAATACGATCCCTCACATCGGTGAATACCAGCTTAGTACTTCCAACTGAGTTACTAACTGCAGCTCTCATAGGCTCCCAACTATTTGGTAGAGACGCTAACAAAATTAGGGCACGAACCTCATCCTCAAAATCAATTTACACAGATAGCAATTGATTCACAATAGTATTGAACTCATTCAGATGCGCTGCAACAGAAGTACCATCAATCATCTTCAGATTAAACAACTTTTTCATAAGAAATACCTTATTATTCGCAGACGGTTTCTCGTACATATCAGACAGAGCCTTCATCAGACTCGCGGTGGTCTTCTCCTTCGCCACGTTGTGAGCAACGCTTTTGGCTAGCGTCAATCGGACGACTCCCAAAACTTTTCTATCAAGGAGATTCCATTCACCGTCTTCCATCTTCTCTGGCTTCGCACTCAGAGGAAGATGAAGATCTTTCCCGTACAAGTAATCCTCAATTTGCATTCTCCAGAACGCAAAATCTGTTCCATTGAATTTTTCAATACCGTGACCTGTGCTATCTTCGCCTGCCATTGAATCAATAATCAATGCCCAAAACTGATATTTCCTGATCAATTATTCAACCCCAATAATCAATCTCCACAATATCAATAAATCTGCCAAATAAATTATCCGAGCCTGAAAATATCTGAATCGATAACCTTGTCCAAATATTTTCAAAAATTACTCCCTTTTGAAATCAGAATAAATGCTGCCGAATATTCTGAACCAATCAAACTCGGCCAAAACCAGATATTTCCGATTAATTAGTCGACCCTAATAATCAATATCCACAATATCAGCCGATCCCGCCAAACAATTAATTCCAGAATTTTCAACCCAAAATTCTAAAATTAATCACCCGTTTCTCTCGCTTGTCGCTGTTCCTCCAAACCCAAATTGCAATCAAAACAAATTTGATTCGGTCAGAATCAATCACACCGAAAAATCCAAAACAGGAATTCCAAACAGTTCCTCTCTCACGGGCCGCGCGCGGTGTGGCTTTCTCCTTCCTTTGCGAGGAAGAGAACAGAAACGTGGATTTCTCTCCTTCGTGGACGGCGGCGACTACGGCAGCAGCGAAGAGGAGTCTTCTCTCTTCGGCGTGCGATAGTGGGCGACAGTGGCAGAGAAGAACAAATCTTCAACAGAGGGGGACGAATCTTCCTCGTCGGGCGGCGGCGTGCGAGAACCGAAACGGAGGGCGTGAGCGCGGCGCGATTCTGAACGGAGCGCGGCGGTGGTCACGACGGCACTGGGGCTCTGTTCTTCGGCGTGGTCTGCGCCGGTCGGGGCGGCGGAGCAGGTCGGCGGTTCTCCTCTGTCGCTTCGCGGCTCGCGTGGGTGCGGCTCGGCTCTCTCTGGACTGCTCTGTTCTCCTTCTCTGTCGCGCTTCTCTGTTCTTCGCGGTGGAGAGATCGGCTCTCAAAGCGTTGCTCAGTTTTTGCTTCACGGCTTCTCTGGTCTTCTGCGTGAAAAAGAAGACAACCCAAAAGAAAAAAAACCTTTTCTTTTCTTTTTTTTAATTTCAATTTTCTCAAACAATTTCTTTTTCCAACAAAATTGCAAACTTCGCTTACCGAAAATTGCAAACCTCAAAATCCGTTCGATACCTTCGAAAAATCAAACCCTGATTTTCCGAAAACCACTTCAACCTCGAATCTCTGATACCAGTTGTTAGGATTAGACGCCTTAATCCACCTGTAACGAACGATCCAGAAAATACCGAAAAAGAAAAGCGAGAAAATAATGGACACCGAATTTACGTGGAAACCCTAGAAGGGAAAAAACCAAGGGCAGAGGAGAGAATCACTAATATCAATTCGGTACAATGAGTTTTGCGACTCAAGCATCAATAAATAGAGAAAACATAAAACCCTAATATTGATAATGGGTCCGACCCGGCCCAACTAGAATTCGGGTCACACCAAATTCTAACAGAAATTGTAGCGATGTTGAGTCAATTAATTTTCCTAGCTAATGTGCAAACTACACTGCTCTCGTTTCTGTTAGTTTCTGTTAGTTTCTGTTAGTTTCCTAGCTAATGTGCAATCTGGTAGTTTCTGCTAGTTTTTCATAATTCTTTTGGAGTGTTTGTTTTATTGGTGAGGTTTTATTGTATTCCCTTCCTTTATTGGTCATATATAGTTTATATTTGTCTGCATAGCCTTTCCTACTGACACAAAATATCTAATTTTATTGGTTTTAATTGTATTGCATTGTCGTTATAATTTCTAAAGGTGTACATTGCTTTTTTTATTTTTGGGAGACTCTTCGGAACTGTTGACCGAGAGCACTTTTAGATTGCATTTTCTATTTTTTGGAGACTCTTCGGGACTGTTGACCGAGATCATTTTCTATTAAGAATTATGTGTATTTCACCTTTAATTATTTTGCTACTATTTACAAATTTATTATTTCAGAATTATTATTTATTCTTTCTTTTTTGTAGACAATGGATCCAAGAAGATTTATCGATTTAAATGAGCAAAGAAATTTTGATGTTGATATGGTTTGGAATTCGCATACTAATAATGAAGAAATTGAGGCGTATTCGACATCTGTAACTTTAGACGAGGAGCTGCGAACACCGATTGGATCGGACGTTGATGAAGTGGAAAGCTTACCGGTATGTGAAGAAAACACAAAGGATTTTAGTTTGGGAAGAACATATAGTTATATAAAAGAAATTAAAAAGGAAATAGAACTATATTCTTTGAAAGAGGGTTACGACATCACATTTGTCCAAAGTGACACTAAGCGACTGACAGCTAGATGCGCTGACGGATGTCCTTGGCGACTGCATGCATCGAAGATTAAAGACGAGGAGACCTATCAAATAAAGATTTTGGTCAATTCTCATAACTGTGCGAGGGTAGTTGAGAATCGAAATGCTAGAGCAAAAACTCTTGCAACTCATTATCTTGATAGATTTAGAAGTCAACCTATGTGGGCTATCCCTTCCATCATCGAGACAGTCAGGAAAGATCTTACCGTCAATATTACGCATGATATTGCCAAAAGAGCAAGGAGCATAGCCCGAACACTAAACGAAGGCTATGGCGACGAAGAGTACAAACTAGTCTGGTCGTACGCATCAGAAATATATAGATCAAATCCGGGCAGCACATTAGCAGTACATACTTACGATACAGGAAGTACTTTAATGAAATGTCAAAGAGTATATATGTGCATGTATGCTTCCAAGGCAGGTCTACTACAGCACGGACGCCCTGTCATCTGTTTGGATGGTTGTCATCTAAAGGGCTCGTGTCCTGGCCAATTACTTACGGCCGTCAGTAATGATGGCAACGATGGAATATATCTCGTTGCCGTTGCCAACGTTGAAAAAGAAACTGAAGATACATGGACGTGGTTTTTGGAAATTTTGAAGCAAGACCTGAATATGGGATCGGGCAAGAACTGGACAATTATTTCGGATCGTCAAAAGGTATAATTTATTTTCAATTGTTAGATAATTATATTGTTGCTAATTTTGACTCGGTTTTTATTTCAAATATCAGGGGTTGCGGAATGCTGTTGAAACCGAATTTCCTTACGCCGAACACCGCTTCTGCCTACGTCATATGTATCTAAATTTCAAAAGTCTCTTTTGGGGCAAAAAGTACAGAGAGGCGATGTGGAAAGCGGCCAGGGCCCCCACCAAGGATCATTTCGAAATAGAAATGAGAAAAATATTTCAGTTAAACTCGGAAGCCCACGCATGGCTTCGAAGGGAAGAGCCTAGACATTGGGCTAGTTATGCATTCTCTTCGATCCCTAAGTGCGATATAGGCTTGAATAATTTGTCGGAGTCATACAATGCAGTTCTATTGCCTGCCAGAGACAAACCGATTATCACCATGTTCGAGACAGTACGAAAGGATTTGATGGCTCGCATTGTCAAAAAGTTTGAGAAGATGGCCAAATCAACAGACATTCTATGTCCCCGGATAAAGAAAAAGCTTAAGGATCTACAAATTTCAGCTCGAAACTGGAGTGCTCAGTTAGCTGGAGATGCACGATTTGAGGTCAGCAATGGTTACGAACAATACAAGGTTGACATGAATATGGGTGTGTGCGAGTGCACCAGATGGGAGTTGACCGGAATCCCTTGTGTCCACTCCATTCCCTGCATTAATAAAATGAGAGTGGAACCGGAAAGGTATGTACATCCCTACTATCACCGAACGGCAGACTCTTGTTTTTTGTTCGACCGACCTCGTGCATGTGACTTACAATCATAAATCCTGGGTCGAACGTCCTGCCGCTGTATAGCTTCTGCATAATATAGAGATCCATCCAGCTGACCAGATCTCTGTGACCATCTCTTGGCAGAAGGGTGTGAGTGATCAGGTTGTGAACAACCCGAGCCTTGACGTTTAAGGCATTTGCTCTTGGCTTCACAAAGCCTGCAATGTTCGAATTTAAATGGATTTGCCTTATAAACTCAATTCCGTCTGTAGTCCGGGCAAAATCACACTCTCGGGAATTGTGATAATATGTCTCCGTGTCATCTTCGTAAAATCCGATTAATTCGTTGATGACGCTGGCAGAGACAACAATATTCGTACCAAATAGATACGACTCCACGCACCCCGCCCTCCCTGAAACAACCAAGTTCGCATAAAATAGGCGAACTACTCTGTCACAGCTATCTCCTTGCATGTCATACACTCCGTGCAAGGAGATGTTGTCAAACAGCTCTTTGATCTCCAATGACTCCCAACCGCAGAAGTTGGCAGTCTTTCCATAAATAATCGAGCGGTTTGATGTATCCCGCTCGAATTGCTCCTCACACGCCCGATTTCGAAATTCCATCGACGACGACTGCGGCTCCTCCTCCCGGTTTGTCGTCCGGGGAACCTTTCGACCAATAAAAGTTCGGGGAGGCATTTTCGGGTCGGTTTGGGCGATTTTCTCACGAAAGTTCCTTCAAAACACCTACCACAAACAAATATAAATTTCAATTAACAACATTTCAATTACACTTGCCTTCAATCCCTCAAAGACAAACAGATGCAGTATTCATCATTAAAAAAAATAGAATATTCAGACAACAGCATTTGGTCCTGCTTGAATACAGTTGGATATAATTGTTTCTAACATCCAACTCAACACGTCCAAATGATAAATTGAGAATTTATCAACGATCAAAACATGAATAAAGAACACTTAAAAAATCTACCAGTTAATACTATCACTTTAGCAAGAACTATCAGAACAACTCGTGCAATTTTGTCTGCATTCTCCATGTGCGTCAAAAAGTTATCCAAAAAAATAATACACTTAACAATAGTTTCAACGATCAAATAAGAATATGTAAATAATTTGTCATAACGACATTGCAATACAATTAAAACCAATAAAATTAGATATTTTGTGTCAGTAGGAAAGGCTATGCAGACAAATATAAACTACATATGATCAATAAAGGAAGGGAATACAATAAAACCTCACCAATAAAACAAACACTCCAAAAGAATTATGAAAAACTAATAGAAACTACCAGATTGCACATTAGCTAGGAAACTAACAGAAACTAACAGAAACGAGAGCAGTGTAGTTTGCACATTAGCTAGGAAAATTAATTGACTCAACATCGCTACAATTTCAAATATGAAAAACTAACAGAAACTACCAGATTGATAAGAAAAACATAAAGAAGATAAAAGACAGGGAAATATACGGTTGCATTTCCGTATTCTCGAGGCCATACTTAATTTCCCAGACAACAGACCATTTGTACACAAGGAAAGAAAACATAGATTGATTTCTCTAAAAGTAAAGTACTAAAATACTTAGATTTCAACCCTCCTGCGACTTTCAGTACACGATCGAGGACTCAAATAAACCAGCTCTAAAGTAGAAATTTAAAGATTCATCGATTGAACCCTGAATGCAGCAAAAAATCGAAACAAATACCGTCCTCAATCCAGGCGCTGACATAAATGGAACACGAAAGGAGAACAGAATACTCACAGATGAAGGTGGAAGAAACCCTTGCAGATTGAGCAGCGATAATGGAATGGAGAAGCGATCGGAAAGGAGAGAACCGGTGAGGTCGGGCAACAAAGTTGAATCGGCCTCGGGTCTTGGATGGGTGGAGTCGTTTCCTTTACCGGATCTGAGAAAAAAAAAAGCGAAGAAGGGTTAAAAATTTAAGAACTTGAGAGTTAAAAATCGCCAGGATTGCTAACGCGGGTACCTGCTGCAAATGATACGGGTACCCGCTTCACGCGGAGGGTCGGCGGGTACCCGCGTGACCCCCCGCGTGCAGCGGGTACCCGCTGCACCCTCTGCGGGGGGTGATCGGCCCCCCGCAGAGCTCTTTTTTGCCTTTTAGATGGTCGAAGCTCTTTTTTGCCCTTTTCCTATAGTTTGAGCTTTTTTATGCACTTAACCCTAAAAAAAACATGACATTTTGAGATGCATTGCTTCTTCTAAGTATTTTAAAATCTAATTTTGATAATTAATTATCAGTAAGGTTAAGTATAACCACTAAATTTGACATTTATAGGTTGTTCGTTGACAAATTAAAAATAATTGAAATAGAAAATGTGCGAAATTAGAAAGTAAAAGTGTCATTTGATTATTAATAAATTAGAATTTGAAATCATGATGTTTTTGTCTTTGATCTGGTAATTAAAAAAATTAGTGTTTATTAAAAACAATGATTTGAAAAAATATATGGAAAATATAAAAATAATTTATAAAAGAATGGCTGATTACTTTTTGCTTAAAAGTCGCTTTTTTATCTCTCCAACTTCCCTATAAAAGCTCTCATGTCCCTCCACCTTTTATCCATTGCAGCCTTAGCTTCGAGTTCTTCACTTTATCCAATTCTGCGCAGCTTCTTTTTGAAGATAGAAAAGAATATGGTTGTTTGTGTTACTAATGATCTGTTGGGTTTCAGGCGAAAGATCGACGATCAAGACGAGGTATATGCACTTGACAGAAGAAATTCTGAAGGAGAACCCCCAGATTTGTGCCTTCGAAGCTCCTTCTCTCGACGCTAGACAAGACTTGGCGGCAGTGGAGGTTCCCCGGCTTGGAAAAGAGGCGGCAGCAAAAGCTATCAAGGAATGGGGACAGCCCAAATCAAAGATTACCCACGTCGTTTTCTGCAGCACCACCGGCATCGATATGCCCGGAGCCGACTACCAGCTTACCGTGCTCTTGGGCCTCCACCCGTCCGTTAAACGCTTTATGATTTACCAGCAAGGTTGCTTCGCTGGCGGTACCGTTCTCCGACTGGCCAAGGATCTGGCTGAGAACCACAAAGGAGCTCGCGTTCTGGTGGTGTGCTCTGAGATCGCGTCAGTCTCATTCCGTGGTCCGAGCGAAAGCCACATCGACAGTCTAGTCGAACAAGCTCTGTTCGGCGATGGCGCAGCCGCTCTCATCGTTGGCTCTGACCCGATCCCTGGAGTGGAAAAACCGTTGTTCCAAATAGTCTCCGCCGCTCAGACTATTCTTCCCAACAGCGATGGCGCTATAACCGGCCGTCTCAAGGAAATCGGCCTGACCGTGAACATTGTGAAAGACGTCCCCGGGTTGATCACAAAGAACATCGAGAAAAGCTTGGTGGAGGCATTCAAGCCGTTGGGCATCTCAGATTGGAACTCCATCTTCTGGATCGTCCACCCTGGCGGTCGGGCGATCTTGGATAAGGTGGAGCAGAAACTGGGTCTGAAAGAGGAGAAAATGCGAGCAACGAGACAAGTTCTATCAGATTATGGCAACTTATCAAGCGCTTGCGTTTTGTTCATCATGGACGAGATGAGGAGGAAGTCGGTGGCTGAGGAGCTGAAGACAACTGGAGAAGGACTAGAATGGGGAGTTCTGTTCGGGTTCGGGCCGGGCCTGACCGTGGAGACGGTGGTTCTGCACAGCGTCGCCGTTTAAGGTCCACGTGGGTTTAATATAGAATTGAAGGCAGGGATGATTTACATAAGGATGTTTGTGATTTGATTTGTTGGAAGATAGTCAACGACGAGAATTAGAAGTTAAATTATGGTTTTAATAAACAAATACCGATAAACTTTATCATTATTTTATTTATTAAATCTCGCATGTGTTGAAATGTAACTCTCGTACTCTTGAATATATTTTGATAACATCTTCCACAAAGGGATGAAACCTTGTCCTCCAAAAACCAGAGCGAAAGGGAGTAAAGTTATGATTTTTGAAAATGGATCAAACTTAGTTTCTTGTGTTGGGATGGATGATTTGGATGATTCTGATTATATATTAAGATTTTGGATTTAAAGTTCAAATTTTGAGATGTATTAGAGAGATTCAGATTTGTCGACCCGGGATTGAGATCCGCGATATCTTAGGTGATATTTTATTTCTCTAAAATATTTGTGAGGAATTTTCTATGGGGGAGCTAAGATTATGGGGGAGTTATATTTAATCAAATTTATATATTGTCATCATCAAAAAGGGGGAGATTGTTGACTTAATTAGTGTTTAAATCTAAATATATTTTTGATGATGTGTTTATATGTCTGTAATTTAATTTGATTATGTTTATTAAATGAGAAGAATATATTTTAAATATGAAATTATTTATTTGGAAATACCCTTAAAAAGGGTATTTTAGTTGTCTAATGAATCGAGTTAAGTGTACAGGGCTGTAAAACTGATCTGCCGATGGTTTGTTAAAAGTAGACATACACCGATCACTAAACGACAAAAGGCAAAGTCGTTCTAAGGTTACTTCTGTCGATGGTGTTTTCAAACTACTCACACTGATCGCTAAACGACAAAAGACGAAGTCGTTCAAAGCTACATCTGCCGATTGCTAAACGACAAAAGGTGAAGTCGTTTAAAGGTTACTTCTGCCGATGGTATTTGAAGCTACTCCTGCCGATGGCAGTTCAGCGCTTATAATATTACACCTGCCGATACCGGTTCAAGCAATGAAATGTTACTTCTGCCGATGAAGTTTCAAGATGCATCTGCCGATGATTTTTAAATATAAATCTACCGTTGGCATTCCAAGTTGCATCTGCCGATAGCTTATAATGTTGCATCATCCGATAGCGCTTTAACTTTCTTAAGCTGCTTCATCCGACGGCGTTTAAAGTTGCTCATGTCGGTGGCGTTTGAAGATACTCATGCCGACAGAACTTTAAAGACTTCAACCGGTGATCTTCCGCCAGAATTCAAAATAACCGCGAAGCTACAGTGACGTCGTTTTCAGCATTAACTCCAGAACTTTAATGGCAACGACGAACAGCAATTTCAGATGCAACGGATATTTGCTTCAGTACGGATGCTTCACAACGGTAACATTTTTCCATTTGAAGAAAGTAGCATTCAATTCTGTGAAGCAAATTCAGACAGAGTATTTAAGCCGAGGTTAGAGCACGAAGACATAACTTTTTGCGAATTTGATTCTTGAGCCTTAACTTGCGAATAATCATACTCTGTACTCTTCAACTACATCTCTCGATTCCTAAACTTGAGAATTTGATTTGAGAGTTTGTAGTTTGTTGTATTCATTTATTCAAACCTGTAAAACCAAAAAGGTAGTGGATTGACGCCCGTCAAGTTCAATCTAGATCTGTAAAAGGCAGTTGATCGGAGCCCGGAATTCCGATCTGTTTATTCTCGAGAGGAGAAGGTTAAGGATCTTCAAGGGGTGAACCTTGAAGCGTGGATGTAGGCAAGTTTTGGCCGAACCACGTAAAAAATCTTTTGTTGGTTTTTCTCTCTCTCTGTTATTTTTTGTTGGTGTGTTGATTTCTTGTTAGATTAATATTTTTAAAAAGGTCTAATTCACCCCCCCTATTAGACAATCTCGATCCTACATACATGTCATTAATTATTTTTGAAAAATTAAATCACTTTTCTATTCTACCTCCTCTCTTTCCTCCTCAATGTATCTCTTTTCCCATAAAATAATCTTCATTTTTCATAGTTTATTTAAGGGTTTTTTTTAAAAAAAACCTTAAGATTTTGGTTTTTTTTTAAAAAAACCTTAAGTTTTACTGTTCAACGTAAAAAACCTCCAGGTTTCGAAAATAGGAGAAAAAAACCTTCTAGTCCGGACTGGGCATCGGCCTGTACGGAGAGGCCGGCCGGTCCAATTGGACCGGCCGGCCTCCATTTTTTTTTTTACTAAATAAAATGTTAATTTAAAATAAATACCAAACGATATTCAATTTACTTGAAATTTTTACCACATGTTTACTACATTATGGGAAGTTCATGTGAAAAGTTTCGTGATTTTCTAACACTTGTACGATTTATTATAATTTTAGTTAATTCTTTTATAAAACCGTTATAATAAAACGTACAAGTGTTGCAAAATTACAAAAATTCTCAGATTATCTTCCTATGATGTGGCAAACATGTGGTAAAAATTTCAAGTAAATTGAATATCGTTTGATATTTGTTTAAAATTTATAAATTAATTTTAAAAAAATAATAAACGATATTCAATTTACTTGAATTAATTTTAAACAAATATCAAACGATATTCAATTTACTTGAAATTTTTACCACATGTTCGCCACATCATGGGAAGATAAGCTGAGAATTTTCGTAATTTTGTAACACTTGTACGTTTTATTATAACGGTTTTATAAAAGAATTAACTAAAATTATAATAAATCGTACAAGTGTTAGAAAATCACGAAACTTTTCACATGATCTTCCCATAATGTGGTAAACATGTGGTAAAAATTTCAAGTAAATTGAATATCGTTTGATATTTATTTTAAATTAACATTTTATTTAGTAAAAAAAAAAAAGGGAGGCCGGCCGGTCCAATTGGACCGGCCGGCCTCTCCCTACAGGCCGATGCCCAGTCCGGACTAGAAGGTTTTTTTCGCCTATTTTCGAAACCTGGAGGTTTTTTTCGTTGAACATTAAAACTTAAGGTTTTTTTTAAAAAAAACCAAAACCTTAAGGTTTTTTTTAAAAAAAACCCTTTATTTAATTGCTCTAATTAAGGAGGAATAAAAATCATGTTATCTTTAATAATTAATTTTAAATACGATATACACATCTCATATCAAATAGAGAATTATTTTTTTTTTGTTAGAAATCGAACGACAACATGTAAAAGAAAATAAGACATGAGACATCAAATTAAAAAAAAAAAAACATGGGCATAAGATAATATCATTACGAAAATCGAAATACAATTGTGAATTTTGCGAATTTAACTTGCATAAACTTATAGAGAAAACAAAAGTCAAATGAGATGTCTAATGTAGACCTAACCGGCCTAGTCCAGATAAAATTCAGATCACGGTAAAGTCTAACATCTTTAAATCACGTACTTGCATCAACATTATATTAACATATTCAAGTGCAATACTAAAAACTCTATTATTAATGTAATATTTGCTATGTAGTCATATGAATTATGCGTTCCACATAAATTAGATGTAACGAAGACATTAATAATAAATAGGGATATCTAAAGCCACAAAAAGAGAATGAAAAAACAAATTGAAAAGGCCAAGACTCGAGGGTAGGTGGAGTTGATAAAGAAGACCAGATTTAATATCCGTGACCAATAAATTTCAGAGTTTACAACTTTGATTATTTCTCAATGTTGAAAGACTTTTCTGATTTAAAAAAAAAAAAAAAACACGACATTTTGAGATGCATTGCTTCTTCTAAGTAACCCACTAAATTTGACATTTATAGGTTGTTCGTTGACAAATTAAAAATAATTGAAATAGAAAATGTACGAAATTAGAAAGTAAAAGTGTCATTTGATTATTAATAAATTAGAATTTGAAATCATGATGTTTTTGTCTTTGATCTGGTAATTAAAAAAATTAGAGTTAAATAAAAACAATGTTTGAAAAATATAAAAATAATTTATAAAAGAATGGTTGTTGACTTTTTGCTCAAAAGTCGTGTTTTTATCCCTATAAAAGCTCTATGTCCCTCCACCTTTGATCCAACGCAGCCTTAGCTTCGAGTTCTTCACTTTATCCAATTCTGCGCAGCTTCTTTTTGAAGATAGAAGAGAATATGGTGACCGTTGAAGAAGTTTTGAGAGTTCAGAGGGCTGGCGGTCCGGCCACCGTCTTGGCCATCGGAACAGCCACCCCGCCCAATTGTGTTGATCAGAGCACTTATCCAGACTTCTACTTTCGCGTCACTAAGAGCGAGCACAAAACTGAGCTCAAAGAGAAATTTAAGCGGATATGTAAGGAACTTTATTGTCTTTCAAATTCATGCAGCAATTTTTTACGTCCAAAAGTTTATATCTTTTGTTGTTTGTGTTACTAGTGATCTATTGGGAGTGCAATTATGTGATATCCATATTCATGCAAGAATTTTTAAGTAAAAGTTTAAATTTGTTGTTTGCATGATTAATGATGTGGTGGGTCTGCAATTATATCAGGCGAAAGATCGACGATCAAGAAGAGGTATACGCATTTGACAGAGGAAATTCTGAAGGAGAACCCCCAGATTTGTGCCTTCGAAGCGTCTTCTCTCGACGCTAGACAAGACATAGCAGCGGTGGAGGTTCCCCGGCTAGGAAAAGAGGCGGCAACGAAAGCTATCGAGGAATGGGGACAGCCCAAATCAAAGATTACACACGTCGTTTTCTGCAGCACCACCGGCATTGATATGCCCGGAGCCGACTACCAGCTCACCGTGCTCTTAGGTCTCCACTCATCCGTTAAACGCCTTATGATTTACCAACAAGGTTGCTTCGCCGGTGGTACCGTTCTTCGACTGGCCAAGGATCTGGCTGAGAACCACAAAGGAGCTCGCGTTCTGGTGGTGTGCTCTGAGATCGCGTCAGTCTCATTCCGTGGTCCGAGCGAAAGCCACATCGACAGTCTAGTCGAACAAGCTCTGTTCGGCGATGGCGCAGCCGCTCTCATCGTTGGCTCTGACCCGATCCCTGGAGTGGAAAAACCGTTGTTCCAAATAGTCTCCGCCGCTCAGACTATTCTTCCCAACAGCGATGGCGCTATAACCGGCCGTCTCAAGGAAATCGGCCTGACCGTGAACATTGTGAAAGACGTCCCCGGGTTGATCACAAAGAACATCGAGAAAAGCTTGGTGGAGGCGTTCAAGCCGTTGGGCATCTCAGATTGGAACTCCATCTTCTGGATCGTCCACCCCGGCGGTCGGGCGATCTTGGACAAGGTGGAGCAGAAACTAGGTCTGAAAGAGGAGAAAATGCGAGCAACGAGACAAGTTCTATCAGATTATGGCAACTTATCAAGCGCTTGCGTTTTGTTCATCATGGACGAGATGAGGAGGAAGTCGGCGGCTGACGAGCTGAAGACAACTGGAGAAGGACTAGAATGGGGAGTGCTGTTCGGGTTCGGGCCGGGCCTGACCGTGGAGACGGTGGTTCTGCACAGCGTCGCCGTTTAACGTCTACGTGGGTTTAATATAGAAGTGAAGAAGGCAGGGATGATTCACATAAAATGTTTGTGATTTGATTTGTTTGAAGATAGTCAACGACGAGAATATGGTTTTAATAAACAAATACGGATGAACTTTGTCATTATTTTATTTATTAAATCTGGCATGTGTTGAAATGTAACTCTCGCACTCTTGAATATATTTTGTACTTTCTTATACTTTTCATATAACATCTTCCCCAAAGGGATCAAACCTTGTCCTCCAAAAACCAGAGCGAAAAAGAGTAAAGTTGTGATTTTTGAAAATGGATCAAACTAAGTTGGTTGTGTTGAGATGATTTGAATGATTCTGATTATATATTAAGATTTTGGATTCAAAGTTCAAATTTTGGGATACATTTTAAGCATTGAGTTATGCCCTATAAAGTGTTTAGGTACATTTCTCATTCTATTTAATTTTAGTAAAAAATGCAAATCAACCTTAATGTTTAGAAAATAGGCAAAAAAAGGAAAGAAGATTGATTTTAGTCAAAAAAAAAAATAAAATAAAGAAGTTTGAAAAATAGGCAAAAAAATGACTATGGCCGGTTTTTTTTTTTAAATATGGCGGGTTAATTTTTAAAAATAGCAATGATATTCAATTTATTTGAAATATTTAAAACATGTTCGCCACAGTATGTGAAGATAATCTGGAAAGTTTCGTAATTTTTTATGCTCGTACAATTTATTGTAATTTTATTTATGTATTTGATAAAACAATTATAATAAATCGTAAAAGCGTTCAAAATCACGCAAATTTTCACATAATCTTCTCAAACGAACATGTGGTAAACATTTCAAGTATATTAAATATCGTTTGCTATTTTGTTTTAAAATTAATTTTTGTTTCTTCTTCACTTTATAAATTAATTTAAAACAAAATAGCAAACGATATGTAATATACTTGAAATGTTTATCACATGTTCATCACATTATGATAAGATTATGTGAAATGTTTCGTGATTATTTAACGCTGGTATGATCTATTATAATTGTTTTATCAAATAAATAAATAAAAGGGAAAAGTTCAATTTAGACCCCAACGTATAGGGTCAGTGACCATTTGGTACCTAACGTTTTTTTTGTACCCAATCAAACTCTAACGTATAAACGTTGCAATTTCAACCCTCCCGTCAATTTTTCAGTTAAATTTTTTTAAAATTCCCAAATTACCCCCCCCCCCCCTCTCTCTCTCTCTCTCTCTCTCTCTCTCTCTCTCTCTCTCTCTCTCTCCTCTCTCTCTCTCTCTCTCTCTCTCTCTCTCTCTCTCTCTCTCTCTCTCTCTTCATTCTTACTCTTCTTCTTCAATTCGAGGATGAAGGAAACCTAATTTGTTGTCGCAGATTCATCTTTCCCGACAGGTAGTTAATTCTCCCATCAATTTTCCGTTTTGCATCCAAAATTTGCATTTTCAGGTCGGACCAGCTTGGTTTCCACTTTCTGGCCATCTTCAACCTGATTTTCCCACCTACTTTTATCTCCGTGATTGGATAACATTTTCTCACACCCATCTCTTGAAGGACGAAACCTCTCCAGCAGCGTTCTTTTCAGATCTTCCCAAGAATAAAATGGTCTTCTACTAACTTCCCATTGGTACCAACTACCAAGACAAGGCAGGAACTTCGAAACAATCTTTTGCCGCATTCAAAGATAAAAAAAAATTGCCGGATTATTTTCAATATCTCAACCAGTTCGATTTGAATCATGGAGATGCCCTCTTAAAACTCTGCCTGACAGTGCAAATTTACACTAAAATAAAAAGAAATAGAAGTCTGATCCATTTTACTCGTTTCATAGGTACAACTTAATTGTGATTAAAAACAGATAATCAGATGCATAATGAAATTTGCAGATATTTTGAACTCCAGCATTCGTTCGTGGCTCACTCTGCGGGCTTGGAGAAGAAGAGTACGAATGAAGAGAGAGAGAGAGGGTAATTTGGGAATTTTTAAAAAATTTAACTGAAAAATTGACGGGAGGGTTGAAATTGCAAACGTTTTATACGTTAGGGTTTAATTGGGTACAAAAAAAACGTTGGGTACCAAATGGTCACAGACCCCATACGTTGGGGTCTAAATTGAACTTTTCCCTAAATAAAATTATAATAAATCATACGAGCGTCAACAAATCATGAAAAGTTTTAGATTATCTTCTAATACTGTGGTGAACATGTGGTAAAATTATCAAGTAAATTGAATATTATTTACTATTTTTTTTAAATTAATCCGCCCTGTTTAAAAAAAAAAAATTGGCCAGGGTCCTTTTTTTTATCTATTTTCCAAACATTTTTCCTTTTTTTTTTTTTTTCTAAAACCAAATTTTTTTTCTTTTTTTTTTTTTTTTTGCCTATTTTCTAACATTAAGGTTGATTTTGCATTTTTTCCTTAATTTTATTAAATATTTTAATAATAGTATATTCACTCAATTGTTTTTAATTAATTATTAAATATATAATTATTTTTCTACTTAACTCACTAGCTCAGTTGATTCGCCTCAAAGGACTCTCTCGTTTCAAGACTTATTAGAGAGAGATTCAGATTGGCCAAAGCGGGATTGAGATCGGCAATCTTTTAGATCTCATTTTATTTCTCTCAAATGTTTATTAGCGAAGGATCTTCTATTTTAGTTGACTTCATTCCGTGTAGGGTTACGGGAGCTAGTGGCTAATAAAACAACCCACAAAAAAGAAATAATTATCAGATTTTCATAGTTCTAACAGTGAGTAAACAATTCTGATAATTCTGTGAATTCATTCTGAAATTCAAATACATTTGATAAATACGCAGCAGACGAATGATTATTTATCAACATGTGACGACAGTTTTCAAACTTGGTATACAGAGAGAGCAGATGAAGCAACGAGATTCTTAATTAATCAGCTTATTGTATCTTCGTCACCATCTAAACGGCGGCGCTGTGCAGAACCACCGTCTCCACGGTGAGGCCAGGGCCGAACCCGAACAGCACTCCCCACTCCAGTCCTTCGCCGGTTCTCTTCAGCCCTTCAGCCGCCGACTTCTTCCTCATCTCGTCCATGATGAAAAAAACGCAAGCGCTGGATAAGTTGCCATAATCGGATAGAACTTGTCTCGTGGCTCGCATTTTCTCCTCTTTCAGACCCAGTTTCTGTTCCACCTTGTCCAAGATCGCCCGACCGCCGGGGTGGACGATCCAGAAGATGGAGTTCCAATCTGAGATACCTAACGGCTTAAACGCCTCCACCAAGCTTTGCTCGATGTTCTTTGAGATTAAACCGGGGACGTCTTTCACGAGGTTCAAGGTCAGGCCGGCTTCCCTGAGACGGCCAATGATAGCGCCATCGCTGTCGGGAAGAATAGTTTGAGCGGCGGAGACTATTTGGAACAGCGGTTTCTCCACATCGGGGATCGGATCTGAGCCGACGATGAGAGCAGCGGCGCCGTCGCCGAAGAGAGCCTGTGCGACGAGACTGTCGATGTGGCTTTCACTCGGACCATGGAACGTGACTGTGGTCATCTCCGAGCAAACCACAAGAACACGAGCACCTTTGTGGTTCTCTGCCAGATCCTTGGCCAGTCGGAGAACGGTACCACCGGCGAAGCAACCTTGCTGGTAAATCATAAGGCGTTTGACGGACGGGTTGAGGCCTAAGAGCATGGTGAGGTGGTAGTCGGCTCCGGGCATATCGATGCAGGCGGTTGTGCAGAAAATGACGTGGGTAATCTTCGATTTAGGCTGTCCCCATTCCTTTATAGCTTTCATCGCCGCCTCTTTTCCTAGACGGGAAACCTCCGACCTCCCGATTTCTTGTCTAGCTTCTAGAGAAGGTGCTTCGAAGACACAAACCTGAGGGTTCTCCTTCAGAATCTCCTCCGTCAAGTACATATACCTCTTCTTGATCATCGACTTTTCACCTGAAATTATCACACGCCCACTAAACCATTAGTACTATGTGCAACAAAAGATTCAAACTTTTACGTAGAATTTGTGCATGCTATCTGAAATTCAAAAGAATTTCCTACACATCCGCTTGAATTTCTCCTTGAGTTCAGTTTTGTGCTCGCTCTTAGTGACGCGAAAGTAGAAGTCTGGATAAGTGCTCTGATCAACACAATTGGGCGGGGTGGCTGTTCCGATGGCAAAGACGGTGGCCGGACCGCCAGCCCTCTGAGCTCTGAAAACTTGCTCAACGGTCGTCATGTTCTTCTCTATCCTTGAAGAAGAAGGTGGGGAGAAATGGATAGAGTGAAAGAACTCGAAGCTCTGGTTGCTATGGTGTAAATGAAGGAAGGAGATGGAATTTATACAGGGAAGTTGGTGGGAGAAGAGAGTAATCAACTCACTCTATTATTTTTTAAACCTCATTGCCGGTGGTTTTAATTATTTCTAATTCAACTACTTCGTTGTTCATCAAATATGCTTAATTATTAATTAAATTCCAATTATGAAGATTAAATTCTCAATTTGCTAACATAAAAGTTGTTGGTAATTGAGAACTAATGAAATTTGAGAATTTATAATTTAGTAGAACACGAGATTCATTTGGTTGTATAGTTTATGATTCCTTGTTACATTGTGTCAACGATGATATATGTTTTTTAATATGTGATTGTACCAGTCATATTCCATTTGTATTTATTTAAAAAGTAAAGTTGAATTAGAACCCTAACACAGTGAAATTATTAAGCGTTTGCGTTCCATAGAACCCTAGATAACGAAAGTTGCATCCACTTGAATCGTTTTTTAAAATAAATCGCATTGTCGTGGAAAAGATGGAATAATTGAAGAGGAGATGAAGGTGGAGAGGAAGAAAGCACAGTACAGTGAAAACTGGATTAGAATTAAGATTCCCAGTTTGGCAAGTCAAACAAGGAAGCCTTCACATACGGAACAACAACCACATTGAGTTTACAGACTAACTACTTCTTGCATTTGACCAATTAATTAGAAACTAAGTCAGCAAATATTTAACACATGGGATTTTAGAATCCCACAACTCAGTTTCTAGGAGTGGTGGTGAGATAGAGATGAAGCTAAATTTAATAATCTGCAGTTGTTGGCCTAAACCTGTGAATGGAGACTTTCAGAAACTTCTGGCCACGATCAAGAATCTGCATTACAAGAAGAACACTTGTTCAAATTACAAACTATTGCTCTCTGAGAATCAGGCTGTTAGCAGCAGCAGTTGCAGCTTTCCCTCCGCCATATCTTTGGTTGAAATCTTCCTTTGTTCGATCAAGAAAGGCAAGCGGAGTTTGTCTGCCCGCAGATTCTACTGCAACGACACAAAAAGCTGCGAAAAAAATTTCAAGAAACAGGACGTGTAAACAGTAAAATTACAGTGCAGTAAAATTGTGATATTTTTGCAAAAAGAAAGGTCAATTCTCAAAATCTAGTGTTTTTGTTTCAATGAGAAAAAGGGGAAATGGGGTGAGAGAGGCTCGAACTCTCGACCTCAGGATTACTCTTTAGCTATGAGACCTACGCGCTAGCCAACTGCGCCACCACCCCAGATGAAATATAGTGACAATAATTATGATACTGTATCATAACTGAAATAATAGAATTGTTAATTATAGTGGAAACAAAATATTATAATCACGTAATAGATGTTAATCATGACAAGTAATTAAAATAAATAACAATTATCGGGTCTTAATCATCGATCCAGTAATACCATACAGTTGATTTGAACCTATTAGTTTTCCAATCACAATTTCTTACGTAGTTCCCTTTTGATTAGTGCCCAAGATTAGATCTCTTAGATTCGTCTGGGCATTCGCTTTTGGTTCTATGTTGGAGAAGAGGCTTCGCATGGGAGGGTAATCCTCTTTTCTTCCTTGAATTTTAATTGTAACTATTACATCACGTATCACTACACTTTCTAGCATTTTTTGGAAACTACTAAAAGCTTCCCTCATGGCCTAAATTGATCTTTAATATAGATTTTCTTTTGGTTCAGAAAGCACCCACAGGTCCATTCACTAGAGAAAGTTGCAAGCCGTCAGCTTCTCAAGGGGTTCCACTTGGTATTTTCATAGATCATCAACGTTGTAGTTTAGTCAAGAAGTTTACGTCTGATTCTGCTTTTATTTTACTCTCTTAACATCAACAAAAACTATTGTTATTTTAGATTGAAGGACAGGATACACATGTATTTCCAGATCTTTGTTGTTTTAATTCCATGATTTTTATATGCGATATTAAGTTGGGTCTTTTTAATTATCACTTACTTTGTTTCTTGTTTGAGTGTGGAAAGGTTTTTCAAGAATAGAATTTATTTATTTTTTGGATGTAATTGGAGCAAAGACTGAAAGACATTAAAAGTACACGGTGAAAGATGCATTTCTAGTTCTCAGTATCTAGGTTATTAGCATAACTATTCAATTCTAATTAGCTTTATTATTCTAGTTAGCTATGTTCAGTTACAACTGTAGATTAGTCTTTTCATTCATTAATTGTTAGCAGTATATTTGTAATACCTATTGGAATGAAATCATTGTAGTTTTGCCATCATTCTCCTGCTTCTCTATGTTCCTCTCTGTTCTTCATCTTCCGGCGATCTACAGGATCCTCACCACTGTAATCTTAACGTGGTATCAGAGCTAATGTTTTGGATGGCATCGTCGAGCTCAACAGTTTCCTCTTCTCCCTCCCTCACTCAGTCTTCTACCCTCCCTCTATTTCCATCCATGAACCAAACCCTCACCGTCAAACTGAATACCTAGAATTATTTGGTATGGAAAGCTCAACTCCTCCATGTTGTTACTGCTAACGGAATTCGTCATATCTTGGATGGTTCCTCTCATCAACCTGTCGAGTTTCTTGACTCCACCTCGAATTCACTCTCTAAAACAGATACAATAGCCTCATCATCAGCTGGCTATTCTTCTCCCTCTCCGAAGAATTTCTCTCTCAAATTGTTGCTCTTACCTTTGCGAGTGAAATATGGATGGCCCTCGCAAAACTCTTCGCGTCGTATTCTCTGGTGCGCATCAGCAAGCTTCGCTCTCAGCTCCAATCTCTCTCCAAAGATGGCCTCTCGGCCTCTGCGTATATTCATAAACTCACCGGCATTTGTAACACGCTCGCAGCCATCGACGAATCTGTTTCCCCCAAAGACAAACTGCTGTATTTCCTCGGAGGCCTCGGCTCGGAGTATAACCCCTTCGTCACCGCCATCACTACTCGCTCCGAACAACTCTCTCTGGAAGACGTCCAAAGCATGCTCCAAAGCTATGATTTTCGCCTAGAGAAGCAAAACCACAGCATCTCCCTCCCGACGCCGGCGCAATTGCAGGCGAACATCGCTTTTCAGCGATCTTTTCGCCCTTCTTGGAGCCCTCGGCCAGACAACGTTTTTCGGCCCAATCTGGCTACCGGTTTCTCTCCCAACCGACCCGGGTCTAATACCCATCCTCATCAAGCCGGCCCATGGCGTCCCCGGCCCACTAATCACTCCAGGCCCCGTTGTCAAATTTGTGGCAGACTGGGCCACTCAGCCCTCAAATGTTACCAGCTTCCCGCAGCAGCCCAACAAGCCCAGTAGCCCACCCAAGCTCAAGCCAACTTCACAGGCCTCTCTCCTGATCCATTTCAACCAACTCACCTCCTCCCCTCAGCCCGACCCTCCCACTCCCTTCACCCTTCACCTGTTTTCGAGTTCCCAGAACCGCCCCTCTGTGATGCCAATTTCTGTCGGCCTTCTCCGCACTCCGTCTTCTTTGTCGCCGACCACTCCGTGGGTCCTGGATTCCGGAGCTACCGATCACTTCTCGCCGCAACCCGAGCTCCTTAGCCAACTCCAACCTCTCCCTGGCCCTTCCCACGTCGCCACAGCTAAAGGTAAAGCCCTTCCTCTCTGTCTTTCTGGTTCTGCCTCTCTTCCGGCTGGAAGTTACACAAAGTTTATCACACTCCACATCTTGTGCATAATCTGTTAAGCGTCTCAAAATTATGTTTTCATTGAATTTCATCCGACGTGTTTTTTTGTCAAGGATCGGCTTTCTCACCGAATCCTGCTTCGTGGTTCTATCCATGACGGGCTCTACCACACGCCCTCCTCTGGATCGGTTTTGTCTCCTGCTGCTTAGCCCCCTCACAAACCGTCGGCAGCTTCTGCTCTGTCTTCTGCTGCTCATCACAGTGCTGCTTCAACCCCTATTTTGAATGATTTTTGGCATTTACGTTTGGGACACCCTTCTATTTTTGTAATGCACCAGGCTCTCAAATCATGTAATTTTAATTTACCAAATTTTGTGCATCAATTTTGTACCCCCTGTGCAATGAGCAAAAGTCATCAATTACCGTTTCAAAACTATCAATCTCGTGCTAAATTTGCTTTTGATATTGTCCATACTGATGTTTGGGGTCCGTCTCCTATAAAATCCATTACTGGTGCACGATATTTCCTTCTCTTTGTGGACGATTGTACCTGTTTCATTTGGATTGTTCCTCTAAAATTAAAAAGCGATGTCTACCAAACTTTTGAGCATTTCTACCTATTTGTTAATATTCAATTTAATGCTAAAATCAAAGTTATCCAATCCGACTGGGGTGGCGAATTTCAGTCCCTCACTCCTTTGTTTAGATCTCTTGCATTCACCATCACATTTTTTGTCCATATACTCCAAATCAAAACGGTAGAGTCGAACGAAAAAATCGTCATGTGGTTGAAACTGGTCTTGCCCTGCTTTTTCATTCTTCAGTTCTTCATTCCTTCTGGACTTACGCCCTTACCACTGCTACTACTTTGATAAATTTATTCCCTACCCCCGTCCTCCGCCACAGGTCGCCCTTTCAATGCTTGTTCAACAAACTTCCAGATTACTCCTCTAGAGATTACACCGATCTCAAGTTAAGTCGGGGGTCGTTCATAGAGATCGGCCCCCCGATCTAGAGATCCATATCAGGGGGTTGACAAGGTTTAATTTGAACGTTTTTTATACTTTGAGGTTTAACTCGTTCAAAATTTTAGTTGAATGTGATTTTCGCTCAATGCCCCATACTTTATTGAATATTACCCAAAAAAAAAATAATACCAATGTCACTCTCGTATAACTTAATTAGACTATTCATGTTTTAAATGCAGATACTGGTTCCAAACTACAGAGGCATGGATGATTGACGGGCACTTCCGATGACTCATGTACATGAGAGCGCTATCAATTTGGGGAATGCAATGGGCATTATTGCTCCCAAAGGCAATTCTCGAGGCCCCAAAGATAAACATAATGGACAGGATCCATCTACTCCTGTTAATGCTTAGGCGACTCTGTTTTTCAATGTTCCTGTTGATCTCAACCCAACCAAGGTAATTATAATATAATCCTGTTGTATAGAAAATTGTCACGACCCGAGAGGGGACCTAACAGAAACGCCAGGTTAAACAATCAACCTCGAAGAGGTCCACCGTCTAACCTAAGGCTAAATGCGGAAGTTTAGCACTAATCCAGGACCTCCTCGAAGCAACAAATAAAAGAGAGTACAAACAATCGTAGAAATACAAGATAAATGAAAATAATTACATGCCAAATTAAGGTACAATCTCGAATGTCTTACATAATACAGAGCTGTGGAAAATAAAAGATGAGACTCTAGGGAAAATCCAAACACGACAGGCCTCACTTCCTAGCCTTCCTTCCTTTACCTGTAGAGGGGGAGTCGATGGGGTGAGTGACAAACTCAGTATGGGATGTTATACCTACCACTCAAAGATGCATGCCTTATTAAATCAATGCACGTTTTAAAAATCAAAACCAGTTTTAATGTTATTCATTTCTCTTCTTATTATCTATTTAAAACGGTTAATGGGGCTAACGATAAAATAAGCATCTATATAGTGAAAATAGGCCCACATCAACAATTCTATCATAAAAATATATGTCCAGGTGTACAGTGAAAAGGGAGGTCACTCACGGATCCTCCGAATCACACCAACACAGAAAGGCCGCGATAACACCAGGCAGGGCCTCATAGGGAGAAGAGAAAATGTCAACCACCAGGAGGGACGAACCACTCAGCCCTGGGCCACCGGGACACGCGCTAGGGCACACCAGGAGGGACGAACCACTAAACCCTGGGCCCAAGGGGTCCACAAGGTGGACTTAACATACCTGGGTAGCAACGAACAGACACTGGCCAGGTCAGGTAACTGGGCGAGCATACTCCGAGCCCTTTCCGCCTATTCTCAGGGGGCGTACCCTTCATTCCGCCTATTCTAAGGGGGCGTACCCTATCCAAACAAGTGTGGGGAGTACCACAACAACTGGGCAAAACCCCCTGATACTCCTAGCATAAGGGCCCAGCTAAGAGTGCCAGACGGTTATCTCCAGTATCAAACTCCAAATGGCACAGCAGAAAATCAATGCATGACAATATCAAATGCAGGTATAAAATCATCTACGTGCCAAACATGAAAATTCTCAAGGAAATCACAAATACCACCCGTCAGCAAAGGCAAGTAAAACATGGCATATAAAATCCACTAGGCAGTTCACAAATACAACCGTTGACTTTGACTAACAGGTTAACGGTCAACCGTTGACTTTGACTAGCCGGTCAAAGTCAACGGTCAACCATTGACTTTGACTGACCGGACAAAGTCAACGATCTGGTCAAAGTCAACGGTCAAAGTCAACCGTTGACTTTGACTGACCGGTTCGGGTCGGCCTGGGTTGGTCCGGGTTCGGGTCGGCCCGGGTTGGTCCGGGTTCGGGTCGGCCTGGGTTGGTCCGGGTTCGGGTCGGTCTGACCCGAACCAACCCAACCCAACTGGCCAGACCCGGGCCAGACCCGGCCCAAACCCAAATCGGGTCGGGCCAGCAAGGGCTGGGTTGACCTGGCCTGATGGGCTGGGTCAGACCCGACCCAATGGGCCTAAGCCAAACCCGGCCCAGAAAGCCATGGGTCTGGGTCCAGCCTGACCCAAAACCGGATCGGGCTGGGCCAAACCCAGTCGGCCCAACTCGGCCTTGGGCCTGAGTCAACTCGGCCCAAATCCCGAGTTAACTCAGCCCATGGTCGAGTTGACTCGGCCGGCGACCACCGAAGGCCGGCGATGCTCCGGCGACGCTCCGGCGACCGACCGACGACCTTCCGACGACAAAAACCCAAATCTCACACCTGTTTTTCGCCAAAAAAACGTTTCCAACGCGTTAGTCGACTTCTCTTCAATCGTTTCCTACCAAAAATACAAAAAAAACAACCCTAAATCGTAGATCTAAAAAAAACCAAAACCCGAAACTTTCTCGGGCAAAAATCGAGAGAAAGAAGAGTTACCTTCGAAATCGCCCTTCACAAACGTTGATCTACGCTTCGAGGCGAACGTTTTGACACCAAAATCTCGGCGAACGGAGGTCGTTCCGGCGCCGGCGATTTTCTCCTCTCTCTCTCTCTCTCCTTCTCTCTCTCTCTCTCTCTCTCTCTCTCTCTTCTGGTGCGCTGGGTTCTGTCGGCAGCAGGGATAAGGTTTTCATTTGAAACCTTATCTCTTCTTTTCTTTTTATTTATTTAATTATTTTATTTTATTTATTTTATTATTTATTTATTTTATTTCATTTAATTCTTTTTATTTAGTTTTTGATTTTACATTTTAATTAATTCTTTTATTAAATTTCTACAATTAATTACATTTAATTGAACGTTCGGTTTCACGGTCTAAATTCCTACCGTAAATTAACGAAATTGATCCCAATTATTTACACTTAAAACTCGCGAAAAATTTACCCAAATTTTTAAAAAAAATTAAAATTTGACGGGTTTTACATCTGCTTGTTTCCTTCCTCAAAACCCTATTGCATTTGAAGTATGATGCTTGTTGTGAAGATTTTGGAGGGGTTAGGGAAATTACGAGTGGGACTCTTAATGGGTGGTTAGGCTTAGGCAAGCTTTATCAGCATACCCGTGTTTATTTTATAATTGATTTCATTTTTATTTCCAAAAGAGTTTCCAACAAATGCCTTCTATTTTGGTAGTTTTAAAGCTCACCTCCTATTTAGGTTGCGTTGGATGAATATTAATGGCTCTCCCCTCTCATTTCAATGCTGGTCTTGACTTTAATACTCCGTCACGTTGTTTTCCTCATTATTGTCCGCTTTTCATAATTATTTTAAATATCTTTATTTTTATCCTCAATCTTTTTAAATCCATTCACAATTTTAAAATGAAAACATTAATATAAAAATTCTTTTATACATTAATCTTAAAATTATGTAAAAAAAAAAAGAGATAAATGGTTTAAGCCAATGAGCTTGAAATTACTAAGGTTAAAAGGTTTTTTTTTTTTAACTTTCAAAGTATGAGTTGAAGGTAAAACATATCTTAAAAGTGCTTATTTTAACGACTTAACCCTTAAAGTATGCAAAGTAACAAATTTGCCCTGCTGACATTCTATTCTAGAAGAATGAGGCATTGTTCCTCGTCTAGTGATGCAATGGACCCTCAGCCTCGGGGCCATGCTCTGAAAGAACGGAGACCCGTTCTCCTTAACTGCCTTTGACCAAAGGAGCCGTTTTGGAAAAACGGGGCATGGGCATGTGGAAGGAATAATTATCATGGATCTACCACTAAATGATACATGGTAAGCCAAATCCCCACAAGCCTTCACTGGTGTTGTTTTATCAAACATGTCGGAGAGATCATTTTGATGCATGTCGTCCAAAGAACAATATGAAATTTCTATTAAGAAAACAAAAGTATTCTAATTATTGTAAACTCCATCATTTCAATCAATAAGCTTGTCAATAAGAATTCAAGGGCATTGTGAACTTACTCAGATCGAGGTCCTTTTTCGATATAATAATCGCCCCCTTGCCCGTTCCAAGATTTATTAATTCCATGTCAGACAATAAGAAAATAAATCAAAGTTAATTATGCATATTATCATTTTTGTGATTAAATAGAAAATTGGAAACAACATAAATGCAACATCAAAAAAACATGACTCGGCCCAAAGGGGTCTAGTGCTTCTGAACACTAAACAGAGAACGAGGTCCCGTTCTTTCAGAACGTTCCCATGGGCCATAAAAGTTCACGAGAACTGGGCTCCGAGCCTGAGGGTCCAGTGTATCTAAGCACTGGACAGGGAACATGGCCTCGTTCTTCTAGAATGAAGGGTTAATGTGAACGGATTTGTTAAGTTTGCAGTACTTTGAGAGTTAAGTTGTAAAAAATAAAAAATAAAAAAAATTTTAAGTGTGTTTTATATCCTAATACTTTTAAAGTAAAAATGAATTTTACCCGATTACTAAATTTGGTAAGTAAGTCTCGATAAAAAGACAATTAAAAAAAAAAAGAATTTAATCCAAAAAATATCGACATTTGGGAAACTTGTCGTGGCCCTACCAACGGGACCCACCCAGGAACACTTGAACTGTAGACTAACAGCACCATCAACGCCTGCACTTGCCTGAAACATCGCCACGTGGCAGTGGGTTCCGGATGATACGGCTTATCATGTCCAGTCCAGTTACTCATTCCGTAAGTCCCCACCTCTCTTTATTACGTGGGACCCACACTCTTGTCGCCATCAACTTCATCTTAACCATTCACATTTTCCATCCAACGCTTGGAAAGACTTTTTCACTGTGGGGCCCTTTCCTTTTACGTGCATCCACAACAACCAGGTTCGGACTCGACCCTCAGCTTCGTACGCAGCTGCGGTTGAAACTCTACTCCTTCCTTTCTCATTCTACTTGCGAGCTCTGCAACTTTCCGTTTTCACTGATCTCTTACCCTAGCCTTCTTTCTACGCTGTTTCGAATCCTTCTGAGCTCGGTAAGATTCTTTCCGTTTCGATTTGGATTTCTGGATTCCTTTGAGAGATCACTTGTTCTTTGCGTCTTGTATCTCGAAGAACTGAGTTTCCTACTTGTTTGTGAACATCGAGAATTAGCTCCTTGTTCGGTGAAGATCGTCCTTATGCAACTTCCTATTTTGATAATGTAGGACTTGATCCGACTATTTGGTGGTTGTCGGGCTTGCCTCTCGTTCTCCGGCGCTGATTCAACTGACCATGAGATTTTTTATTATCTTTAAGTTTTGTTTTGCATGGATACTGTAACCGGATTTTGGTAATGTACGATGGGGAAATGTTTTTATTGAAATAAATGGAAAGTTTTGGCTGTGTGCAGTAGGTTTGGCTTTGGTCGAAACAATGGCACAGAGTAACTGGGAAGCAGATAAGATGTGTGTTGTTTTCCTTAATTGTAGTTCCTTGATTCTATTGCTGCATTAGTTTCTCTTTTTTTTTTTTTTTAATTGTTGATTTCTGTATATGGCTGGCTAGGCTTGATGTTTATATTTATGATTACTTGGTCAAGAAAAAATTGCATGCCACTGCTAAGTCGTTCATGACGGAAGGAAAAGTTGCTCCAGATCCCGTTGGTAATTTTGATTCTACTTCATTTTGTAATTGAATTAGTTTGCGGTGACTAATTTGAATTGTCATCTTGTGTAATGGCAATCCACCACTTTCAAGTTGGTTAAAAATCTTTTTTCGTAATGCCCCGAATCGTAATGTTAGGGCTGTTTGATTTGGAAGTGAAAGTTCTTACCCATGGTTATGTGCAGCCATTGATGCTCCTGGTGGATTTCTCTTTGAATGGTGGTCTGTTTTCTGGGACATATTTATTGCAAGAACAAACGATAAACATTCTGAGGCTGCTGCTGCATATATAGAGGTAACTCTTTCTATCTGTTTCTACAGTGCCTTATCAGACCTTAAAACAAGAATTACGGGCAGGCACAGCAAATTAAAGCTAAGGAACAACAGCAGATGCAAATGCAACAGTTGCAGCTTATGCGTCAGGCTCAGTTGCAAAGGCAAGATTCTAATCCTCCTCCTCTAGGTAGTCCTCTAAATTCGGTTAACCCTGAAGGAATGCTCGGGCAACCTACGGCTAGTGCACTTGCAGCAAAAATGTACGAGGACCGTATGAAACATCCTAATTCCATGGAGTCAGAGACATCCCAGCCACTTATTGATGCTAGGATGGCTCTTATGAAATCAACAACAAATCATCCTGGGTAACTTTTTGGTTCACTATTTGATATATGATGAATCCTATGCATATATGTTATTGATTTTTTTTTTTTAATTTCTACTAAAACAGTCAGCTGATCCAAGGAAACTCTGGAAGTGTTAATGCAGCCTTGCAGCAAATCCAGGCACGGAATCAGCAGACTTCCGTAACTCTCTGGCAACACAGATTTCTTATTACTTTGATTTCTTATTTTTCTTGCTATTTATGTTTTTTTTTTTTCTATGAAGGATATTAAAAGTGAAGTTATGGGTGTGGGTGCCCCTCAGAGATCATTGCCTATGGACCCTGCTTCAGTTTATGGGACAGGAATCATGCAGTCAAAACCTGGAATCAGTAGTGCAGGTAACCACTACAGAATGCAGTATTTTTCTACAGTTGCAAAAATGATGCCTCGGATTAGCTCTTAATAATTAAGGAGTTCCTTTTGCTTCATATAATGTATGAAGTACTTGATGCGAAATTGTGTTTTATGTGCTGTGATTTATCTCTGCAAATAGTATGGTATTTATAAATTAAGCATGTATCAGTTTCCACACCACGTTGTTTTGAGCATGAAATATGGAGAAGGAAGGAAGGACTTTTTGCTGAAGGGACATCTTGGGAATATTTCGTGCTGGGGTGGCAATATGCCATGTTGCATATTGAGAGGAGAGGCGGGGTAGGCCACAAGGGTGATTATTGAGTATTGAGTATTATTGCACTGGTTCCTTTGAGAGATTAGGGTTCCAAATTGGTAGATTTTTGGATTACTGTTTAGATTTTGGGTAATATTCGAGTATTGGAATTGTTGCTAGACTCGTGGTTTGTTCTTTCGTTCACTATGACCTTTCAAACTAGAAGCTATGTTTGGAAAGAAGATAATCACGGTAGAGAGTGCAAGATGAAAAGAAGGATGGAAACAATAAGATTGTATCCAGACCCAACCCCCGAGGTAAAGTTGATGAGAGTGCCCCTGGAAAAGATTAACTAATAAAGTTTGGACTGATCAATTGGCAACATCAGTGGAGTTTTGAAAATTAATTATGTTACGATCCACTGCAAACGAGAGATAAAATCATGTTTATTTCAATATATAAATAGCCAAGTAGTAGAAGAAAAATTTGGATCGGTCATGAATTAAAGAATCTTCATGTTCTTCTTTGATCTTCTTTGGACAAAGGGAATCATCCTTCTATAATTTCGGCCTCCTTGGTAAGTGCAAAAAACAAAAAGTTAAGGGAGTTTCCTTGTACAAACTTGACCCAGTTTCAAAAAATGCTGCATGTGAAAGTTTTGATCATCTTGAACAAATCTGATGCACTACAATCATCTAAAAGAGGTTTATTGGGTATTGTTAGTAGTGGAGCAGCATAGGGGAGAGAGGGAGTGTCTGACATACCGTTAGGTGATTAGGAGAGAGAGCAGGAGTCTGTTACGAGGGGGATAAAAGAGGGAGAGGAGAGGAGAGAATTATGTATTGAATATTATTTGCTAGCTATGCTATAGAACCGAGTCTGTGGAGATTTCCAGATTTGTGGATTGTGTGAGTGTTTTGTGTTGCTGTTGTTAGTCTTATTTGCAGGAAGCTTCAGTGAAGAAGAAGGTTGCTGTAAAAGGAAAAACAACCTGCATCATTGGTATCAGAGCGATCATCATGGCCAAGCCTTTTACTCGCAGCGATAAGATGGAGGAACAGAATAAGGAAATTGCTGAGATCAAGAATGAACTGGAGCGTCATTCTGGAGTTTTGGTTCGCATTGAAGAAGCTGTCAAGTTACTGACCGAGAAAACAGAGCTGTTGTTTCTCCGGGCAGCACCTCCTACCCCGCCGGAATCAGCAACCGGCAACCCATCCTCCTCGAGCGCCAAGGGCAAAGCGCCGATGCCACCCGATCCTGGTTTAAAGAAAATCGACCAGCGTTTTGTGGGGTCTAGCAGTGATCGCCCACCCTTCTTCCACAGATCAGAGGAAATATACAGAGAAGAAGCTCCACTACAGTTTGCGAGGGGTGACAGATTTAGAGGTGAAGAAGGGAACGATTTCCAGGTCGAGGGTCGTCGGCGACGCGGGTTCCGTTATCCTTCTAGGGGAGATCGTACCAGCCCAGCCGAGTTTCTTCGTCGCCCTGTGGGTGAAGTTTTGCAGAAGATGGAGCTGCCTCTCTTCGACGGGGACGACTGGGAAAGCTGGGTAAAGAAAGCGGACCGGTTTCTTCGATTGGGCCACATTCCTTCACATGATCGGGCCCACGTAGTTTCAGATTATTTGGTAGGAAAGGCTTGAGATTATTTTGAATGGATAGGGGAAGAAGAGCCCAATATGACTTGGGAGGAAATTAAAGCAGCAATGGGACAGCGTTTCGGGCCTCGAGAAATTCGTTCGGTGCAAGAACAATTAATTAGTCTCAAGCAAGTGGGGAGTGTAGAGGAATACGGAGATAAATTTCAAATTTTGGCAGCCAAAATTCGGGGCATGGATCGAGAGGCTGTTTTAGCCGCTTTTCTAAATGGGCTTGCTATTGAATTGCAACACGATGTTCGGGTTATGAGGCCCAGGAATGTTTATGAGGCCTTCATGCTTGCCCTAACCTATGAGGATAAGCTCCAAGCCCAACATTCTTCCTCAGCCTATAGGCCCAATGTTTTTACATCTGGAGTTCGAGCTCCGACTCCCTCAAGGTCACATTTTCTAAATCCAAGGCCCTATTATTACTCTTCTCTGGAAATCCAAAAGAACCATCATCACCTCCCCAACGATCCCAAGCCGTTCGCAATAAAAGGAGTAGAAACTGTAGCACCCAACTCTCAGCCCCGGCTGGAAGCCAATGCTGCTCGTTCGGCGACCTCTCAGCTCGAGCGTCAGCGACGTCGCGAGGCGAAGTTATGTTTTCGGTGCGGTGAGCCATGGCAACCTGGTCACCGATGCAAGGGAGCGTTACGTCTCATGGAAGAAGACGAACCAGAGGAGCCCGCTGATATTCTGCCTCCTCCTGCAGAAATTATAGAAGATGGTGATGAAGGTTTGATGTTTTATCAACCTTCTCTTTCTTTGTTTACCCTGGCAGGAGTGTGTTGCTCGACTTCTTTCAAAATATAGGGCATATTGGATCTTGTTCTGTTTTGATTTTAATTGACTCAGGAGCTACACGTTCTTTCATCAGTTGGCGAGTGGTTCATTCGCTAAAGCTTCTCCGTGAAACTGTAACCCCTCTTTCAGTATCTGTGGGCGATGGATTCCAGTGGTCATTGCAGTCCATATGCTCTGATATACCTCTAGTAATTCAAGGTCTTACATTTTCTATTACAGCATTCCCTTTCCACATTCCGGGTGTCGATATAGTTCTTGGCATGGACTGGTTTAGATCTCTCGGCACTTTTCAAGCGAATTTCGATTATATGTGGCTTTCTTTTGGCGCGATGGGAACAATTGTCAACTAGTCAGTGAAACAGCTTTGGTTGAACGACTACAACATCCAGTTTGGTGTTCATCTACATTAATCTCCAAATCTCTCTGGCTTTCCTAATTGCAGCTTTCTTATCGGTTAACAAAATTGCAGCAATTATCACTGACTTATGTGTATTCGGAAGTGGTCTTTTAGGCGCCTTTCTCTTCCAGTTCTTGATTCAAGATCAATCGTAATCTGAAGGCCGGACTAATTGCATTTGAGGTTCTATTTCCGGGTTCGCTTTATCGGGGATTGCACGAGTTGGCTCAATAGTCCTTCATGGGGAATTATATGGGAAACCAACGGGCACCAGTTGAAATCATCCCTGACGAGGCGTCTTGGGAACCTATTTCGGAGCTACTGATACGCTATCCTGATTTTGACCTTGAGGACAAGGTCATTCTCAAAGGGGGGAGTAATGATGCACTACAATCATCTAAAAGAGGTTTATTGGGTATTGTAGTAGTGAGCAGCCATAGGGGAGAGAGAAGGGGTGTTCTGTACATACGTTAGGTGTATTAGGAGACG
>CM039506.1:52251241-52493794 GCA_022432975.1 Begonia masoniana
ATTAGTGTATTTTTGCAATTTTTTCAATTGGACGCTGACGACTAGGTAATGATCAAACATTTGCCAAGCTAGTCTTGAAGTCAGAGTCTTGAAGTGTATTTGGATGTTATTTCCTGCATCAGTATTATGATCTTAATTTCATTTAAGTCGTTGGTTTCATGAACCTTTTTGAGCATAAATTGATTATCAATGTCTGCACTCAGGTTTTCTATTACTTGGGCGAACTCAATGACTCATTAACTTATGCCCTTGGAGCTGGCTCTCAATTTGATGTTTCAGAGGATTCTGACTATGTTCACACTCTACTTGGTAAGAACCTTCTTATGCACATTATAAAGCTACTGAGTGGTGCTGTAATGAATTGAAATACTCACTCTGGTTCAATGCACAAAGGCTGTGGTTCCAGATAGTGATTAAGAAGTGTCAGCTTCATTTGGCGCTATTTTTTCTTTAATGATGCTAAGCAAGAGAAGTTAAATATATCGTGGACTGATAAGTGTTTGATGATACTTAAAACGAGGGACTTAAATTTACATTGTTCTTTCCCCCTTTTCTCAGCTAAGGCCATTGATGAATATGCCAGTCTTAAGTCCAAGGCAGGAGATTCAAATGATGAAGCAGCGAAGGTAGATCCTAGGCTGGAGGCAATTGTGGAGAGAATGCTGAATAAGTATGTTAGCTAGTATTTTACTTTCTCTAATCCTAAGAAATAAGTGTATCAAAAGAAATTTGTCACTGTTTAGATCTTCCTCAATTCATTGCATTTAGGTGTATCGTGGATGGAAAGTACCAGCAGGCTATGGGAATTGCAATTGAATGCAGGAGATTGGATAAACTAGAGGAGGCAATCACAAAGAGTGACAATGTTCAAGGAACTCTATCCTATTGCATAAACGTTTCCCATACCTTTGTTAACCTTAGAGAATATCGACGTGAGGTAAGGAAATCAATATTCCTGCTCATTAACAATTATATTCTGAATTGCTTCATGCAATATGCTATTGGTTGAAACTGTGTGATGTCTTTTATTTGTATAAAATTTTATTATTATTTTTTTGTGTTGCACTTTGTGAAAATTGTGTGTCATATAGTTGATAAAATAGGTTTGTTGATTGAGCAAAAAAGAAAGGAAATCTAAGAAACACAGGTGAGCAAGTAACACGTGCTTAACCTTTTTCACTATAATGATTAGAGGCATTTAGGTGTATTTAGGATGAATTTGTTTCCTCACAGTTTTCCTGCTGCCTGTTTTTAACATTATTTTTATTCCTTTAGGTGCTACGCCTCCTTGTTAAAGTATACCAAAAACTTCCCTCTCCAGATTGTTTGAGTATTTGTCAGTGTCTCATGTTCTTGGATGAACCTGAAGGTGTTGCAAACATTTTGGAAAAGCTTCTTCGTTCAGAAAACAAAGATGACACACTAGTCGCATTTCAAATAGCATTTGATCTTGTAGAAAATGAACATCAAGCTTTTCTTTTGAGTGTAAGAGATAAGCTCTCAAAGACTAAGTCTCCACTTTTGGAATCAGCTGAGCCAGGATCAACTGATGGAGGTGCTGTTCTAAATGAAAGTTCTACTGCTCCTGAGGATGCTCAAATGGCAGATGGATCATCCAATGTAACTGTACAGCGAGAAGATCCAAAGGAAGTTGCATTTACCGAGAGGTTAAAAAAATTAAAGGGCATTTTATCTGGAGAGACATCGATACAATTGACTATACAATTCTTGTATAGTCACAACAAGTGAGGCAATCTTTTTATGCTTTTTATTTTTAGTTCCATTATGAATCTCACTTTATTTTTTTAAATCATGTAAAACATCTTTTTTGCTTCTAGGTCGGATCTTCTTATTTTGAAGACCATAAAGCAGTCTGTGGAGATGAGAAATAGTGTCTGTCATAGTGCAACAATATATGCTAATGCAATCATGCATGCTGGAACGACAGTTGATACATTCCTCAGGGAGAACTTGGTTTGTCAGATCTTCAATTACGTTTTTTCCATTATTATTCAATGTGTGTTCTTTGACATTCATGTTTACTGTTGTGGTCTTTTAAACTCAGGATTGGTTGAGCAGAGCCACAAACTGGGCTAAATTTAGTGCTACAGCTGGACTGGGTGTTATTCACCGAGGCCACTTGCAGCAAGGAAGATCACTTATGGCACCCTACTTGCCTCAGGGTGGGGCTGGTGGTGGTGGCAGCCCATACTCAGAGGGTGGTGCTCTTTATGCGCTGGGTCTTATTCATGCAAACCATGGCGAAGGAATTAAACAATTTCTTCGTGAAAGCCTAAGTAGCACTAATGTAGAGGTACAATCGCTTCTAGCTTAGCATACCACTTTTACTTTAGGAAATGAGTTTGATCTCCTAATTTCCATGGGTCCAGGTTATACAACATGGTGCTTGCTTAGGTCTTGGTTTGGCCACTTTGGGGACAGCTGATGAAGATATCTATGATGACCTCAAGAATGTGCTCTATACAGACAGTGCTATTGCAGGTGAAGCTGCTGGGATCAGTATGGGCTTGCTCATGGTTGGTACTGCAAGCGAAAAGGCAAGCGAGATGCTTACTTATGCTCATGAAACACAGCATGAGAAGATTATCCGGTAAGTTAGGCCATAAAAACTTATTTCCTTGAAGGAAGCATCATTTCCTTTTAACTTACACATGCTAGTTTATAGGGGTTTAGCATTGGGCATTGGCCTTACAGTTTATGGTAGAGAAGAAGATGCAGACACATTAATAGAGCAGATGACACGAGATCAAGATCCTATACTTCGTTATGGTGGCATGTATGCATTAGCACTTGCCTATGGAGGGACTGCCAATAATAAAGCAATCCGACAGTTGCTTCACTTTGCAGTGTCGGATGTAAGTGATGATGTCAGGAGAACAGCCGTTTTAGCCCTTGGGTTTGTTTTATACTCTGAGCCTGAACAGGTTAGTAACTTGTAACTTTATTCCACCACCGCCCATTTGTGTGCTATTTTTGGTAAAATATTTTGTATAACTTCTATGTTCTTGTGAGTTTTATTGATTTAATCTCTCCCCAGAGTCCATCACTCTGTAGGATATGAATATGTATCTTATATGTTTATATATATGTATATGCATTTGGACACGTGTAGATGTATGTCTGTATTCTGTAAGTATATATGTTCAAGTTGGATCACTTATTTCACTGCATTGTACTTCCGCAGACTCCTCGCATCGTGTCTCTTCTGTCTGAGTCTTACAACCCGCATGTAAGATATGGTGCAGCTCTTGCCGTTGGGATTTCCTGTGCAGGCACTGGCCTGAGTGAGGCTATATCATTGCTTGAGCCTCTAACATCAGATGTTGTCGATTTCGTCAGACAAGGTGCACTTATTGCCATGGCTATGGTCATGGTCCAGATTAGCGAAGCTAGTGATTCTCGAGTTGGAGCTTTCAGGTTTTATAAAATATAAAATACCATTTTGTATTTTGCTCTATTGTTTTGCCCTTTTTTCATGTTTTTTTGTATAATCCTTGTACTTAGGCGACAACTGGAGAAAATCATTCTCGATAAGCATGAAGATACGATGAGCAAGATGGGGGCGATCTTAGCTTCGGGAATTCTCGATGCTGGTGGAAGAAATGTGACTATAAAGTTGCTCTCTAAGACAAAACATGATAAGGTTACTGCTGTTGTTGGTCTTGCAGTTTTCAGCCAGTTTTGGTATTGGTATCCCCTTATCTATTTCATAAGCTTGGCTTTCTCACCCACAGCTTTTATTGGACTGAACTATGATTTGAAAGTTCCGAGTTTTGAATTCTTGTCACATGCTAAACCTTCCCTCTTTGAGTATCCTAAACCAACCATCTCCCCCACCACTACTTCAACTGTAAAACTTCCCACTGCGGTTCTGTCAACATCAGCAAAGGCGAAGGCTCGAGCTAAGAAAGAAGCAGATAACAAAGCTGTTTCCGATAAGACTTCTGGAGGTGAGTCTTCTTCAGCTGGTCTTAATGCTGCAAAAGGAAAAGCGTCTTCTGAAAAGGATGCCAACTCTATGCAGGCAAGTACAATACTTTAAACTAATGATTTCTTTTTCTAGGAGCATAAATCTCATTCTCTGCTTGTGGCCATGAGGATTATATCCTCTGCCAACTAGCCTCCTCAATACTATTACTTTTTATTTAGTATATAGATTTCTCTGCTGAACTTGTTGATTTTTATTTGATTTATTTAAGTAAATAACTTGGATGGATGGTTGTGCATTTAGGGTAGTTTAAAAGTTTTCCTTTTTCTGCGTGATGTTGATCAAATTTGAATTTTTCTTCATTTTTTTTCAGAATTTTGAAAATTTTCTATCGTATATTTCCAATCGAACACTCATCCTTTTTTCTCTTGGCAGGTCGATAACCCACCAGAGAAGAAATTAGAACCCGAGCCGTCTTTTGAGATCCTGACGAATCCAGCTAGAGTGGTTCCTTCTCAAGAAAAGTTCATCAAATATTTGGAAGAAAGCAGATATGTTCCCGTAAAGTTAGCACCTTCCGGGTTTGTTTTATTGAAGGACTTGCGCCCCACCGAACCGGAAGTGCTCTCTCTTACAGACACCCCATCATCCATGACATCACCGGCAGGCGGATCAGCAGCAGCCCAACAGGGCTCTGCTTCAGCCATGTCGGTTGATGAAGAACCTCTTCCTCCTCAGCCGTTCGAATACAGCTCTTGACTCATGATATTGAGGTACACGATAAACTGTTCGGGTTTGATCTGGCTGAGTCGATTGATTGAATTGTTGTTATGGAGATCTGATTTTTGTGGTGAACTTTTTTTTTTTTAGTTATATGGAAGGAGTTTGTAGGATGGAGGGAGACGAAGGTCCAATGAAATATGTTGTGTGGTAGTAATATTTGGCTACATTCTGATTCTGGCCCTTGGATTTTGTTCTGTATTGGTAAAACTAATTGGTTCCTTTGATCTTCTGAAACAATCGACTCGGGGTGATGAATTAGACATTTTTAATAAATATTTTATTTTTAATTTGTAAATTAATAATTTCCAATTAGTTTATCAACATATTTATGCAAAAAAAAGGGTCATCTCTTGAAGTAAAAATTATAATCCCACTAGAAAATATGAATAAAGTTTCATAATTCTGTCACTTACTACTTGAAATTATAATTAATCCACTTGGAGGAAAATAAAAGAAAATAAATTCACTTCCCCTTCTTCCACCATTGACGTCTTGATGGAGCAGTGATCTAAGGATGGTCTCTCTTCTTCTCAGTCTGGACCCTTCATGGGAGTTCTACTTTGGTTGTTTAATCTTAGGATGCCCGCTGCTTCCTCTCTTTCTATCTCTGCAGCGTACTGGATGTAGCCTGGCCTTTTTGAGAGGTTCTTGCGAGTGTTGTTGCTGAAACTACTCAAGTTTTGCGTTGTCTGTAGACTGAGCCGTCTAATCTGTTCGTAGGTTAAGCTATGAGCTATATAGCTAGTTTAGCCTGTTTTAATGGTGGGGAAAGAATTTTCAATTTTTTACGTTAAAAAGGTCCGAATATTTCATCAACGCATGATTTCTGTAGGTAATGGCTTTTCATATTTTCATGTTTGCTCAATTCGCAAACTGATTTTCCGGTTGTATTCCTTTTACAACGCTCGACCCTGCTTTTTCTATTCAACTTCTACTGCAAAGCAGAATGTGCCCCCGAAAAGAACTTTTTCTCATATTTTTCAAGAATGCTCCGACCGAAGTGCTGTCAGACCGGGAAAACAGGCCCATGCTCGAATGATTTTATCGGGGTTCCATCCGACCGTCTTCGTTGCCAATTGTTTGATCCAAATGTACGTCAAGTGTTATGCTTTGGGTGAAGCACATGAGGTGTTTGAAAAAATGCCTCAGAGTGATGTTGTTTCTTGGAACACTATGATTTTCGGCTACGCTGAAGCTGGGAAAATGGAAATTTCTCAGTCATTTTTCGACTCCATGAATTACAGAGATGTGATTACATGGAACTCTTTGATTTCAGGATACTTAAAAAATTGTGACTATATCAAGGCAGTAGATATTTTTCTGCAAATGGTAAAGACGGATTTTAAATTCGACAGTACTACATTGGCTGTAATTTTGAAATCTTGCTCGGCTTTGGAAGAGCGGGCTTTTGGGGTTCAAATTCATGGGGTTGCAGTCCAAAAGGGCTTTGGTAATGATGTTGTGACTGGAAGTGCTTTAGTCGATATGTATGCAAAATGTAAAGAATTAGAATCCGCTCTTAGAGTTTTCCGAGATCTACCCGAAAAGAATTGGGTTTCTTGGAGCGCAGCCATTGCAGGCTGTGTCCATAATGATCAATGTCTTAAAAGCCTAGAACTCTTCAAGGAAATGCAGAAACAAGGAATTGGGACGAGTCAATCTTCATATGCGAGTATCTTTCGATCTTGTGGAGCATTATCTTTACTTAAATTAGGCACTCAATTTCATGGACATTCATTAAAGTTTAATTTTCAATCCGATGTTGTTGTAGGAACAGCTACTTTAGATATGTATGCAAAGTGTGACAGATTGGCAGATGCTCGGAAGCTATTTAACTCAATGCCAATTAACAATTTGCAATCTTATAATGCAATTATAGTTGGATATGCCCGGAAAGAGAAAGGTTTTGAAGCTTTAGAGCTTTTTCTTCGGCTGCATAAGTCCGATCTTCGTTTTGATGAAGTATCTCTTTCTGGTGCATTTTGTGCTTGTGCAGTGATTAGACGGCCTTTGGTGGGGCTTCAACTTCATGGGTTAACTTCAAAGACTTGTATGAGTTCAAATATTTGTGTGGCAAATGCCATATTGGATATGTATGGCAAGTGCGAAGCTCTGGTTGATGCTTTTCATGTTTTTCACGAGATGAAGCGGAGAGATTCCGTGTCTTGGAATGCAATCATAGCAGCTTGTGAACAAAATGAAAAGCTTGAGGAAACACTTTCATATTTTGTGTTGATGCTTCGCTCGAAAATGGAGCCGGACGATTTTACTTTCGGCAGCGTGCTAAAAGCATCCATTGGAAAGCAAGATTTGCAGGTTGGCATGGAAATTCACAGCAGAATAATCAAATCCAGAATGGGTCTTGATTTGTTTGTCGGAAGTGTTCTTGTCAATATGTATTGCAAGTGTGGGATGATCAAAGAAGCCGTAAAGATCCATGATAGGCTCGAAGAACAAACAATTGTCTCATGGAATGCGATCATCTCTGGATTCTCGTTGCAAAATCAAAGCGAAGATGCTCAGATGTTATTTTCTCAGATGTTGAATGCGGGTGAACAGCCCGATAACTTCACATATGCGACCGTTCTTGATACTTGTGCAAATTTGGCTACTGTTGGACTTGGAAAACAAATCCATACTCAAATCATTAAGCTCAAATTGCTGGAAGATGTATATCTATGTACAGCTCTAGTGGATATGTATGCAAAGTGCGGAAATATGCTTGATTCCCTGCTTATGTTTGAGAAAGCTCCAAATCGAGATTTTGTTACGTGGAATACTATAATATGCGGGTGTGCGCACCACGGCCTGGGAGAAGAAACGCTAATACTTTTCGACGATATGATTATGGAGAATGTCGAGCCGAATCATGCGACTTTATCTCGGTTCTTCGAGCTTGCTCACACGTGGGTGATGTAGAAAAAGGGTTGCAATATTTCAGCGCAATGTCAAATTATTATGGTTTAGATCCTCAGTTGGAGCATTACTCTTGTATGGTTGATATATTGGGGAGGGCCGGACGGGTTAACGAGGCATTAAAGCTCGTGCAGGATATGCCTTTCGAACCCGACTCAATCATATGGAGAACTCTACTCAGTATTTGTAAGATCCAAGGCAATGTCGAAGTGGCCGAGAAGGCGGCAAAGTCGCTTCTAGAATTGGAGCCTCAAGATTCTTCTAAAAAAAAAAAAAAAAAAAAAAAAAAAAAAAAAAAAAAAAAAAAAAAAAAAAAAAAAAAAAAAAAAAAAAAAAAAAAAAAAAAAAAAAAAAAAAAAAAAAAAAAAAAAAAAAAAAAAAAAAAAAAAAAAAAAAAAAAAAAAAAAAAAAAAAAAAAAAAAAAAAAAAAAAAAAAAAAAAAAAAAAAAAAAAAAAAAAAAAAAAAAAAAAAAAAAAAAAAAAAAAAAAAAAAAAAAAAAAAAAAAAAAAAAAAAAAAAAAAAAAAAAAAAAAAAAAAAAAAAAAAAAAAAAAAAAAAAAAAAAAAAAAAAAAAAAAAAAAAAAAAAAAAAAAAAAAAAAAAAAAAAAAAAAAAAAAAAAAAAAAAAAAAAAAAAAAAAAAAAAAAAAAAAAAAAAAAAAAAAAAAAAAAAAAAAAAAAAAAAAAAAAAAAAAAAAAAAAAAAAAAAAAAAAAAAAAAAAAAAAAAAAAAAAAAAAAAAAAAAAAAAAAAAAAAAAAAAAAAAAAAAAAAAAAAAAAAAAAAAAAAAAAAAAAAAAAAAAAAAAAAAAAAAAAAAAAAAAAAAAAAAAAAAAAAAAAAAAAAAAAAAAAAAAAAAAAAAAAAAAAAAAAAAAAAAAAAAAAAAAAAAAAAAAAAAAAAAAAAAAAAAAAAAAAAAAAAAAAAAAAAAAAAAAAAAAAAAAAAAAAAAAAAAAAAAAAAAAAAAAAAAAAAAAAAAAAAAAAAAAAAAAAAAAAAAAAAAAAAAAAAAAAAAAAAAAAAAAAAAAAAAAAAAAAAAAAAAAAAAAAAAAAAAAAAAAAAAAAAAAAAAAAAAAAAAAAAAAAAAAAAAAAAAAAAAAAAAAAAAAAAAAAAAAAAAAAAAAAAAAAAAAAAAAAAAAAAAAAAAAAAAAAAAAAAAAAAAAAAAAAAAAAAAAAAAAAAAAAAAAAAAAAAAAAAAAAAAAAAAAAAAAAAAAAAAAAAAAAAAAAAAAAAAAAAAAAAAAAAAAAAAAAAAAAAAAAAAAAAAAAAAAAAAAAAAAAAAAAAAAAAAAAAAAAAAAAAAAAAAAAAAAAAAAAAAAAAAAAAAAAAAAAAAAAAAAAAAAAAAAAAAAAAAAAAAAAAAAAAAAAAAAAAAAAAAAAAAAAAAAAAAAAAAAAAAAAAAAAAAAAAAAAAAAAAAAAAAAAAAAAAAAAAAAAAAAAAAAAAAAAAAAAAAAAAAAAAAAAAAAAAAAAAAAAAAAAAAAAAAAAAAAAAAAAAAAAAAAAAAAAAAAAAAAAAAAAAAAAAAAAAAAAAAAAAAAAAAAAAAAAAAAAAAAAAAAAAAAAAAAAAAAAAAAAAAAAAAAAAAAAAAAAAAAAAAAAAAAAAAAAAAAAAAAAAAAAAAAAAAAAAAAAAAAAAAAAAAAAAAAAAAAAAAAAAAAAAAAAAAAAAAAAAAAAAAAAAAAAAAAAAAAAAAAAAAAAAAAAAAAAAAAAAAAAAAAAAAAAAAAAAAAAAAAAAAAAAAAAAAAAAAAAAAAAAAAAAAAAAATCTGTTTATTCTTCTGTCGAATTTATACGCTGATGCCGGAATGTGGGAACACGTTTCGAAATTGAGACAGACAATGAGGTGTTTGAAGTTGAAGAAGGAACCAGGTTGTAGTTGGATCGAGGTTAAGAATGAAGTTCATACTTTTCTCGTGGGCGAGAAGGCTCATCCCGAGTGCAGAGAAATCTACGACATCCTCGACTTGATCGTTTTTAATATCAAACGTTCGAGTTATGGATCCGACATTGACTTTTTGCTCGATGAAGAAGTTGAAGAACTCAACCGACAAACAAAACAAAGAGACTGCGATCGTAATATCGAAAGGCCAAAAATTGAAGCCATAGATTAGGACTCAAGATTGGTATAGAAATTTTCTCCCTCTGCATTCTTTTTATCATCTTGAATATACTCTTAATTGTGTTTTTTAAAAATAAGGAAGAATCTATAAATATTAAAACGGCAAGGGCTAAATTGAAACGATCTTTAAACTATAAGGACTAAAATCTCAAATAGTAATTAAAATGGCAAAGTGATGTATAATTTTTAGGATAAAATGCAAAAAAAAGCCTTAACTTTGACAAAAGTGCAAAAAAAAGCTCAAACTTACGAAAGTGCAAAAAAGAGCTCTGCGGTCCCCCGCATCAAATTAGGCGGTCGACCGAATTTTAAAAAAATACTAAACGATATGTAATTTACTCGAAATTTTTACCACATGTTTCCTATAATTTGAGAAGATAATCTGAAAATTTTCATGATTTTCTAACACTTGTACTATTTATTGTAATTTTATTTACTTATTTTATAAAACAATTATAATAAATCATACTAATATTAGAAAATCGCCAAAATATTTTTATTACCTTCTCTTATTAAGCGAAACATGTGGTAAAAATTTCAAGTAAAATAAATGTCGTTTGATGCTTTTTTTAAAATTAATGTATAAAGTAAAGAAAAAACTAAGATTAATTTTAAACAACCATCAAACGATATTTATTTTACTTGAAATTTTTATCACATATTTCCATTAATATGAAAAGGTAATAACAATAGTTTTGTGATTTTCTAACATTTGTATGATTTATTATAATTGTTTTATAAAATAAGTAAATAAAATTACAATAAATCGTACAAGTGTTACAAAATCATGAAACTTTTCAGATTATCTTCTCATATTATAGGAAACATGTGGTAAAAATTTCGAGTAAATTACATATCGTTTAGTAGTTTTTTAAAAAATTAATTTTAGTACCACCTATATGCGGGGACCACAGAGCTCTTTTTTGCATTTTCATAAGTTTGAGCTTTTTTTTGCACTTTTGTCAAAGTTAAGGCTTTTTTTTGCATTTTATCCTAATTTTTATAGTCAAACTCTCACTTACGTTGAATCTCTCTCAGACAGTAGAATCTTCTCAAAACCCAAGCTGTTCTTCGTCATTTTGCAAGGAAGAAGACAACATCTTCGGGTTTCCGAGGAGAAGAGGTAGCGATGGTGTCTGGATCGGGGATTTGCGCGAAACGAGTTGTGGTTGATGCGAGGCATCACATGCTCGGGAGGCTCGCTTCGATTGCTGCCAGAAAGTGGTGGTCGTTAGGTGCGAGGAGATTTGCATCTCTGGGGGTTTGGTTCGGCAGAAGATGAAGTACCTTCGGTTTTTGAGGAAGGGCATGAATATCAAGCCCTCTCATGGTCCTATCCACTTCCGTGCTCCTGCTAAGATCCTGTAGCGGACTATTCGCCGGTAAATTCTGTGGTTTTATTACGTCATTTAGTTATTATGTCGTATTCTATTTCTGTATTTTCCCCTTGCTTTCCTTTAGGATTCATTTTGTAGAAGTTCTTTCTGTTAATCGGAGTGAATCATTGGAAATCCAGGCCTTATTTTTCAGTGGGATTGATGATACTCCTTCTAAAGGGTATTTCATTTTCTATTTATAAGGTGCTTTTAATAAGTTTCATTCTTACATAAGAACGTTGGTTTGTCAAATCAGTTGTTCCTGAGAAATGGGGTGCTTTTTTTTTTAGTGGCGATGCAGATTATGGATTCGTTTGTGGTTGAATTTTCTTACTGTTTTTATTAATTGAAAATGTAGCTTCTGCATTCCATCTTCTGCATTTCTTACTGTTTTCTTACTGTTTAGTAGTGTATTTGGTTTATGAAAAAGATAATGAAAGTTTTGGCTAGTTTTAATTCTTGTAGTTTATCTATTATCGGTTTGTGCCTTCCAGAATGATTCCCCACAAGACCAAACGCGGAGCAGCAGCACTTGCTCGGCTCAAGGCATATATGAAGAGGAAGAGGATGGTTATCCCGGATGCTCTGAAGTAAGTTCTTTGGCGGAACTTACTCGGCATTTTGTTTCTCATTACTTACTCGACTTTCTTTCTTTCATCGGAGGTGGGATGGAATCACTATGACACAGTGAAGGTAGGATTTCACTATGACCTTAGTTATTTCACTTTTTCAATGATTATATTACATGTGATTTGAAGTTGATTCAATTTTGGCGACAGGAGCTGGAGAGGAAAAGAAAGGAGAAGGCTCGAGAGCAAGAAGAAGTTGAACAAGCTTAGAGTTAAAGCAGAGAAGGCTTCAGAGTAGAAGCTTGGGCCTCAGCTTCAAGTCATTGCCCCTATCAACTATCAAGTACTAAATTCATCTCAATTGCGTACACAGATTGTGGAGAATTTTACGGTTTCTCCCCCATTTTTGACGGTGTTTCCATAAATTCGTTCGTTTGCTTTTACTCTTATTCAAAATCAATTATTTTAGGCATTCTGTAATTTCTTACCATAATTGTACTTGATCATATAATTGGAATTCTTCAAAGTTTCCAACAAAATTGTAAAATCTTTTCCTTTTTTTGCTCAATGAGAAAGATAATGAAAGGAAAAAATATAAATCCCTCGTAGCAATGCATATATACTCATTTTCATCACCATAACTATGATCGTCTCTCTTTCTCGCATGTCTGCAACAAGTTTCTTCAAATTGTCTTCAACAATGGCGTTTCAACGCTTATATTTTTGTTTTTACATTCTTCTCCTTCTAATCTTTTCTGTGCATGGATATGATCGGTGTCGTCGAAATGTATGCCACACAATAACCGTAGATGGGTCCGGACACGGAGATTTTTCGACCATACAGTCGGCCATTGATTCAATCCCTCAAAACAATGAACAATGGGTTTCCATCAGAATCGAAGCCGGAACCTACAGGCAAGTGAGAGTACTTACTTCTTGAATTATAGTAAATTCTTCGAAAAGTGACGAATATATTTCATAGATGGACGCAGGGAGAAAGTGCAGATTCCTAGAGAGAAGCCATTCATCGTCCTCAAGGGCGCAGGAAGAAAGAAAACTAGGGTTGTATGGGACGACCATTATACAATTGCACAGAGCCCTACTTTCGCTTCTCATGCTGACAACATCGTCGTTAAAGGCATTGGCTTTGTCGTAAGAATTATTACTATTTTGCTTAAGAATCCTCGACTATTTTAGATTTTTCTTGCTTTGACGGTCTAATGTACAGAACTCATACAACATCGCCGGCGGCGAGAAAAACCCAAGAAAGCCGGCAGTTGCAGCCATGATCGCCGGCGACAAATCTTCGTTCTACAGATGTGGGTTCTACGGGGTGCAAGATACGTTGTGGGACGATAATGGACGACACTACTACAACCAATGCACCATCCAAGGCGCTGTTGATTTCATATTCGGCAGTGGCCAAACCATTTTTGAGGTACATCACCATAAAACTACTACAACTATTTCATTTCACGGTGTTTTCAGATAGAATTTGGATTTATTTTTTAAAAAAATAAAAGAAATGCAGAAATGTGTGATGTCAGTGGTGGGAGATGCTCTGGAAGAAGGGTTAGCTGGGTATATAACAGCGCAGGGAAGAGCAAGTCCCAAGGATGGAAATGGGTTTGTCTTCAAATATTGCAGTGTGTTTGGAACAGGGACGACCTTCTTGGGACGGCCATGGCGGCCATTCTCTAGGGTTGTCTTCTTCAATTCTAATCTCTCGAATATCATTCAGCCTGAGGGATGGGATTCTTGGAACTTAGTCGGCCATGAGTATCTCTCTCTCCCTCTCTCTCTCTCTCTTGTTAATACCCATTGTCGAGTCGATTCTGATGGATGTGAAAAATGATGAATTTAGGAAGCATTTGACGTACTCGGAGCACGGTTGTTACGGGCCGGGGGCGGAGCTTTCAGGACGGGTGAGATGGGAGAAGAAGTTAAGCTCGGAGAGCATCCGTGAGCTTACTAGCATCACTTTCATCGACGACGAAGGGTGGTTGAAAAACCAACCTCGGTAATTTGATCTCTGTAATTCTACTTCTACTTTACGACTCCGGCATTACGATCGATCAAAGTTTTTGTTGGTCAATCATAAACATATTATGTTCAGATTTGTGTTCTTCTTTTCCTTCAAACTCGAATCATCAGAACAGAAATGAGATTAAACAGAGTCTAATTGCAGAGAAAATGGTGAAATGGAAGGAGAAAGATAGTTGATTGAGTATCTCTCTCCCTCTCTCTCTCTCTCTTGTTAATACCCATTGTCGAGTCGATTCTGATGGATGTGAAAAATGATGAATTTAGGAAGCATTTGACGTACTCGGAGCACGGTTGTTACGGGCCGGGGGCGGAGCTTTCAGGACGGGTGAGATGGGAGAAGAAGTTAAGCTCGGAGAGCATCCGTGAGCTTACTAGCATCACTTTCATCGACGACGAAGGGTGGTTGAAAAACCAACCTCGGTAATTTGATCTCTGTAATTCTACTTCTACTTTACGACTCCGGCATTACGATCGATCAAAGTTTTTGTTGGTCAATCATAAACATATTATGTTCAGATTTGTGTTCTTCTTTTCCTTCAAACTCGAATCATCAGAACAGAAATGAGATTAAACAGAGTCTAATTGCAGAGAAAATGGTGAAATGGAAGGAGAAAGATAGTTGATTCATGTTTCATTGTATACCTAAGGCTTGAATCCTCTTGATGAGCGACAGGGAAGAAGCATTCCGTTTTCTCCATTCTTCCCTGCTCTCCTTCTTCCCCTCCACCAACAATATATCATTTCCGTCCAAAATACTCACGATCTGTCTCATTTTCGGCCTTGATTTCGCATCTGATCGGGTACATTCAATTCCCAGTTTCACCAATCTGATCAGCTCTTCCTGGTCGTACTCTGAGTTTAAACTTATGTCTGCAATTTCCTCCATTGATCTTCTCTGCTGTTCGATTTCGTGGATTTTTCTGACCAGCAGCACCTCCGGCCGCCGGAAATCCGCCGCCATTTGCCCCGTGATTACTTCCAGCACCACTACTCCGAAACTGTAGATGTCTGCCTCCGGAGTTGCGTCCCCGGATTCCATGTATTCAGGCGACATATAGCCGAAGATTCCGCGAGCAGATTTGGTTTTTTCTTCGGCGACGTGATGGCCGTGCTCGTTTCTCGTTAGGAATTCTGCGAGCGCGAAGGAGCTGAGGCGCGGGCTTAGGTCTGGATCCAGAATAATGGCGGATGAGGTGATGTTTCTGTGGATTACTTGTTCTTCCCATTCTTCGTGAAGGTAAAGAATGGCGGAAGCTAGGGATTTGATTATGCTGTATCTATAACGCCACGGCAGTGGTGAATTATCTTTCCAGTTGTAATGGTGGAAGAGAAGATGACTTAGAAGGCGATCTGCTGAGTAATCGTAAACAACCAGCATTTCTCCTTGCTCGGTGCACCATCCCCGGAGCTGTACCAAATTCCGGTGCCGCAGCCGACCTAAATTCTGGAGCTCGTTGGAGAATCTTGCTCGTAACGCAGGACAGGTCTTCATTCCGAGCCTCTTTATTAGGACGTGATGACGGTTGTCGATGAAACCATAGTAGGCAGTTCCGAAATCGAGCTCTGCAACTCTGTGCGATTCCGAAAAGTTCTTAGTCGCCGCTACGATTTCCTTGAAGGAGATTTCCCGTGGAGTTTCGATCATCTGAAAACACGTCGGAGGGCGACGATCACTCAGAGAAAGGTTCAGAACGCCATTGGTTTTGCCAGAACAATCCCCATTCTCAGCAGTCAGAAAAAGGGATTCTCCATTAGCTGTTACAAAATTGAAGAGGAAGAAGACGAGTCTATAACGCTAGTTCTCGTTGCAGAGGATCTGGAGGTGGCGCCGGTGTTGGAGCTTGAGTCCGTCGGCGAATTTAAAGAAATGTATTGTGGATGAGATTGAAACGGAGGAAGATTTGGTAACTGAGCGGAAAGATTATCAGAAAGAACTTCAATAATCCATTTCATGTTAGGACGAGATTCAGGACTGTGTAAAGTGCAGAGAAGACCCAGATGAATCAACCTGTCCATTTCAATTAGCTTGTAAGATCCATCCGGAAGACGATTATCTACGGCGATCAGTACCTTTCTCTCATCGGAAAGTCTCCGAATCCAATCGAGTAAAATAATCTGTTCATCTGGAAAAGCAAGGTCCACCGCTCGCCTACCAGAAACCACCTCTAGTACCACGATTCCGAAGCTGAAGACGTCGGATTTCGCTGTCGCCACGCTTCGTTTCTGAAAACTCTCTGGCGGTAAATACCCAATCGTTCCGCCGATTCTGGTCGTTTCCCCTAAACGGAAACGGTGACTTCCATGGGAAGGCACTCTGCTTTTATACTCGAGCTCGTGCTCTAACCATCTTGCCAATCCGAAATCCCCTAACCGAGCATTGAAATTAGAATCAAGCATCACGTTACTGGTTTTCACATCGCGGTGGATGATCTGAGTCTCTAACTGCTCGTGGAGATAGAAAAGTCCGGCGGCCAAACCACAAACTATGTTTCTCCGGCGCTTCCAGTTCAGAGCAGAGGACCTCTCCTCCGGTCTTCGGAAAAGAACCCGGTCGAGACTTCGATTGGGCATGTAGTCATATACAAGAAACAACTGATCGTCGTGAACACACCAACCTCTGAGCCGAACAAGATTCCGGTGCCGGAGGTGCGCCACGGCGACCAATTCAGCCTCAAACGTCTTCTCAAACCGTTCTCCTCTCTCCGCCAAGCACTTAACCGCCACTAAACTTCCATCGCTCGGAAGCTTCGCCCGGTAAACCTTTCCAAACCCTCCACTACCGAGAATTTCATCATCGCTGAACCCTTTGGAACCAATATAAAGCTCGGAAAAACTGAAGATTCTGGGATTATGCCCACCAACCTTCTCGGAAAGCTGGACGCCTTCAGTATCATGGAAAACCCCAGAAGCCTGTTTAACGTGAAAACTATAGCAGCACTTGGAAGCATAAAGCTTCCGAAACAGAGCCCGGAACAGGGCTGTGCAGTCAGAACGAAATCTTCCGTTCTCTTCCTTGGTCGGAATTGGAGGCGCCTCGTCGTCGTCATCCATGACTGGTAAAACGAAGCAGAGGCGGTCAATGTGCATGGTGGGAGCAGAAGCGGTGGATCTGCAAATGGATAGCCGGTTAGAAATATGAATACAAGGTTTGAATTGATCCTTATATGGTAGATGAATGGGCCCAACCCCGGTAGGTTTCCTAGTTTGAAAATTCAGGAGTGAGAATCCGAAAGTCGGAACCAAACTCACGAAAATTTTGTTTGGTTATTGGTTAAATCTAACTTCTAACGTTTAATTTAAAATAATACTTAAACTAAAAATTTTAACAACTAAAACTTTAAACTATCTAAAATATAACACATCAAGCTCTGGCAGAACGCCGATCATCCTGTTCTCAATTTACGGCGAGATCAAGGAGTCGATCTAAATTGAACAGCCTTCCGATCTGTCCAGTGCTTACGTGACATTGGACATATTGGGTTGGAGGGTCAATGTGCAGGATGGGGAGCTCCCGTTCAACGTGCACTGCAAGTGATTCGAGACCAGGGGCATATTGCCCCAGATTGGCCCATGTTCTTTGCCTCTCTCTTTTCAAGGTTCTCAAGGCAGGGAACGGGGACTCACCGCCCCGAATCAACCCCTCGTTGTTGGGCATAACTATATTTTGAATGATGATTATGAGATCAAATTTATTAAAAATAAATATCAGCGACTGACGACAGTGTGTGAAGACTGATGTGATTTGCAACTGCATGATTCAAAGATATAAAATGAACTTGCATTTCAAATAAAAGTTGAGAACGAGAGGCCGTTCAATTTAGATCGGTCTCTCGATCTCGGCGTAAATTGAGAATGAGGAGTGATCGGTCCCTATCAAAATTTGATTTGTTATATTTTAAATAGTTTAAGGTTTTAATTGTTTAAATCTTTAGTTTAAGAATTATTTCAAAGAGTTAACGTTTGTTTGATATCTCCAAATACCAACAAGTGAGATCATCATGCATGGTTTCACATGTATTTTCGCGGCGGTCAACTCTTCTTTCATGAACTTGTCATAATTGGCTTCAAAGTTTTGAGGAATAATTCATTGAACACCTGATTTATGGATCACTACAATCCATATCTTCTCTCTCATATCTTATTCATTTTATTGACTGTTTCTCATGAATGGCTCGTCCTTTGTTTGATGTTCACATAGGGGCATACGGTTCTAGTTGTCGGTTGAGCCAATTCAATTAAGCCATCGAATCTAGGTACTTGGAGTTACAACTATTCTTATTTTTCTTAGGCTTATCCAGCAAGTGTGAAAGTGGGCATATTTTAAAAGATGGAAAAGCTACAAAAAGAGAAAGTTGGCTTGAAAATCTCGTAAAATTAATCCGCAATCAAAGAGGAGAAAAAGTCCAAATCTTTCCGCCTATACCGTGGGACCCCTTCGATTATTGAACAGATAAATGTCTCTCTCCTCCCTTTGTTTTAATTATAGATGTATATATATATCAAGGTCGTCACCCAAATTTATACATTATAAGCTTAGAATTTTACAGCTTAGATTGTGATTTGGTTGCCACAATATTCAGTGCAGCAATTTTTGCAATTGTGAGAGTTTGTCGTTGAGCCAATCAATTTCTCCAAGATTTTAGGCATCCATACCAAAATCCTTCAAATTTCAAGTTCTAAGCGAGCGAAGATTCAAACTACAAGTGCGTGCTGAGTTGTAATCAACAAATTAAAATTAAGATTACTTATTCGTCGCCATCTGTAATAATCAATGGAAGAAAAATAGACCCAATACTCTATTTAAAATATAGTTTTGACTATATTTCTCGAAATATAGTTCAATATTTAATCGTCCATGACGAGACGGACAACCACATTCAATCGGTAGATAACTCAAATAAAAAAAAAAAAAAGAAAAGAAAAAGTTGTTTAAGTTAGGTAAGATGTAAGTAAGGGGGGCAGTGAGTGTTGGATGAGAAAAAGATGTAGATGTAAAGAGGTAGAAAAGGACACAAATGATGAGAATTTATGAGGAAATAAAACAACATGAAGTTTGTTTGGTTGGTTGGTAGGAGAAATTTATCATCCCACCTTTTTCTTTAATCATATCATCACAAAAGGCAACTAATGTTTGAAAATGATTCGTGTTTGGTGAACCAAAAAGCTTTAATCTACTCGAGTTGGCCCGGCCAGCCTCTGAGCTAGATCGACGTAATTTTTCGACCTTCTCCACCGTGCTTGTGCTTGAGCGTTGCAGCGCTAGTGTAAAACTAGTTTGCGAGCATTTACTGAGATTTATCTCATAGGCGTCTTTATGGTGTAGGTGAACTCGAGAAAGGTGAGGAAGACATTCCTCCACAAGATAAATGCATGGATTGAATAAGGATGCCGTGGGAATGCGCTGAGCAGTCGAGGCGATTTTGACCTGTGAGAACTAAAGTATACGTATTTTGGGTATGTTAGATAGAGTTGATATGGAGATAGTATAAAAAGTCATTTTAGGTTGATTAGAAACTAGCTTGATGATATTGTTTTGATGATGGTTTTCTGGATAGTTTTGTGGATAATTGTATAGAAAAGTTGATGGAAAAGTGTATGCAAAACAAGTTTTTGATGTGAATGTTATAGTATTACAATGTATAGGAAGTCGCTGGTTTTGGGTCCGATTGCAAACTAGTCGTGGCTCGGTTGGAACCCCCATCCGGCCATTTTGTAGAGAGAGATTTAATTCTTTAAGAGTAAAACTCTCGAGATTTGATTTCTATTTTTGAACAATGACATTTAATCATTTACTTACTCACTCTATTTTTATTTGCTTCTAAATTATAATATATTATTATATAATTTAATAATTGAATAACATGATTTGTTAATGGGTCAAAATAAACTGTCTTTTGGTCTCATATGATTTGATTATTTTAAAAGCACAGTTGCTGCGTTTGGTGAGGAAAAAAGCTTGAACTAGATACCATTTGTACGGAGAAAACATAAATGTATGACTTATGAACTTGGTTTTAATTTTTATGGCCAAATTTAAAATTAATTTATCGTAATTTTAAAAAATATTATTATTTTTTTTTTTCAAAATTATCCTATACTTAGTTCTCGGGCCCTCTAAATTGTAATTATCAAGAGATTATATGCAAATATAATGAAACTACACGAAGAACAGAAGACGTAGAGATCTAAGCAAAGAATTATTTATGTCACGTAAAGTACATAAAAATACAGAAAAAAGGAAAAATTGAGAAAAAGGGTCATCAAATCTTAACAAAATAAGCTATTTTAGCTTCTTAAAAAGAGGAGTTCAGTTTGAGAAAATGGAATTATAACCACAAAATATAGCCTTGTTTATATGATCATAGCCCCCCTATAATTTTGGCCACTTTGAAATTTTAAACACCCCCGTAAAGTAAGCCACAAAATATTTCAATTTTAATTCCAATTTTATGGGGATTATAATTTCAAGCATCGGATATAGAGAGAGAGAGAGAGAGATTTAGAGAGAGAGAGTGCGGGACTTGTTCCAAAGTATGGATTAATGGCTATAATAAGAATTAACTCCAAAATGCAGATGTTACGGCAGCCATATCTCCCCCCCCTCCGCCTCACCACCTCATTTCAGGCTCTCATTCCTTTCCAGCCGTTGCGCTAATCCCTTGATTATTTCATTGACTATTCTATTATTTCATTATTTTTGTCATCTTGGTTCTTCAATTCCATGCGTATGACGGTGGGTCTCCTGTTTTTACTAGGGTTAAATCAAAGTTTAAGCTTCTGTATATTGAAAATGGCGGAATATGGAACAGTACCCTCCAGTTTTGTTCCTAACTCGAGGGTCTTGCTTTGCTTTTCATCTCTTGTTTGCATCGCATTGATTAGTCTTGAAAAGGGGTATCATCTTTATACATTTTTCGTCTCTGATTCAGACATAAATGCATGCATCGAGAGGTGAAAAAGCTTCGCCATTTTTACAAATCCTCCCTGGTTTTATTTCTTCTGCTTGCTTTGCATTGTTTAATCTGACTCGCTGTCGGAAGAGAGGAAGCAGAGATGCGAAGAAGACGTTTTATTACGCTGACTAGTTTATAAATATTATCATATCTTTAGAATGTCAGGAAAGTTTGATAGGTGGAAGATAGGTCTGAAGCTCTGTTAAGAGACACCCCTTTTTGAATCAGGGTATTTACTTCCGTAGCCTAAAAAGGAACCTCCTTTATAGAGCTACTGTGGCAATGCCCCATTGCCCCTAAAGCTTTGACGAGTCCTCTGTTGTATCCTTGATATTCTGAAAGAGTTCATCGCTGTGACAGCTATTTTCTACAGTTTTATTGTCTCGGACTTTGTTCCTTGGTATTGGAAGTGGGAGTTTCTTCCTCATCGTTGGTTTTTTTTTTTTACCTTTTTCTGGTTTTTCTAATCGTCTCTGAGATTTAATCTGCATGGAGAACCACATCACGTGTATCATTTGTTATCCAAAGTTTTGTATTCGCAAAGATAAAAATACTTTTACATTTGAAGCCAAGATGGAGCTTTTGATGGGAAAAAAAAAAAAACATTTTTCTTATTATTATTTTCTAATTCTTGTCTTCTATCTCCGTCTTCTTGGGTTCTGCGTTGAGTGTTTTTCACTGACTACAAGCCATGGAAACAATGCAGTGAGAAGCAGGAGAAGGGATTAGTTTTTTAATGGTGTAATGGAATCGAGTTCGAGTTTGAGCAAAAGTGCGCTGGCAGTGAAAGAATCATCTTCAAACTACTACCCATACCCTCCGCCTCTTGCCAAATACGAGGATGTTATAGCCAGCCCGAAGCTTTTCATTTCCAGTTTGGAGAAACTCCATGCTTCTCTTGGAACCAAGTTCATGTCAGTTTTCTCTCTCTCCTCCTAACTCCATCTCCATCTCCATCTCCATCTAATCAATCTACTAAGCTATGAATTTTAATGGCGGAAAACTGTGTGGTTTGATGGGAGTGTAGGATCCCCATTATAGGGGGGAAAGAGCTGGACTTGCATCGGCTTTTTGTTGAAGTTACTGCTCGTGGTGGCATTGAGAAGGTCTGTTCTTAATCTCTCGTAGATTATGTCGTCTCTTGGTCTGCTCTTTAAATGTTTTGGTCATCAGATCATCAGAGAAAGACGATGGAAGGAAGTCACGGCCGTTTTCAACTTCCCGTCGACGGCTACCAACGCTTCTTTTGTGCTGAGAAAGTATTACGTTTCGCTGCTTCACCACTTCGAACAAATTTACTTCTTCAAAGCTCAAGGCTATTCCCATGGCTTTGCTGGTGAGTTCTACGAAGTCACGCTGATTCTTGTTATCTTCTTCTTTTTCTAACTTTGCCGTTTACAACGTAGATTCATTGCAGAGCCCTCAGGGAACGCCGTTTTTACATCGGTCGGCCGATAATCAAGAAGCCATGATCCATCAATCGAAATCTAACCCTTCGCCACTTCCTTCTGGTGTGTTTTCTTCGTTCTTCCTTCGTATTTTCGACTGCAAATACCACTTAATGCTTCCTGCTTTGTGTTCTAATTTCTGTTTAGACGGCCGAAATGTTGGGTCGTGGAGTGGAAATTCGGTCGTCGGAGTAATTGACGGGAAATTCGAAAGTGGGTATCTTGTGACAGTTACGATAGGTTCGGAGACGTTAAAAGGGGTTCTTTACCAAACGTCGTTAAACCAGTCGGAAACAGTTTCACTCGGTATGTTTTCCGGCGGTCAAGACATTACTCCAGCATTGCCAGTCGTCCAACGCCGCCGGCGCCGGAGAAAGAAGTCGGAAATAAGACGGCGCGACCCTGCTCATCCGAAGCCGAACAGAAGCGGCTACAACTTTTTCTTCGCCGAGCAGCATGCTAGGCTCAAACCACTCTACCCTGGAAGAGATAGAGAGATCAGCAGAATGATTGGCGAACTGTGGAACAAACTGAACGAATCCGAAAGAACAGTTAGTACCAGATCAATTAACATACGCCATTTTTACTTGTCCGTGATAATTAATCGAGAGATTCGATCGTTCTTCTCGTGCAGGTTTATCAGGATAAAGCCATGAAAGATAAAGAACGATACAGAGCTGAAATGGAGGAATACAGAGAGAGGCTGAGAACAGGTCAGGTAATAAGAGATGCATGTTCCATTACAACAGCGTCTTCCTCAGCCTGTAAACATGGAAGTAGAAGCTGACGTGAAGATCGAAGCGGCCGAGAATGTGGACTCACCTGAAACGCCATATAACGAGAGTAGTTCGAGCAAATGCGAATCCGAAGATTCAGACGAAAATACATCTCGAAGAAACATTAATGTCGAGATTGCTGTTGAAGATCCAGGTTTTGAGGAGGGAAAGACAGAAGAAAGAGGAGTAGTGGAGTCGTGCAGTCCAATGAAAACGAAAGATGATTAAATGGTAACAGGGAAGCTTTAAATTTGATCACAGCATGTTGTTGACTCGATCCACATTTGTTTATTTTCTGTTCTTACTACAATTTTTCTCCAATTTTGTCTGTAAAGATGGCAAATTCTTCAGAAGCTTATCTTTTTGGAATTTTTTTTCTATGCATTTGGTAAATTTCAGTCTTTGATAGATACGCAGATAAAAAGGAAGAAAACACAACTGTTTGGAACCAGGAATTGAAAATTCTGGTTATTGGACTTGAAATGAGAAAAAGATGGGAACTTTGTTATGAATCTGTGACTGAAAGAGCTTCCCAGATTGTGTCCATGTCCAGAGAAGGCATTCTACTGAGCTGAACGTCTTCTAATACCTCCTGGGTTTTCTTCGTCTCCATTTGTTTTCTGGGCTCGTTCTTGGACGACGAGGTTGACTGTTCATTTGGTTTTGAATGATCAGAAGCAGCTTCTGAGATTATCCGCAACTTGGATTGAAGAAGAGAAACAAAGGGTTGATTCGAGGAATTTGTTCGAAGTCGATGCTTCTGATCTGGAAAATTCAAATGAGCGAACTCTCCGCGCAGAATGTAAGCAGCTGTGTCGTAAGCAATGGCGGCTTCTTCAGCTGTGTTGAAGGTCCCTAACCAGACCCTTGTTCTGTTTTTTGGCAATCTTATTTCTGCGACCCATTTTCCCCAGTGTCTCTGTCTCACTCCTCTGAAAATCTTTTGTCTAGTTAAGGACGCCATTGACGAATCATTCTTTCGCACCTTTCTTCCTGTGTTCTTCATTTTCTGGGTCGGGTTCGCTCCCATCCATGAACGAGAATTGGCTGAATTCTCGTTGATTTTGAGCCACTCCTGGTCATTGAATTTTCGGTTGTTAGATGCAAATTGCGGAGAAGATATATTAAATGCAGTAGAATCCTGCAGAAACAGACTTAAATTTGGAGAAACGGGCGAGGTTGAAGAAGGAGATTCAAGAACTGGGGTTGGTGAAAACTTTGAAAAAGAATCCAAAAATGGGAAAATGGGTTGTTTGTCAGTGGCGCCATGAAAGTCGTAAAAGGAAGCTTCATTTTCAGCAGAAGGCTTCTGCAATGACGAATAAGAAGAATCCGTGGTAGAAAACAGTGTCGGAGGTGAGGAAGACGAAGACTTTGATTCACCGAAACCGCCATAATCGGAGGTAAGAGCAGCCCAAATGAGTGGATCGCTGAAATAGCTGGACCCAGGTTGGAAAGTAAAGGGTGGTTGTTTTCGCATGAGAGTTTCCGCCATTGGAGAATGATTCTCCATGCTCAGTTCTCAAAGTTGATGAACCAAAAAAAAAAAAAAAAAACAGAGCAAGCGATTGCAATAATGGTGACCAAAAGAACTCCACGGAGTCTGTATTTATGCTGAAACACTAAAGACAAAAGAGTCCAAAATAATATTTTATATTAATAGTATTTTTAATAATCTATTAATATTTAAAAAGTTAAAATGGAATTTATATCCCACAATGTTTAAGATAATTTACCAATTTTTTTACAAATACAACTTCATTTCAAATGTCATGAAGTTTAATTTTCTTGAAATTCAGCACGTATGTATCGTGTTTTTCTATTTGATCAGGAGTTTTATCTAGATTTCTAAATACTCCGATAATTTTTAAAATGATTTCAAACTCTTTCGAGATTAAATAGAAATGCATAGATAATTTATGTAGCTAGTGAAGTATTTTGCAAAGTCATGGCATTACGTTTCCTACCGTTTGGAAAAAGAAAAGAATAATAACGGAACCTACTTCTTTGTTCACATATCATATGTTATTTCTAAAGACCATGTACCCAACTACCTTCCACTCCTCCTTCGTGCATACCATTTCGTATTTGTTTTGTACATACAAGATCTAGCCAACCCGAATTCGACACCTCAGCCATCGGTTGCTTACGTGTCATCATCTAGAAGTGGTTAAGAGATGGTTGAATATTCCTTTTCATGAGTGACTTAAAAAAAAGAGGTGGAAGAAGAAGCCTCTTTTTTACTTTGATTACATCATTTTGGAAGAGTCTTTCAGTAATCATGTGGGGTTTCTTTTCTCGAACACCCACATGCCGTTTCTCTTTTTGTGTTTTTAATTGGATTTAATATTGGGTTTAATCTCAAGATTAAAGCTAATGACAGGTGATGATGAGGGAGTTCTTGTATAAAATAATCATAATCATTAAAGTTGAGAACAACTTCATTGTAACTCAACAGATTGATGTTGTTTGTTTCATTGAGGATGAGTTAATCATTGGTGTCTTGTTCTTTTTCTTGGCTAGGTGTAGTTACACATGTGTCTTTTGGGTAGAGCTTAGAGACACTTGAGCACTCTATAATTTTAATTAGTTGAAGGGCCAAAAAGACGAGAAGAAAACACACCGATAGAGAAACCAATGACCCACCTCCACGGTTGAATTTGATCTCGAAATAATCAGAAACTTTTACGCTCATTGTTTGCATAGACCCATTTTAAATTGATCGAAAACGGTTCAAAATTTTTACCACTATCAAGTGATGTATCGTTCATCTTGCTATCGTGTTAAAGTTGAAGAATGGGAAGTTGGATTTGAATAAACTAGGGGTAGCACATGATCCAAGTTAAGCAGCCTAGGGCATGATATTCTTGTAGTTAATTTGATTATTATGAGGCAAGGACTCAAGGCATGCTTCCCAAGGTTGCTTTTGCTTTTGTCATCTTCCTTTATTCCTCATTGCATTAGAGCCTTCTAGTATTTAAAAATATGCATTACACCTTCCTCTCCCCCCCTCTCAAACGTATTGTATAAGTTCACGTTGAAAAATTCGATGACCTAAATTTGATGCTTGGGTATGCCAATTATATACTATAGTTTAGTATAATCACTCATCTCCACATCTGATTAATTTGTTTAATAGTGTGATTAGAGCAGACAGGCTTCTTGTTTTTTTATGGAATTTGAGACACTAATTTGGTAGAGGAAAGAAACAACAAGTATAAACTATTGGGAATTTTCTATCGTCGTTATTTATTTTATTATTTTTCTGATAATGAATGGTTTTGCTGTCTTGAACGTAAGCTATAATGAAAAGAATCGGGAGTAAAATACAAAGCAGTTGTTTACAAGAGTTGTTCATGTTTATGAATATGATTTCGTAGGATAACATACTTTAATCACCTAAATAATAGTTAAACGAGGAAGAGTTGTTATTTTATATGAAAAATAGCATGTTGGAAAAACAAATATATAAAAACCACAACTCCGATACTAAACTATGTATCAAATTCATCGATCTGTATTTTTTGCATTGTAATTGTTGTATTTACACGTATGTATGTAGTTAGAATAACGTTACGTTTAATCTCTTATTCTACTATTTTAAAATACTCGGTGACGTGATAAATAACGATTGATTTAATCAATGAAAGTAATGCATGTTCTTCTGTAAGCCAATGAGATATGCTATTGACCTTGAGACTTCTCCATTGTTACTTAGAACCGTTTTGGATTTGGTTGATGAGTTTCTTGTTATTAGACGCAGTCAGATACTACCGCTCTTCCCGGGAGTGTGATTTTGCAAGAACAGTAGATGGCCTGCAGTTCCTTAAGCAGATTAAACGAAATTCGGAAATTGCAGCCTTCGTCAAACCGAAGTCGAAGTAATTGAATGTAAAAGCTCGGATTGTTCACAACCTGATCAGACATACTCTACTACCTAGGGATAGACATAGAGATTTGGTGAGATTGATGGATTTCTATGTCTTGAAGAAGCTCTACAGCGGCATGATGTTTGACCATGGGTACATGATTTGAGGCCACATGGAAGAAATCGAGCGAACAAATAACAAAAATTTATCGTACGGGACTAGGGGTGTGCAAAACCGGTTTCGGTTCGGTTTTGGGGTGGAACCGAAACCGAACCGATCACTTTCGGTTTCGGATTTATCGAACCGAAACCGATATTTTAACTTACCGAAACCGAACCGACCTTCCGGTTCCGGTTCGGTTTCGGTTTTAACATACGTTTTTGAATTTTTCAAAAAATAAATAATTCCTAAACCATTCATGTTTTATTTGCTCTGATATCTAGCAATACATCAATTTCTAATTTTATTTAATGTTTTATTATTATACCTAACTAGTTTTATTTAGTTCTTAATGTTTTAATGGGTATTCACTGGTGTTTGGCAAGAACCCGATGCCCAAAAACCCTCTCCTCCTCTCTCACTCTCTCTCTCTCTCTCTCTCTCTCCTCTTTGTCTTTCTTCTCACGTCTGCTAGTCTCTTGTGAGGGTTGAAATTCTTCCTTTTTTTTTTTTTTTTTTTTTTTTTTTTTTTTTTTTTTTTTTTTTTTTTTTTTTTTTTTTTTTTTTTTTTTTTTTTTTTTTTTTTTTTTTTTTTTTTTTTTTTTTTTTTTTTTTTTTTTTTTTTTTTTTTTTTTTTTTTTTTTTTTTTTTTTTTTTTTTTTTTTTTTTTTTTTTTTTTTTTTTTTTTTTTTTTTTTTTTTTTTTTTTTTTTTTTTTTTTTTTTTTTTTTTTTTTTTTTTTTTTTTTTTTTTTTTTTTTTTTTTTTTTTTTTTTTTTTTTTTTTTTTTTTTTTTTTTTTTTTTTTTTTTTTTTTTTTTTTTTTTTTTTTTTTTTTTTTTTTTTTTTTTTTTTTTTTTTTTTTTTTTTTTTTTTTTTTTTTTTTTTTTTTTTTTTTTTTTTTTTTTTTTTTTTTTTTTTTTTTTTTTTTTTTTTTTTTTTTTTTTTTTTTTTTTTTTTTTTTTTTTTTTTTTTTTTTTTTTTTTTTTTTTTTTTTTTTTTTTTTTTCTGTGACGTCTTCCTCCGCAATGACGTCGAACTCGAAGCTGCGAGGGTGTGCTTGATTCGTATTTTTACTTTCTTTCGCTTCTTCTTCACAGATGTTTTCCAGGATCTGGGTTTTCTGTTTTCGCCTGATGCTCCATCACAGCTTTCCTAATCTTTTGTTCAATAATTTCTGGGTTTCTTGCTTGGCTTTGTCGGTGGTTTTGATCAATCCTACTTCTGAATCGATGGGTTCATGGATTAATAGATAGCATCTTGTCGCAGATTTAGCTTTTTTTTTTTCTTCTATTTCGCTCCAGTGTATTTTATGCAGGAACGGTTCGGTTCGGTTTGGATCGGTTTTGAACTATCCAAACAGATAACCGAACCTAAATAGTCGGTTTTTACCAATACCAAACCGAAGATCGGTTTCCAGGGGTGCAAAACCGATCCGAACCGAGCCGATTTCACCGGTTCCGGTTCGGTTCTGCACACCCCTATACGGGACACTGATTTTAAAGATCGTGGAGCGATCTAAGGTTCATATGCCCACTGTAGGGCAGTTAAGAGCTCTGAGATCCGTCGATCAATTTGACAGGCTTCATTTGACTTGGATGAGCCTTGTCGAATTCGCCAGGTCTTGGATGCTTAAGGGAGATTCCGGGGCCTCTACATCTCGGGATGTTCCGATGGAGGAGTACGTCCTCGCCACCGCCACCGCCACCGCAACCACGCTGCCATTGGCCCCTGAGGCTGTTAGTAGCTGGGGCATGATGCATCATCAGATGCAGCAGATGTATGAGATGCATCATCAGATGCAGCATATGTATCAGGTGCAGCAGCAGCAGATGCGACCTATGTATGAGATGCAACAAAGGGTGATTGAGTCACAAGACTATCTTAGTGAGTCCCTTAGAGAGTTCACTGAGAGGATGGCAAATTGGATGGCGTTCGAAGACTATAATATCCCTCCTCAGTGGTATAGTTTAGATGTTGTATTTCATTTTATATATTTTACTTGTCGTCTGTAAATTTGATGTAATTTAATTTTATGTTTTGTACTGAAATCTAGTTGTTGGGTATATATTTGTAATTTGAATTTGCAATAACTGTGTGAAGATAGTTATGGAGGAGTCATAAAACAAACGAAACTCTGTCTATTTTTTCAATTTTAATTTGCTTTTTTTTTTTAAAATAAACTGAAACAAATAAATAATTATAAGTTGAATAACCTATAATAAATAAGTATTATTAAAATAAATTAAAATAAAAAAATATTATTTAAATAAACAATTATAATTTGAAAAACATTTACAATTACATGAAAATGAAATAAATACTAAACGGATTGATTATATTTGAAAATGAAAAGAAAGATGAAATCGAATAGGAAGGTGTTCGTTGGCTGGGGATTTAGTGAGCTTCAATCCATTTTTGGAAGAAAAAAGATTAACCGTAACAAGATACACGACATGTTATATTCACATTTTTCTGATTCTGATTATTCGAAGAATGTGAATCCAACATGTCATGTATCTTGTTACGGTTAATCTTTTTTCTTCCAAAAATAGATTGAAGCTCACTCGATCCCCCGCCAACGAACACCTTCCTATTCTTATTCATTTTTCTTTTCATTTTCAAACATAATCATTATGTGTAATATTTATTTCATTTTCATGTAATTATAAATGTTTTTCAAATTTTAATTATTATTATTTTTTATTTAAATAATGTTTTTTTATTTTAGGTTATTTTAATAACATTGAAAAAATGGACACAATAGCAAAATTGCAACAGTCAATAATTGCTGCCTCGGCCGCGCGTCGCAGATTCTTACACAGAATGAAAACTATATTAAAAAATATTGACAGTTTGTTTATAAGCGAAAAGTGTTGGATTGTACCTGCGTCCCGTCAAATGCGTTGAAACTCATAAATATGTCTTGCGAAACAACGCGTGAAGTGGATCCCCATTGAGGATAAGTGCGACTATTATGCCCCTTCTGTCGACATATACCACACGACATCGTTGAGTTATTCTTACTAATTGATGAATTTGAGGGCTCACCAACATCCCGCACTCTTGTCTTATTCGGCCTACCGGGTTGGCGATATCTTCTTGGCGGGAAGAGTTCCTTCTAATTTGGTATTTGCGGCCACATTTGGTGGCCACTCACGGGTTGAACAAAGTGTGAGTATATTTGCAGGTAAGTTGTCCGGTGATAGTATCGATGCACGTAATTCTTCAGTGCTACTATCAAGAAATACATGCATAGAATGGAATGAACACACAGAATTCTAGTAAGGTCCCACCTGTTACAATTGCACACACATGTATTCATGTCGACAACGTATTGTTCGTTGTCGTTGCTGACCTCAAATCGTGCACCTCCCGCAAGCACAACACTCCAATTTTGAGCTGTATTTTCTAGCTTCTCAAGTTTTTTGCTTATTTGAGAACACATAAGGTTTGTTGATTGGGCCAACTTCTCAAATTTTTCACAATGCGAGTCATCAAGCTTTGTCTGATCATATCGAACATGGTCAGGATCGGTTTGTACCTGGTCAGCAATATAACTACATTGAATGACTTGCACAAATTATTCAAGCTCATTTTGTACTTGGGGATCGAAGAGAATGCATGACTGACCCAATATCTAGGCTCTTCTTCTCGAAACCATGTGTGATCATCCGGGTTAAGCTGATACAATTTCTTCATTTCTATCTCGAAATGATAACTTGTGCTTGCCCTGGCTTCCTTCCACATCGCATCTCTATACGTTCTATCTCGAAATAGGTTTTTAAAATTAGCGTACATATGTTGGAGGCAGTAGCGGTGTTCGACGTGTCATTGCGAGTTGGAACTTAGAACGCGAACCGATACGGAGAAGACAATGAGGAATTGTAGAAGGGATGGAATGGGATTTAATAAAACGGTGAGAGTCAACGGAGAAGAAGATAGATTTGTAATGGCCATAGGGCGTAGAGGCCAGAATTTTTTGATTTCGCGAATCGTGATGAATGCATTTGAGCCACACGATCAAAAAGTTTAATTAATTTTTTAATGTGAATTTAGTGTAATTTGTTCATCTCTCGATAATTAACGACAAAAAAGAGAGAGAAGTCTGCGTTAGAGACAATTAGTGGGTTTGCAGAGAATAATTAAGAGCAAAAAAGAGAAAAGAGAGCTCATTTTATTATGAGGAATCGTCGTAATCAGAGACAAAGGGTGGTTTTTATTTGAAAGATTAGGGTTTTAAGAGATCAACTTCAAGGGCACTTGGGGCCACCTTGTTGGGTCTTCCAGTTGTTGTAACAAGGACACTCTTCCTTGTTGCCATAAGTTCCAGAAGGAACACACAGACACTTGTCGCAGCACTTGTTGCAGAAGAACAAGCATGGCTTCCTGTGTGACGTTGCTGAACACCTATGATCACATGCAGCTGGGCAATCTGCACAATATTATTCACCGTTTTAGATAATATCGTCTTAGACATGATTTTGTAATATTGTCTGCTTTCTTTGTGACGAGGCTATCATAGCTTTAGAGGGATAGAGTTTTATTGCTTCGAATGCTTACCTTCTTTACGGAGCGATCCTTCTCCTCCGGCCTGAAAATGAAAATGAAAATGTTAGATGATCGAAATGAACGATCAAATGAGAGAGAGAGAGAGGGTAGTGTACTTGAGTAGTGTGCATGGCTAGCAATGCCATGGCAATGAAGACGCAGAGAAAGATGGAAAGAGAGGAACTGAGTCTAGCCATGGATGTGTTTTCTTCCTGTCTCTGCAACTGATGTTGAAATCTGGAGAAATGACGAAGAAGAAGGTGACCATATTTCTCTTATTTATACTTTGTTTTAGATCCAAAAAAAGGAATTTGTAAATTAATCCGAAGATGGTAATTGAATTATAAAGGCAGGTCTATTTATGGAAGGCTTAAATAAAAAAAAAAATGATTTGATTACGTTCTTCCACTCTTCTTTCCTTCTAGAGAGAATAAATTCTATATTTTTATTGTGTTACCTTAGATAAGACTAGAGACCAAAATTGAGTGTTGCAAGATTTATTATTTTCTTGATTTGATTAGTAATTAATTAATATTTTCCAATTGTTTCACTAATTAATCATCTTCAATGTGATTGTTCTTTGCATTTTTAAATTTATTTATTTATGTTTTTCTATCTTTTTTTACATTTTAAGTTGTTACTTCCTCTATTGTGATTCATTAAAATAATTCAAAGACATAATGTCTTGAACATAATTATTTTTAGAATATTATTGGTAATAATAACTAGTACTAAGCATTGGAAAATCTCGTGAAAAAGGAAAAAAATCGACGGTCGAAAATTCTCATCTCTTCCTCCGTCGTCGTCAATAGAAAAAAGAAGTGATTTTTATTGGTGTTTTAGTTTCTGAACTGACCTGGGTCAATTGGGGATCTGAGAAAATTGCAGAAAGATTGTCCTGAGAAAACATTTTTGCCTGCCTCCCATCTATACTTGAAAACAAAACCAGCGTTTTTTGGAGCAGGGAAGCAGGAGGAAGGAGAGGATGAATATATTCAGATTAGCAGGGGATATGACCCATTTGGCCAGCGTACTGGTTTTGCTTCTCAAGATCCACACCATCAAATCATGCGCTGGTAATTTTTAATTTTGCCGATGGGTGTTTGGTTGCTGAGAAAATGAGATCGAATACGAAGACTTCCTCTTAAAGTTTACATTTTTTGTTCGTCTTGCATGCTTTAAAATAGCTGAATTAGCTGTCTTTATTTCGGGCAGTGAAAAGACTAAGATTTAGGCTAATGAATTGTAGCTTTGAGAATGGTGCATGTTTTGAATGTCCTTGAGATATTGGAGGCTGTGAATTTGTTTTTATTTCCAACTATTTGACGTTAAACTTGTGATCTTCCTGCCGTAGAATGTATTCTGTATTCTCTTCGATGATTCAGTTTTTTGGAGAGCTGTAAGATAATATATAGGAATTCACACTCTGCAAACAGATGTAACTTTTCTCGTCCGAGTATTTTCCTTTTTCTGTAATCTTTAATGTAGTTGAGCTAAGGAAACACTGCTCTTAGGTCTCAGTACAAGCTTAAACTCTCATCCAACAAAATTTCAGCTCTTCTCAGACAAAATAAAGTTTGATAAAAAAGATAGTTTTCCACATTTCAGTTTATCTTCGTCCAAAACGATCCTTCTATGCGATTTACAAATGCAATACCAGAGGTAAAACAATCTGTCTAAAGCAATCCTTCTATGTGATTTATTTGGTCAAAGGGGAGGAGTACACATTATATGGAATTTTTGTGTTTCAACCCCTCTTGACAGTACATTTGCTTAACAAAATGAAGTGTTTTTGAATTGTTTATCTGGTTGCAAGCTGGTTTGTTTTCCAATTAGTGATCGGTGTTTGACGTAATACTGCAGGCGTTTCGTTGAAGACTCAAGAGCTATACACTATCGTATTTGTGACCCGATATTTGGATATATTTGCAAGATTCATCTCTATATATAATATGGTAATGAAATTAGTATTTCTGGGAAGCACTTTTTCGATTGTTTGGTACATGAGGCATCACAAAATTGTTAGAAGATCTTATGACAAGGACCATGACACATTTCGGCATTATTTTCTCGTGTTGCCTTGCCTAGTTTTGGCACTAGTCGCCCATGAAAAATTCACCTTCGGAGAGGTATTATTTATTGTCTTTGAATATATTTAAACATAGCACAATTAATCGAGAATAGAATAAAGCCATATTATTGCTGCTGGGAGGCCAATGTATGAGCTTAGTTTATCTTTATAATTTTAATCTTCCAAGTTGAGGTGTTAAAACAGGTAATGTGGGCATTTTCAATTTACTTGGAAGCTGTTGCCATACTTCCACAGCTGGTTTTGTTGCAAAGAACAAGAAATATCGACAACTTGACAGGACAATACGTTTTCCTTCTTGGGTAACTATGAATCTTACAACCCCTCATTTTATCCATCTTCATTTTGTGTTAAAAGACTTTTGTGCTTTGATAGCCCTCGATATGTTGCCGACTCTTCTTGTGCGTAACTCAACAGGGAGTTCATCTTACTTGCCTGTTTTCTTGCAGTGCGTATCGATCGTTGTACATATTAAACTGGATTTACCGCTACTTCACGGAGAAAAACTATGTCCACTGGATTTGTACCTCTCTCTCTCTCTCTCTCTCTCTCTCTCTCTATGTGAACATCTGGCTTGATTGTGCTCTACTTTGGTCTTTTGCAGCTTGGATAGCTGGGCTTGTTCAGACATTGTTGTATGCTGATTTCTTCTACTATTACTTTCAGAGGTGAGTTTCTTAGTGTTTGCAGTGCTGCAAGTGTGCTGATGAATCATTACATAAAACCTTTTTAAATGTATTTGTGCAGTTGGAAGAACAACGTAAAGCTTCAGTTGCCGGCTTAATCCGATCGCCTTCATTTTCTAGTTTTATTTTATGCATCTGTGCAATTGTTACATTAGAAAGATGTTAATTAAAGTTGGGAAAGATTGATAAGATTTGATTTTACCTGCAAAAGGAGAGTCTCTCCTTTTGGGTTTTCGCATCTTCATCCTGCCCAGCATGTTTTCCCTCTATCAGTGGGTTTATGAGGGAATGGAGCCTCATCTGAAGATATCGTTTGAGGGAATAGAGTTTGAGGGCAGTGAAAGGGAATTAGGGATGATCATTGTTTTCTTTTCTGGGGATGGATTCTTCAAAGTGCAAAATTCGACTCACTATCCAACACAGGTGAGAATATCCCTAAAATGGTCTTCTCGAGTTGGGAAACAAAAAGACAAGAGAAGCATTTATAAATATCTCAAATCCAATGTTCAAACACAGGAGCAAAGCCGGCTTGTGTGACATCATCCTCACCATAACAAAGCAAAATAGCGCAATAGATAAAAACCAAACATCAAAAACCAACTACTCAAACACTAAACCCCACTCCATCACTTTTATTTGCCTCCCTTCTTGGCCGCGGATTTGGTCACTTTAGCTCCGCTTGGTTCTTTCTTCTCCACGCTCTTGATGACACCAACAGCAACAGTCTGGCGCATGTCCCGCACAGCAAAACGACCCAAAGGAGGATACTCAGAGAATGTCTCCACCACCATGGGTTTGGTGGGAATCATCTTCACCATTCCAGCGTCCCCATTCTTCAAAAACTTGGGCTCCTTCTCAATTTCTTTCCCAGATCGCCTGTCAATTTTGGTCAATATCTCTGCAAACTTGACGGCAATGTGACAGGTGTGGCAATCAAGAACTGGGGCATAACCATTCCCAATTTGTCCAGGGTGGTTCATGATAATGACTTGCGATGTGAAATTTGCAGCCTCCTTGGCTGGATCGTCTTTGGAGTTGGATGCAACAAAACCACGCTTCAGATCTTTCACTGCAACATTCTTCACGTTGAAGCCGACGTTGTCACCAGGAAGGGCCTCCTGTAGAGCCTCGTGATGCATTTCAACAGACTTGACTTCAGTGCTCAGTCCAGTTGGCCCAAAGGTGACCACCATACCAGGCTTCAGCACACCAGTTTCAACTCGTCCAACAGGGACAGTACCAATACCACCAATCTTGTACACATCCTGAAGTGGCAGTCGAAGAGGCTTGTCTGTAGGCCTCTTGGGCTCCAGGATCAAGTCAAGGGCATCGAGGAGGGTAGGTCCCTTGTACCAATCAAGGTTTGTAGATCTCTCAATCATGTTATCACCCTCAAACCCAGATATGGGAACAAATGGAATTTTGTCAGGGTTGTATCCAACCTTCTTCAGGTAAGAAGACACTTCTTTAACAATTTCATCGTACCTAGCCTTAGAATACTTGGGTGTGGTGGCATCCATCTGCACAAGTAACCAAATGAAGATGCCATTATCTATAAACATGTATTTTTAGAAACAATGATGCAAAGGCTGCTAAAGCATACAATGAAATAAAAAAATATCCATGACAAATAAAACAGAATATTTTGAACAATTTACCTTTTTAAAGAAAAAAAAATCAAAACAGAAAATTAGGTTCAAAACCAGAAATCATAAAACACACTACACAAGAAGGGAGGGGGTGGGGGGGGGAGAGAGAGAAAGGGACCTGGAAGTATTTTGGACAACCAGAGAAGAAAATTTCAACACTTTAATTTCTAAAAATATAAAATCATGAGGAGAGAGTGGGATATGAACCCTCGCTAATTCTTTCAAAGAATCTTGCCAGTTTAACACCGGAGCCACAACCGCCAATCTCTCCTAAGGCAAATAGTAAAATGACATCCAATAAAGTAGACACAAATCATAAAGCAGGACACTGTATATGCTGTTTTAAGTATCAGATAGGGTCTCTTTATTAGGTCGTCCCTCAGAAAAAAAATAATTCATATTTATAAGAAACTTAAAAGTATTTGCCAATTGCATTAGTTAGGTTGACACAAAAAATTATATAAAAATGAATAAAACAAGAGGAAGAATGTAATAACACATGAAGTGTATTAACCTTGTTGCAGCAGCAAATCATCTGCTTGACTCCAAGAGTGAAAGCAAGGAGGGCATGTTCACGGGTCTGACCATCCTTAGAAATACCAGCTTCAAAACCACCAGTAGTGGAATCAATAATGAGAACAGCACAATCTGCTTGGGAAGTTCCAGTAATCATGTTCTTGATAAAGTCTCGATGTCCAGGAGCATCAATGACAGTGCAGTAGTACTTGGTGGTCTCAAATTTCCACAATGCAATATCAATAGTAATACCACGCTCACGCTCTGCCTTAAGCTTATCAAGAACCCATGCATACTTGAATGACCTCTTGTTCATTTCAGCAGCTTCTTTCTCGAACCTCTCAATCACACGCTTGTCAATACCTCCAAGCTTGTAGATAAGGTGGCCGGTGGTGGTAGACTTTCCAGAGTCGACATGACCAATGACAACAATGTTGATGTGAACCTTTTCCTTACCCATGATGAGTTTCTACCAAAGGGAAAAATAGAGCTTATAATTACGTCAAAGGATATCACTTTCACACAAAAAAAATCTACAAAGCCACAGATTAAACATAATATAAGAAACACTTATTTCATTTCATAATAAATAATAGATATTTTCACAAGTAGGCGGAACAACTCCAAATTTAAAAGAAAATGACAGAAAGCAGATCCATACAAGCAGCAAAGTAAACAACCATTGTTCTCAAAATTTCTAAACTTATCGATTAACATTTAGTTTGCATGAAAATTATAATCAGAAAACAAAACCAGAGAGCGAACAATGGATTTCAATGTATTAAACAAAATTTTCATGCTCGGCGTAATAATTAGGCGTCAAATAGAAAGAGAGACATCGACCAGAACCCAGATCTAATGCGTAAAAGGAATAGAAAAACGTATTTCAGTAGATCTATCACATAAAATAGAAAACAAACCAGAAGAAAGAAGAAATACTAAATCAAGAAAATCCAAGAAACCAAAAGCACCAAATTAACGCAATCAATTGAATAAAAACATAAAAGCGAGAAAGCTAATCAGAGCTACAGATCCGCACTAGATAAGAGACAAGTCAAATACCGTGAAGCAAAAACAGGAAAAGCGATGAAGAGAGCCTAATCCCCTGCTCGAACAAGACGCGACTGCAAGCCTCGAGTTGGGGATTCAAAGTAGAGGAAGATGAGAGCTTCGTGAAGTATATTTATAGCGGCCAAAAAATGTCTAGGGTTTTTCAGAAGCGCCGCCTTGTCCCTGGATGTTAAGTTACCAATATAACCCTCATTTGGTAGTGGATATGATCCGCCTGCCTTACGACCCGGCCCGAATAGTGGTTATCCGAAACTCAATCACTTGTTCTCGTCCACGGTGACCGGGACAGAGGGAGGGAGACGGGGAGATACAGCCAAGCAGACTAAAAGAAGAAGATGGAAAATTGAAAAATCTGAGCTCTGGAGCCCCTAATCACTCTCTATCCATGATTCATACCAAGTTTCGAACACTCCACCATTGAATCGGAGCTCATTCTCATTCTGATTCCATTTAACATAATGGAGAGAGAGAGGGAAAAGGAAAGAGTTGCTATTGTCAAGAAGCGTGTTCCCGATTGGCTCAATAGCTCCCTCTGGTCATCCACGGCCGAAGATCGCCTCCTCCGCTATCCTTCCGAATCTGCCATCGTCTCTGAACCTGCCGTTGAGCCTCCGCCTCCGGTTCCTCCTCCTTCTGCTGTTACTGCTACCGTTAGACCTGAGCCTCCCAAGCAAGAAACTAAGCACTCGCGGTCGCATGATAATCTCAGTAGTGGCGATGATGAACCTTCTCTGGGTCATTCTGCCGAGGACATTTCTCGCCAGGCTCAGCTCTTGGTTGAGGTTCTTGAGCTGACTTCAGTTTTTCGGTAGTTTGAATCTGTTCCTATTTGAAAGTGTGGTAATTGATTTAGTTTTTCTTTTGTGGGTTTGTTCAAATATAGTTATCCAAGAAGGTTATAAGCATGAGCGAATTGCGAAGAATAGCTTCTCAGGGTATACCTGATGGCTCTGGCATTCGTTCTACTATCTGGAAGGTATGGCCTTCTGATCTGCTCTTCGTTTTGTTTCTTTTGCTGAGATGAATGTGTCGTTTGATTCCTACCCCAATGTGAGAAATGAACTCATTTTTACTTTTGTAATACTTGCTCAGTTTTCCTGCAGACCTACACTTAAATTTTAAAGGAATGGCTAATTTCAGCTTGGAATTTGATTGCGATTAAACTAACCCCAGCCGATTTAGTTTAAATACTATTGTTCTTAGTAACAAAATGCTGAACACTTACGCAAAGAAATAATTTTGATGTCGCCAATTATCACAAGTGTCAGTCTGCAGAAATGGGTTTTAATATGCTCTTTTTTGTCTTTCGTTTCAGCTCTTACTAGGATATATACAACCAGATCGTGGACTTTGGGCGCCTGAGTTAGCCAAAAAAAGGTCCCAGTACAAGCATTTTAAGGAGGATCTTTTGATGAATCCTGTAAGTTATGATAGAGAACTTGTTCCATCAACTATAATTATTTTGCTCCTTCGATGTCAGCACCAATACACCAGAGTACTTATTCATACTTCCTTGAAAAACAAACATTTTGCTGTTTTAAACCTCCCCCCTCCCACTTTTTTTTTTTTTTGAATTGTTGTTCCTTTCATAAATTAATTTTGTTTAGCTATATCTTTGTTTTATAGATAATATAACTTTCTTATGTCATTATGAGTTATAATAGTAAAAGTAAAAAACAGTAGCAAATTTTTGCATGTCATTTATTTCTCATGTAAAAAAGTGAGATTTCTGAATCTTTACGTGGCTAGGCAGTCAGAAATCACACGGAGGCTGGATAAATCAACAAATAGTGAGAAGGATGAACAAAAACCTGAAGGAAAAGGCTTACTTTTGCGATCAGAAATAACTCAAGGGGAGCATCCTTTGAGTCTTGGGAAGACAAGCATCTGGAATCAGTACTTTAAGGTAAAAGATCAAATCAACTCATTTGAAATATATAAGTTAAAATATCTATTTTTGCATATTCTTTTTGCAACTTAGTGCAGGTAATGACTCTTAATTTTGCACTGCCAATAATCATATTGGCTTTTTTATTCGCTGATTTGAAAGAGTTATTTAAGTTTATGTTTTGTTCTCTATTGTGGGTTTCAGTTCACTTTGTTTTATACTGTGGCACTTATTGCATTGCTATAGCACATTCCTTGGATGCACTATAGTAAAATGAATTTACTGCTTTGTCGATTGTGTAGGACTCTGAGATAATTGAGCAGATTGACCGGGATGTAATGCGCACTCATCCAGACTTGCACTTTTTCTCCGGGGACTCACAATTTGCAAAATCTAACCAGGTTTTCTTTTCAATTGTGAAATTGCAAAAATATGTATGTAGGTTTTGTTTGATTTATTGTGTAGCCAATTTAATAGCTTTTTCATTTTCAGGAGGCTCTTAGAAGCATCTTAATTGTATTTGCAAAGTTGAATCCAGGAATAAGATACGTTCAGGGAATGAATGAAATTTTGGCTCCCTTATTCTATGTTTTCAAAAATGACCATGACGAGGAAAATGCGGTAATTTCACACACTCTCTCTCTCTCTCTATCGATCTACCCATCTCTCACTATCTACATCTTGCACGTCTTTAAATTTCCTTGTTAGTGCTACTTGCTAAATTATTTAATTAGATTTTTTTCTTATTGTTATTAATTTGTAACTGAAAAACAGGTAAGTAGTGGAAATGTTTTAGCCAGCTGACTAAACTTTATTTTTGGCTTCGTAATTTTATGGCGGTGTTCCATTAAGATTATAGGACTTCAAAGCAATCATAACAAGGAGAATATGATCTTTATTTTTTTTTTAAAAAAGAAAAGAACTTGAAATGGACGTCAAGTTCCTCTACTTATTTTCCCTACCTGCCAATCAAAATCTCTCTTCAAAATTATTTCTTTTTTTTTTCTATACGCACATCACTTCTTATGGACAAATAGAATAAAATAAAAAAGAACGCAAAACAATGGGAGAAAGTCATCTGTAGTATAACTCATTGAAAGAACCTTGCCATACCAATGAAGTTTTATACGGTCTTATTACTTCCACAATTTCACAGGTATAAATATATATATAATGTTTTCTGATGCAGGGGAGGAGAGATTCTCTTCATACTATGCATGATAACCTTTTTCCTCTTCCACTCTCCTTTTCATAATTAGAGCAGCTAGGATTCATCTTTTTTCTGAACTTTGTATTTAGTGTGCATACTTTACTATTATCTCACCACATCTTTTTAATGTTTTTGCAGGCTCATGCTGAGGCTGATACGTTCTTCTGTTTTGTCGAGGTGTTAAGTGGCTTTCGGGATCATTTCTGTCAGCAGCTGGATAACAGTGTTGTAGGAATCCGTTCTACCATTACAAAATTGTCCCAGCTTTTGAAAGAACACGATGAAGAGTTATGGCGTCACCTTGAGGTTACAACAAAAGTAAGATTTACTTTTAGACATTTTCTTTTTCTATAATTCAAAAATACTTCAACAAGATTTATTTTATTTTTTTATTTTTATTTCTTCTTCGTTTCCCTTTTCTATGTGAAGCGATCAATGTAAAAACAATTATTGCATTGCAACTGGAATAAAATTCAGCAAAACTGACTTTCAAATTGCACTTCTTAGAAAATTCCTGGATGCATTTCCTACAATATCATGTAAAATTGTGACGGTAAAAATAAAATATTATCATCTAAAATAATCTGGGAGCAAATGTTTCTACAGTATTATTTTATTATACTTGTGGAATAAATCTTGCTCTATGTCATTTGAAGGAATTAGCATGACTGATGTTTTTCAATCTCAAATGACAGGTAAATCCACAGTTCTATGCATTTAGGTGGATTACTCTCCTATTAACTCAGGAATTCAATTTTGCAGACTGCCTTCATATTTGGGACACTATTTTAAGCGATCCTGAAGGTCCCCTGGTAACACAATAATTTGAAAATAATACTCATTTATTGTCTTGATTAGTATCTGGATGTTTCTTTTTTGACCAAACTTTTGATGTAAAGTCCGGTTATAGTAGCTCTGAGTAAACAACAGCAGGGTACATGAAAAGGTTGGATATCAAAATTCAATTCCAAATTTTCTTCTTTCATGAAAAAACAGGGGTATTAATTGAGCTCATAGTTAGAGAATTATTGAAAACTCGGAATCTATTATTGTCTGCATTCCAGTAACAAAAAAAGATAGAAATGGACAACAGTGATACATTGCATAATATTTTCAATTGCATATAAGCTTAGAAATAGTCATTGGTCTGCATAGATTGAAAAAAAATTGCTCACTGAAGACTGACGTCTAAGTTTCCATAAAAGAGGAAGATGGTGGGAGTTGGAATAAAAACTTCATTGACATTTTACATACTTTTGCAGGAAACGTTACTTCGAATATGCTGTGCGATGCTGATTCTTGTTAGAAGACGGCTTCTTGCAGGAGATTTCACGTCAAATCTGAAATTGCTCCAAAACTATCCTCCAACAAACATCAGGCATTTGCTATATGTTGCTAACAAGCTGCGTGCCAGACCCACAATGTAATTTTTCTCAACAAGTAGAGCTCCATTTTGTTGTTTTTGTATTTGTAAATTGTTGGATATAGACTTCGGTTAAAGTTAGCAAGCCAGAGCCAGCAACTTTAACCACTTCCCTCCATTATGTTCCGTATTTTTTTTTTCAAATTGTTATAGTACATCGGAAACAGGAGCTTGTATATTTTCTTGGTTTTAGATTCATTTGATTGACAACTTGGGCCTCGTTTATGATTCAATTATTCATTTGTTTTCTTTGCCTGTGAGCATCACTCTTTATTTTTATAATTTTCGACTGTAGTAGTAGTACACTGGAATATGTTCTGCCGTCGGTCAAATTTTTTCCTGGTTGAATATGGCATTGATTACATCTTAAAGTAGATTAAACTCGAAGATGCTATGGATGAGCTTGACGTGCATGGATTATGCTAAGATGAGCTGCTTTATGTAAGAGAAGTCAAAATACAATAATCAACTTATCAAAGCTTATACTGGCAAGAGTCTTGACAAATTAATAACTCATTATCTCTCCCAATTGCAGAAGTCTATGCCCAAAAACAGGTCAAAATGGGTGAATCAAATGAAGGGTCTTTTTTTTTTTCATTTTTATCTAATAGATCCATTGGAGATGGAGGGAACTGTACAAATACCAGCTGATGTAGTGAATGGGACATCTTTGAAGCACGCCTCCAGTTTCGAGTTTGTATGGAAATCTACTTGCAGTGTTTCCCACACCTTCTTCTTGGGATTTAAGACATCATCAGGCTCACCTTCAAACCCAGCCACTGTGATTCTTTCTCCAACTTTGGCAGTTTTGGGTGGTTCCACCAACTCAACCTGAAAATTAAACAACGATTATCAATGATGCCCATGCATTGGAGCCAAGACAAATGGATGAAAGTGATTTCGCATAGCAACCTTAGTGTGGTCGCCATTGGAAGCTGCAAGCACCATTGCTTGTGATTTGATACCCCGCATGGCAGCTGGCTTCAGGTTGCAAAGAACGCAGACCTTCCGATTCTGTCAAAGAATTACGTTGAGAGCTTGAACTGGGATACATGATCCATTGAAATGCCATAATTTCATATACACAAACCTGCATTTCTTCTAGAGGTATGTAGTTGACCAGTCCACTGACAACAGTTCGAGGGAGTCCCTCACCCACGTCAATCTCTTCGACATAAAGGGAATCAGCATCGGGATGCTTCTGAGCTTTTGTAATGAGGCCAACACGGGAAATCCAAACTCAGATGGAATTTCTGGTTCAGCAGCCGGCTTGATTGGAGCATAGACTAATTTGGTTGATGGTTGCTGCTTTCCGCACCCCGTCTACATCCAATCAATGTAAATCAATCTCAAACCACGCCCTAAAAATAGGTCGTGAAAATATATATGGTCTTACATGATCAAAGTAGCCATTGAAGTCTTTGCACATTGTCTTCTCGCCTTTTGTGCCTTTGCACACAAAACTCCATGTATTATTCACGAGGGGATAGTGAAACGATGTTTAACACCCTTGGGACCCAATCTCAAAACAGCAAAATAGCACCCACTGTAGACTTCCACAAAGGTAAAGATTGGAACAGAAAACTCTCCTGTAGCGTTGTGTTAATCACGACCTCAAGAGGATGCTGAATAGAGTTAAATATAGGAGGCCCGAGAAGGACGGTCGCCAGAACGTGAGCGAAGGGGCCACAGAAACACGTCACAATATATATATGGCCCAGTAGATTGGCCCAAGGAACACTTCACAATTCACTATGTTAATAGTCAAACCCACGTTCAACCCTAACTGTTCATACCTCAAAGACAGAACAGCGGCATATCCAGCGAATTCCCAGCCGAAACAATACCCCAGGTCAGAAAGCCGAGGGAGCAACACAGAGAACTCCGGCGAGCAGTGCAAAGACCCAATTCCGTCTGGGTGATGAACCTTCAATAAACAGCAGCGAACAGGCCGAACAGAGGCGACCGGCGACGAAATCGGGCGGAGGGCTCCAGGCAGCAAACTCCAAAAACCAAATTCGGACCAAACAAAAACTTCGGTGACAAGCAGAGGCGCGAACAGAGTGCAGCGAACAGAGACACGAACTGAGGCAACCGTTGATGAAGAGCTTCGGTCTGTTCGAATACGTGGAGGAGCGGCGAGACTGAGGCAACGAAACCCGAAGAGTTGCTTGTAAAGCATGACCATTGAAATGCCATAATTTCATATACACAAACCTGCATTTCTTCTAGAGGTATGTAGTTGACCAGTCCACTGACAACAGTTCGAGGGAGTCCCTCACCCACGTCAATCTCTTCGACATAAAGGGAATCAGCATCGGGATGCTTCTGAGCTTTTGTAATGAGGCCAACACGAATATCCAATCTACTGATGGAAATTTCTGGTTCAGCAGCCGGCTTTGATTTGGAGCTAGAAGCTAATTTGGTTGATGGTTGCTTCTTTCCAGCACCGTCTACATCAATCAATGTGCAATCAATCTCAAACAACTAAGAAAACTTCCTGACAGGATACAAATACAGACATAGGGGATTGGATTGACAAAAACCTCTAACTTTAGTTTTCTTCAGTTGTTCAGCAAGCTTCCCTGCTTCAGCTTCTGCCCTCGCAATCCTTTCAGCTTGACTTCCAGCAAACTTCTTCCTGAAACATTCCACCTCCTCATCTTTCTGGGCAAAGCAAGGCGTAAGTTAAAACACAGACAACAAAAGATCGCGGTGAAGTATTTTCCAGATTTAAATAAAATAACGTAGAAGAGGCATGCCATTTCCTTGAACTAATGGTTCTGGAGTCCCTATTTTGTGACCAGAAGGTATGATCTCCCAAGGTCGTCTTGTCCTAGCAAGGTCTCCATTTTCATCACAAAGTGAAAACTGTGTCTCAGAAGGCAGATTCAGCTGCTTGCACACCTGAAACGATCAAGCAAAGTAAAATTCAAACCCACATCTAAATAATGCAGGACAGTTAGAATTACAGATACGCCTAAACATTGGAGACGACAAGCCACCTCCCGAGAAAAAGAAGGCATGAAAGGTTCTAATAAACATGCAAGAATATAGACTATCCCTGCTGAAGTTCTCATGACGATAGAGCAGGAAGCTTGATCCTCCTTGTAAAGTTTCCAAAACTGGCTAGCCTAAATCGCAAAAGGGAAAATGATGGCCAAAATCAGTTTCAAACCAATATCCAACAGTGGAACAATGCAATGATGAATTAAACATTAGAAGTATCCGGGATTACTTGCAGATACGTGTTACCCTCGCTAGAGATAGCCATTGCAGCTTTTAGTCCTTGCTTCAGTTTGACCTGGCATATAGCAAACAAAAAATGGAAAAAAGATAACTTTCTCCATAGATTCACAAGCATTCACACAAAAGCTACCTTCTCCATAGATTCAACATATTGTTCCACGTATTTACCAACTTTTTCAGCAAACTTCTCTGTTAGATCATGCGAGTTCTCATCAGAGGCTTCAGGAATAATAGAACCGTAACCCTGACCTGCAATGGGAAAGTACCAGCTATTATGACTCTTATGAACCCACAACTGTCCATTATTGTGAAGTTTGAAAAAATGAAAGCCTAGATATTCTGAGGGATTCACAAAGAAGAGAGCTCTATGCATTGAATTAAGAACAAGGATTTTCGGGATCATCAGACACATAATAATACTCCAAGATATACCAGCGAGCTAAGTAACACTGCTGACTCTAAGAAAACAGAAAAGAGAATTTACATTTAGTACTACAAGTCTACACCCGCACCAATAAAAATGGGCAGACACAATGAGAACTTTCAACGTTCGATCAAATGGATAACATCAACCTAAACTCTTCCGCAATGACGACAGAAAAGATTCTTTCAATGATTTTAAAACGGACGATATGGCAGTTCACCCACCTGTAGGTTTCGCAATAAAACTCAAAACTCGGTTGATAAAGTTTCCCAAATTATTCAACAACTGGCCATTTAATTTTGTTTGCAAGTCTGCCCATGTAAACAAGGCGTCTGAAACCTATGCCATGAAGCTCTTTCCAGTTAGTAGTCACCATATCTATAAAGAAAATATCAGGTATCGTAACAATAGATTTACCTCGGGCCGATTAGTTAGCAAGTAATATCTCCATACTTCAACAGGGATACTTGTATCTTTTGCATCATTGCCAAAAACTCCTATGCCCTTAGTTTTAGAGAACTTCCCTGTAAAATCAAAACGGTAAAGATCTCAACATGAAGACAATCGCAAAGAGATGTCATCAATTTATTTATGCCAACCATTCAACTACATGGAAAAACCCATTAAACCAACTTGCCTGATTCGTAGTTCAGATACTCTGTAACACTAATAGTTTCATCAAAGTCCAGTTTTCGCTGGTCCCAAGAAGAGTGGAAGGAAACATCACCTGAATTACATACTTAGATCAAAATATGAATGTACTTGTAAAACTAAAAGCCAAACGTTTTGCAATCTATAAACTACTTTTCATGAGTTCTCATAATAGTTATAATGATGAGAAAATCAATCATCATTGTGAAACAACTTCAATCTCAAAACCTGATACTACAGATAGGTAAGGCGACTCATAAAAGACAGTCTTCAACTGATAAAGGTGATGTATATCAGTATAAGATTTACTTAAATGAGCTGATTATTTCACTAATAATCAGCTCTTGGATGAAAAACTTTTGACAACAATTAATGAACTTCTTTTTTTTTTATCATTCTGTCAAAAATATAGAAGGCAGAGATTTTTTATAAACAGTTCAAGAAGAAGATTAAAAAATGATCCTTACCGTGTGGAACGGCACATTATCTTTTCCCATAAACTGATAAAGCTCTACATTTTCAGGATTTTTCCACCACTTCTCCCATTCTTGAGTGTAGCATGCAGTGATTGAGACATATCCAATTGGTGCGTCGAACCATACATAAAAAACCTAACAATCAAACCATGGAAATTAACAACTAATTTCCTAAAAATTAAGCAAGATGTGAATACTATTCATGAATTATCAACATTCTCCTTGAATTTTTCAAGAGGAACAGGAACTCCCCACTTCAAATCCCTGGTAATACATCGCTGTTTCAGCCCTTCTTTACGCCATGCATTTGTTGTTTGAACAGCATTCTGACTCCAAGCTCCAGCTACTGATGTTTTGTCAATATATTCGTTTAACTTCTCTTTCAGTTGGGGTAGATCAAGAAACAAGTGATCAGTTTCACGACTGTGAGGATTAGATTGACAGACCTGTTTGCAGATCAAAGTAGTTGAAAATTTAAATGCCGAACACAAAACAACATTCAATAGTTCGAAACCTTAGAGCCCCAGTCATCTTAATTTCCAATAGTCTGACCTTGCACCTAGGATTTATTAGTTCTGTTGGATCAAAGAGCTTTACACATTTTTCACACTGATCACCTCGTGCAGAGTCATATTTGCAACCTGGGCAGGTGCCTTCCACAAGACGATCAGCTAAGAACTTTTTGCATTTGTCACAATAAAGCTGAAGTATGATAAAATTTATCATAAAATGAGTCAAATATGATCAAAATTCAGCATAGAAGGAGTTTCAAGCTATTTGCATTATAAATTTTAGGCCTTTACAAAATTATTGATAATTGTAGTACATGTGACCTATTGAAAAATGCTTCAAAAGTAAGAAAAAAAAAATACGAGAAAACTCTGCACCTGTTTCATCGTCTTCTCAACTAACCAATTGTTCTCCAAGAGATCTCTAAAAATTGCTTGGCAAATTACAGTCTGCTCCGGACATGATGTTCGACCAAATTCATCAAAACTGATATCAAAAGAGAGAGAGAGAGAGAGAGAGAGAGAGAGAGAGAGAGAGAGAGAGAGAGAGAGAGAGAGAGAGAGAGAGAGAGAGAGAGAGAGAGAGAGAGAGAGAGAGAGAGAGAGAGAGAGAGAGAGAGAGAGAGAGAGAGAGAGAGAGAGAGAGAGAGAGAGAGAGAGAGAGAGAGAGAGAGAGAGAGAGAGAGAGAGAGAGAGAGAGAGAGAGAGAGAGAGAGAGAGAGAGAGAGAGAGAGAGAGAGAGAGAGAGAGAGAGAGAGAGAGAGAGAGAGAGAGAGAGAGAGAGAGAGAGAGAGAGAGAGAGAGAGAGAGAGAGAGAGAGAGAGAGAGAGAGAGAGAGAGAGAGAGAGAGAGAGAGAGAGAGAGAGAGAGAGAGAGAGAGAGAGAGAGAGAGAGAGAGAGAGAGAGAGAGAGAGAGAGAGAGAGAGAGAGAGAGAGAGAGAGAGAGAGAGAGAGAGAGAGAGAGAGAGAGAGAGAGAGAGAGAGAGAGAGAGAGAGAGCTACTCAGAACAGTGGTAAAAAATATGAGAGTTATGATATGGCTAGCTATTTTAGACATGTGCAAGTACAGAACAACAAACAGTCGTGTAAATAAAATTTCAAATAGCTCACTTGTCACATATTTCTTTAGGTGTACAATTCTCTTCCATGGCTTTGGTCTCTGTCGCTGTACCGTACTCATCTGTTCCACATATGTATATAGCATTGTAACCTCGAAGGCGACAGTATCTAGCAAAAACATCAGCACTCAGAACACCTGCTCAAAATTTGAATTGCAGAGAGGGTAAAATAATCAAATTATATAATGATTCACACAGGATTATTAGCAACCAAAAACTATTCTAATTTTGATCATTAGCAACCAAATAGAACAAAGATAGACTCCTCCATCATCACAGAGTGACGCAGAAAATTCAGAATTTGAAATTCGATTCCCGCAGATAACAACATAAGATAGAGAGAGAGAGAGAGAGAGAGAGAGAGAGAGAGAATGTGGACGCATGATCTACCATTCACATGCATGTGAGATAGAAGTAGAATGAAGTGTATTACAGCCAATGATATTCCCAAGATGAGGGACGTTATTGACATAGGGTAAGGCGCTGGTGATGAGAATGTTCCTCTTCCCTGGTATCGGAAGCTTGATGGGCTTCTTCTGATTCTCCACGGCGTCACCTGGAAGATCCCCCATTTTCTACCTCTTGTACAATCAGGATCACACAGCTCTCCTTCTTCAGAAAATTTCTGCAAGTCTAAAAAGAGAATACGAAATTCCATAATGACTCTGTAACGAAATTAAAACCCGAGACAAATTGTATGATCTTTTCCCAATATTTTTCAGTTTTAGTGAACTAGAAAATGAAGAAAAATATCTCAACGGTTCACTTGAAAACCAGAAATGGAAAAAAGAAAAGCAGGCAATTCACAACACTAAAAAATAACTTTGCCACAATGAATAAAAGTACAAGAAAATTACTGCGACGGAAGAGAAGGAGACAGCTCGAGTGAGAGAGAAATGGAGGCTACTGTAGCGGAGAAGACGACGACTGCGAGCAGAAGAAAGCTTTTGGCAATGAAAAGCACGAGTCACGAGATAGAGAGAGGCCTAGCCGCCGAGTGTACGCGCGCGTTAGATTTTACGTGAGAGAGAGTGTTTGACATGCAAAAGTCAAAGGAAGGTTAGTTTTCAAAAAACAGAGAAGAAGTCTAGTTATCTTTAATTTAGTCACGGAATTAATAATCTGTTAAAAAAACGACGAGTTGTTGAAATTTATTACTTCTTTCGTAACATTTCAGTCAAAAATGGAGACAAAGAGTTTGGAAGAAGAGGAAGTGAGATGCTTTCCATTTACACATACCTCCCAATCTCTGGACCGGAAAATTCGAAACAGACGTTAATTCCCTACAAGTTTCGTCTAGAAAGTGATCTCGAAGCAATCAGAGAAAATTATCCGTTAAATCTAATGCGTGTACGCAACGTTTTTTCCTTTTGTTAACACGTGTTTTAACACAATGTTTAACTCATACGATAATATATAACCCAATTTCAAAATCTATCAATCGCATTTCCGACCATTTGAACTCTCGAGAGATCGGCCTAGTTTAACGTAGATAGATTAGAATAACAATACAAGAGAGAAATCATCGTGGGAGACAAGACATGGGCTTGATTCGGACATCTAAATAAGACCCTTCATCGACAACTCAATTTTCACCTCCGGCATTTCGTTCTCCGGCAAAATCACTGTCACTAACCTCCCATCTCCGTCACTTTCTTCCTTTCCGTTGTTTTTCGGCCATGGATGCACCAGAACAGCGCCTTCTTCACCAACTCCTTGAATTGAATAATGAACGAAAGCTGGTTTGTGTTTGTTCAGCTCGAATCCGTACATATCAACGTCTTCCCAGTCCACGAACGTCAGGTTAGCTCCGTACAGTATGAAATCACTCGCCCCGTTATCTTTCTCGACTGCATGTTCGATCTGGGCTGTCTCGTCCAACGCTTTACTAGCTAGAAACTCCGCCAATCTTTTCGGGTCTTCCTGTTTGATCGAGAAGTCTGCCTCCGCTGTGCTGATCATGGTCCGATTGTTGCCTACCGCTGCGTTTGTTCGTTGATAAGGAGCGCGTTTACAAAGCGTAACCGTTCTGGGTTCTGATGAACTTCTGACTTTTCCTATGCAATGCCACAGAAGTGCACAAATTGATTCGAAAAGTGGAATCTGATCGGTTTCTGATTTCAGAGTTTTTATCTGGGCAGAACTTAAATGGAAGGAGAAGGCCTCCATTCTGCAGCCACTGACAGTAATCCAATGGTCTCCGACGGGTTCCACCCGTTTGAGGGAAAGTGGATCCTTCTCCTTCTCCATGGGTGGTGGCTTCTCCAGTTTTTCAGATTTCGAAATGGGTTTTGCAGTTGGGGTGAGAGATTTCGTGGATCGAGAACCGGAAATGAATCCAGTTAGGGCGTTCATGAACTCCGAGACTGAGTAGACGTCTCCAAGCACATGGGCCCAGCTCACCCCAAGCGACATTCCTCCACATTTGTACGAAGTATACTGCTCGAAAAAACAGAAGAAGCGGTGAGTCAACTGTTAAAAGCTTCGTTTAACTTCTCTAACGGCTACACCATCGAAAAAAAATGAAAATACCTGAAAGAGAAGGGAAGGAGAGAAGGCCAGTTCAGGTCCAATGACTTGCTGCGGATAAAGGAGACTACTTGCAGCAAAATCCTTCTTCTTTAACCATTCGTCAATCGTCGTATCGCACCGAGCCTCGATCACCCTCGCCCCACAATCATTACATTTGATGAACGGCCTGCAGGATTCCGATCTCCGAAACCGACCGCAGGTAACGGAGTAATCGTTCAACCAGTGGAACATAGCGTCCTTAAGTTTCCTCATGGTGATCCCTGCTAACGCATCGCTTCTGAAAAAATAGACTCCCCTGAGGTAATGGAGCTTGGTGCTTAGATCCATACCCGTCGGCTCATGCACGACGTCCGTCCCGGTCATATGTCCGGGGCCGACAGAAGTCAAACCGGTCCTGGTGATCAAGCTCTCTTCTTTGGGGATAACCATGGGTGGGTATGCGGAGATAAAGATGGAAGAGCGAGAGTAGGGTTCTGAACACAAAACACAGCTACAGAGAGAGCTATATAAATTGATGGAAGGGCGGGAGGGAGTGTCTGAGTGGTTGTGGTCATAGCTGTTGTTGGGGAAGAGGGCCGGTGAGTTTGAGGCGTTGGATGGAAAACAGACGGCGGAGATGGAAGAAGGGTGGTGGGAGAGTAAATGGAGGTGTAAGAACAGGGTTGGGTGGTGGGTGCAAAAAGAAGACATTTTTCGGTTAAGCATTTAAGATTGTCACCCCTCATTACTTTTTACCCAAAAAAAATACAAGTTTAATATGGCTTCGATTCCATGTCCGTGACTCCTAAATTCAAAAGTTATATTACACTTTATCTCAAAATATAAGAACGTGACAAGATATGAATCGAGCCTACAGGCCACATGCACTAAATTGCCCCGAAAAACCAATCTAAAATTTGAAGGGAACATGGCAGAAAATGTGATATGATCCATAGCAATTAGCATGGAAAGAAAAGGAGGCTAGAATGAAGCTACTTATAAATGCCGTGGGGAATGAATGAATGACACCTCTCTCCTTTTCCTCTATCTGTAAATAAGAGTCTGTTCTATGTTACAAATCAAAATTGTGGAGGAGTTGCAAAGACCCAAATCTAATTTCTCACATTTTTCCTAAGCTCCAACCAAAACCAATATATAGAAAATTAAACAAACCTTGTACAACCTCTCTCTCTCTCTCTCCCCAAGCAACCTCCCACAGTTGCCATTATGAAATCTATCAGTTCCAATGAATTAGTTAAGAGAATATATCCCAGCCACCCAAAACATTTACCTCTCCTTGTTGGGACAGCACAGAGGGACTGCCCTCTGCAGAAGCTGGAAGCCAAAGCTTCCTAATCGAGCTTCTTCGCCTTGGTCCTGGTGTGATCCCAATGAGAGAACTACCACATTAGATAGTCTTGAGAATGAAATATGTTTCATCAGTATGGAATAACATAAGGCAAAGCATAGATGTCAGCTGACTCAATGGGAAATGCCTCTGCCCAAACCTGTGGTACCTCCTCAACAACTGAACATTTAGGCTTCCTTTCTTGGGAATCACTCCTATTAAACAGCCATTGTTGATCACCAAAATCAGACAATTCCCCCACTTTGGGTACTGCATATATTTGGCTGAAGTACCTGCAATCTGGATGGGGTGGTTTTGGAGGTGGTGGCGCCATTTGATCCACTTGCCTGGTGGCAGTGGGTTTAATGGAGGAGGCCGAAGGCTGAGATTCTATAACACCATTGAGCTTCCTTTCTTTACTATCCAACTTAAGACTATTCGATGTTCCCTGTCTATCTAAAGCAGTTTGGCATGGCTCCAATATTTTACCATTCCCTGAAATAGGATGGCTAGAGGAACTGATCTTTTGGAACTTAATCGGTCTGATGTCGTCGGCTGTAAAAAAATTCAAGAGATCTTTCCCGTGAGATCATCACAAATTAAATAATTCCAAAAAAAAAATGATAGGAAGAAACGATTGGGCCAGTTTACAGTAAGCATTTTATTAGCCAAAGCTATAAATAATTACAAATGAACTTACTGTGTAGAAAACCATTGGTTTCAATGTCCTTTCGTTTTCTAAAATTTCCTTCGAGATTTGCAGACTTGCCACCGTTCTCAGGTAATTGTGAAGCTGTCGTAGAATGACGGCCTATAAATTTTTCTTTATTGCTTTCTTTTGATTCGTTCATCTCTCTTCGCCTATCTTCGACTTTCTCCTTCGCCTTTTCTTCTTTCTTTTTCTCCTTCTCTCTTCTCTCTCTCTCTCTCTCTCTCTCTCTCTCTCTCTCTCTCTCTCTCTCTCTCTCTCTCTCTCTCTCTCTCTCTCTCTCTCTCTCTCTCTCTCTCTCTCTCTCTCTCTCTCTCTCTCTCTCTCTCTCTCTCTCTCTCTCTCTCTCTCTCTCTCTCTCTCTCTCTCTCTCTCTCTCTCTCTCTCTCTCTCTCTCTCTCTCTCTCTCTCTCTCTCTCTCTCTCTCTCTCTCTCTCTCTCTCTCTCTCTCTCTCTCTCTCTCTCTCTCTCTCTCTCTCTCTCTCTCTCTCTCTCTCTCTCTCTCTCTCTCTCTCTCTCTCTCTCTCTCTCTCTCTCTCTCTCTCTCTCTCTCTCTCTCTCTCTCTCTCTCTCTCTCTCTCTCTCTCTCTCTCTCTCTCTCTCTCTCTCTCTCTCTCTCTCTCTCTCTCTCTCTCTCTCTCTCTCTCTCTCTCTCTCTCTCTCTCTCTCTCTCTCTCTCTCTCTCTCTCTCTCTCTCTCTCTCTCTCTTGTCCTTTCTTTTAACTTTCTTCTCTCTATCTTTGTCCTTGTGTTTCTCCTTCCGTTTTTCACTGCCTTCGCCTTCTTTAATATTGTCTTTTGTCTCTTTCCTTCCCTCCACCTTCTTCTCCGATGGTTTAGAGTCTTTCTTCTCCAATGGTGGTTCAGCTCCAGTTGGGTTTCTAACTGTAGCAGCTGGTTTCTGAACCATAGCAGTTGTGCTAAATCTTGCCTCCTCTCTGATTCCCAGCACACCAATTTTTCTGTCATCAATTTTATGGTCCTTAATATTTTCCAGAACTTCCATAGAGGTGGAAGAAGCTGTGGCCACCAATCTGACCATCCTATCATCTCGTTTTGACTGTGCAGCTGAAAACTTCTCCATCTCTTTATCCTTGATACTCTTCCCGAAATCCGGCAAGAGTTCTGATCTTTTTGTTTCCTCGGCAAGATAGTCGCTCTGAATGAGCTTAGCTCCTGCGTAACTAGCAGATTGCCCAGTATCCGGCTTCTTAAGGAAAGTATTAATGTCATTGACTTTTTGCTCTTTATGAAGAAGATTCCCAACATTATGATTATCAGTTTTACCCGAGAGTCTCTGCTCATCCGAGGTTCTTGTTTTATTTTTATCTCTATCCTTCTTTTTCTCTCTGTCCTTCTCCTTTTTCTCTTTCTTCTCCTTGCATTTTTCTTCGTCGCTTCTATCCTTGTGCCTTTTTTCTTTGCTCTCTCTCTTCTCTTTGTCCTTCTTCTCCTTCTTAAGCTTCTTTTCTCTACTCTTCTCCTGAAATTCAAATTAAAATCAATTGAAAATGTTTCATTAAAAGCACTACTGAAATGAAAGCCACTAGGGTAATAAGCATCTACTTCCCAACAAAAATAGCACTATTCCACGCACAGACGATATTTACGAGTCAAGAAGGTACAAATGAGTTTCAACACAACTTTCATACAACTAACTGGGAAAAATAAAATTCTTATCTCCTAATTTACAAATTATCCAGCTAAACGATGATAAGCATATTCATCTGTCAATTAACCAAATTGGCTAGGGAGCATCGGAAAATTCACCCTTGACTAAATCCATTAACTTCCTGCTAAATGAGTGTCTACGTGTTGGATCGAATATCCACAATCAACAAGACAGAAACTGCACACCCATTCTTCAGTTCAAGCCATTAGTGAAAGTCGATGCTAACTCGATATAACAAAGCACTCGAGTCAAATGTTTAATGAAATGGAAACCATAGTGCCTTTCGTCTCCAATCATAATGTTTGATCAATTGTTTAACGTTCTGAATTCAAATTACTCATTTGATCCGAATTTAGAGCGAGTATATTTTATTTTTAGTTCTCTATTATGAATACAGAGATAGTAAATTAACCTTCTTCAGCAGGTCAATGTCCTCTACTCTAGCCTTCTTTTCATATCCTGGCGGAGGAAATGGAAAGCAGCGAGACATCGCACAGAAAATCTGAGCAGAAAGAAAGTCCTCCTGCAGAGTAAACTGTGTTATTTACTTTGCAGCAAAACTTTTCCGAACAGTGATCGAACCAGAAACAATTCTCCTGCCCATCCACCATGTCAATGCATTCATCTCCAGCTTCAATACTCGCTCATCAGCTGCCACTGAATCCAACCACAATATTCGAATTCTCAGAATCCTTGTCCCTCTTTTCCAGCAAAGATACAGCCACTTCGAATAGTAATGGCCGCACCGTAAGCAGTCGACTGGATAATCAAACTCCTTGACTGATTAATCAAATTCAAATACGAAAATGAAGAACCACAGAATGTGCTTGATCAGAAAGAAAACTTCAAAGCAAGTTTTTTCGAACAGTTATTTGACAAATGAAAATGACTAGCTGCATTATGATCTAATATCTTTTATCTGCCACCAATGCTTCTCCTCAAAACGAAATCCAAAAATACTGATCATCATTAATAGAGCCAGAAACACTTGTAACCCAACAAAACTCTCCAATACTTGATCGCTGCCATTCAATTATATAATGAGCAATCCTCTTCCATGCTCAAACCAGCAATGTTCACCATTATGTTAAGCTGTGTTAAAGTTTCGGCGGAGTCAAATTCGAAACCCTCCAATTGCTGAAAAGATCGGAGCTTACGCACATTCTAGTTACACCCACGATCACCCTATCACACTCAGTTCTTCAATACGTGCTCTGAATTAAACCCTAAATCGTCCAAAAACACAAAATTCGATGAGTACTTCGTACCGATCCAGCAGAACCATAGAAAATCCACCATCACACGGTCATAGAACCAGTAACAAAACCCTAAATTCGGTTTCCTCGTGGGAAAATCAGAACTGGAAAAAAAAAAAAGAAGGAAAATCAAGGTCTTGAATAGATATTAAAGAATTAAATTATAGGGTATCAATGAAAAGGGGGAAAGGCAGCTCGATTCGAAGGAGTCGTGGAAAAACTGAGGGTGAGAAATATAGTAAGATTGAAAAAGAGTTGAAAGAGAAAAAAAGGAGTGAAATTTGTGGGATGGAGATTACCTTGTCCACTACAAAGTGGGCATTGTAGGAGGACAAGATCTCAAACGAAGAAACCCAGAGGAGGAAGAAGAAGAAGTAAAAAAATCAGAGAAAAACCCCCCCCTGAATTTAAAGAAAAAAAGGCCTAGTTTGGGCGTGTAAGATGGAGTTTGGATAATGGGTTAGAGTGATTAGCTTCGGTCGCAGAGCGTCCCTGGCGATGGAGATTGAGAGGGAGAGCCAGAGAATTGCATATTTGTATCGGAGGTTATACGCGAGCCCATGAGGAAAAACAGGGAGAAGAGAGAGAGAGAAAGAGTGGAGGAGAGAGGAAACAAAGTCCAAACGGTGGATTTGGGAGAGTGTATTGGGCATGGGCTCGCCTTCTTTGATAATCATCATCCAAATATTCAATTTTTAATCTTAAATCATCAAACTCTACCTTGGTCCTTGATTGCATTAAAGAAAGACCACCTTTTAATATGGTTTTTTGTTTTTATTTAGCCTTCCAAATTTGTGACCATAATTAAGAAACTAGTGCAATTCAATCATGTTTTGAGTTGCTCTCTTATCAAAACATTAAAGATGCATATTTACTCCCAACTCACCCATGAGTAATGAGTTAAACAACATGTGAGTCTTGTATTGAAAGGCTTTGCCATAGTTTTATCTTTAAAAGGCTTTGTAATGCTTGAAGATTAACAATTTCACCCGTTCTTAGGGATTATGTAACGACCTACCCCCTTCGTTGGTCTTTTTCCCGCGCAAACGCACCACAATTTGGATCAGAATTCAGTATAAGGGACAGTCGTCACTCACAGAACTTTTCCCTGTTCTAAGAGAAAAAAGTTCTGAAAGTGACGAATGACCCGTATATTGGATCCGGACCCGGATAGCGGTGCGTCCACACGAGAAAAAGACCGGTGAAAGAGGTAGATTATGTAATTAATCTCATCATAGCAACGAGCCATTAACAATAATGAAGCAAGGATAAAAGAATCACGATTAGTATAATTATACTTCTGCACTAGTCAGTCTTTTTTTCTTTCTTTATTTCTTTGTATCTAGTACAACCCGTCGTTATTACAAATAGCAGAATCCCTCTTTCCCTTCTTTCTCCTCCGTTCTCTTTTGTCATTTTTATTCTTCTTCTTTTCTATGAAATTCACAAATATTTATATATCTATACCAATACAACAAAGACGGCTATGGACCGTTTGATCCACCGCATCGGAGGGCCCACATAAATTGACTTAATTTCCCAAACAAAAAGAAAAAAAGAAAAACCAACCATGTGATGAAGACGACAATCAAGCAGATTCCTCGGGGTGCTGATTGGGTAGCCCGCTTTCCGGTTTTACCCTCGATTGTATCCCGTAATATCCAACGTACCACTTCACGAACTTTCTCAGCCCCGTCGCTAGGTCGGTGCTCGGCCTGTACCCGAAGTCGCCCGTGGCTAAGCTCACGTTGGCGTGCGTGAACGGAACGTCGCCGTTGCTTGGCATTTTTATTACCCGCTTTTTCGCTTTCGTGTTCAACAGCGTCTCCAATACCGAGACCAACTTCCCCACCGGCACCGGCGACGTGTTTCCCAGATTGTACACTCTCAATTGGGCCGCGCCCTTTTTCTTCCCGCCGCTTCCCGTGCTTTTCTTCGCCGTATCCAGCGCGCCTACACACCCTTTGACGATGTCGTCGATGTACGTAAAGTCACGCGCCACCTCCTGGTTGTTCTGGTTCTGGTATATTTCGATCGGTTTCCCCTGCAGAATATCTTTCGTGAAGAAGAAATAGGCCATATCCGGTCTTCCCCAAGGTCCGTACACGGTGAAGAACCGGAGTCCGGTCAGGGAAAGGCCGTATATGTGGTTGTAAGTGTGGGCGATTTCCTCTCCGGCTTTTTTTGTAGCGGCGTAGAGGCTCGCCGGTTGGTCAGTCCGGTGCGATTCGGAGAATGGGTTTTCGGTGTTCAGGCCGTACACTGAGCTAGACGAAGCCCAGACGATAGCCGGCTGAGGATTCGCGGATTTAACGACTTCCAGAAGGTTAACGAAACCGGCAATATTAGAGCTGATATAGGACTGAGGATTCTCCATTGCGTAACGAACGCCGGCCTGAGCTGCTAGATGAAGAACGTGAGTGAAAGGGACGACGTCGAAAAGCTTGGATAACAACGGAGTATCGTTTAGATCGCCTTCTACAATGAAAATCTGGTGTTTCGTTAAAAGTTCTTGTCTGGCTCGCTTCAGGGCCGGATCATAATAGTCATTGAAGTTATCCAGGCCGAGAACGCCGTCGCCGCGCTTTTTCAGAGCGAGAGAACAATGACTGCCGACAAAACCGGCGGCGCCGGTGACAAGAACGGACATCCCGTTAGGGCGTCGTGGGGTGGAGGAGTGCCGAACTTGTTTCTCCCAGGCGGCGCCTCCGGGACCGCTCTGGCCGTAGAAGGCAGAAGCGAGGAAATTGCTATGGATATGTAGGTGGGCGTGGGGGTTGACGGCGTCGCTGAGTGGGGGGTAGTTGAGGGTGAAGAAGAAGATCAAGACGAGAGCCACGAGCAGAGTTGATCGGAAAAGGAGTTTGGAAGAAGCGTTGAGGAGCTTGGTACTATTGACCCGGCGGAGGTAGCTGTTATAGCGGTCGAGCTTGAGGGTTTTGCTAGTGTCCGGAGGAGAAGCCATTGGACTGGAGAGAGTGGATAAGAAGGTTAAAGTCAGATGAGAGCGGAGAAAGAGCCCTGAAGCTGAGAGAAGGAGTGGAGAGACTACTATAAGGTAGAGATACTGGTTTGAGAGAGAGAGAGAGAGAGAGAGAGCGCATTAAAGAGTCCAACTTTTTGCTTAAACTTGAAAATAGTTACAGAGTTACAGTACAGATGGAAAGTGGAAGACAACTACTGCAAAAAGACCCCTGTTTTTCCAATATATTACATCTCATGCCCCATTCTTCTTCCCTTCCAAAATTCCAGGCCTGGGATCAGATGTGAAAGGCCTGCCCTTTTTTCAACCGGAAAACGAGTGAGGATGAGTTCTCTGGGCAAATGGGTCGTCGGTGGTCAAAAGAGTGAGCTGGAAGTGGAAGCAGGAGAGTTTGAAAATGGAAGGCAGACACCAGCAATCAGCATGTATTTCCAAAAAATGTCTGTTTTTATTGTGCAGAGCTCGCAGTTTCTCCGGTGGCCACGTGGGAATGGCTGAATTTTATGCAGATTGAGATTCTTGGACAGAGGGTTCGTGATCTAATTTCTTAGTCGTAGACATTCAGGATGGATTGGTCAATCCCATATTTATCAGTTAAAATAAAGAAAACTTGAAATTTGAAGAAGAAGCAAAGAGATGATAGGGATGGAAGGGACCCATGTCCCATCATCACCCATGTCCCATGTGAATGTGAACTGGGTTTTGGATTGCAGTGAGTCGATGCAAATATAATTTATTGTTACTTTTGTACGGAGTAACATTACAAGCAGCACTCTTGTTCATTCAAATTAATGATCCTCCGACACATAACGTTACAGTTCATTGATTTGAAATTTAGTTGAAGGTGTTAACCTTTTGTGTTTTGTACTTGTGATTTGCCACATTGGTCTTTGTCTTGCTTACCCATCAGCCCTTTTTTTTTTCTTTTTTTTTTTAATTTTCTTAATTAGGGTAACTTTACTTTACTTTAACGTTGTTATATCGTCTCTGAAAAAACGAGCGCTAGTTAAAAACTTGGAAAAGAATGATTCATGGAAGTAGATCTGACCGACAAGATTATTAGCAAAAGTCCATCAAATTTAGATGATTATAAGTGTTCGAGTCGAGGTCCACCTCCAACACCTTGCAAGGATGATGTCGTCTTCGTTATAATAATAGAATAATTCTAATTTAACAATTAGGGTAACTTTACTTTACTTTACGTTGTTATATCGTCTCTGAAAAAACGAGCGCTAGTTAAAAACTTGGAAAAGAATGATTCATGGAAGTAGATCTGACCGACAAGATTTATTAGCAAAAGTCACATCAAATTTAGATGATTATAATGTTCGGAGTGAGGTCCACCTCCAACACCTTGCAAGGATGATGTCGTCTTCGTTATAAATAATAGAATAATTCTAATTTAACAAAAAAAATGGAAAAAGAGAAGGAGACGCGTAATAATGCAATCCTTGGTTTCACTATCAAACACTGTCGGCAGAGGTAATGTGTTTTGTGAGATAAACTGTGTTTGGAAGAACAATCTTGTACATTTTTACATGAATCCAACAACTATTATTAAGTGGGTAAACGTGACTCTCCACAACTTGCCTTCGAGGAAGGTTAGATTGTTGTGCGCATCAAAAAGGATAACAATTTATGAAAGCAGAAGCTGGAAATTGAAATAAAATAAACGAGAGACAAGAACAAGTAGGAATGAAGACATCAAAAAGTGGGGCTCCTGCCCAATCGTCTGCTCTTAGTTCGCAGGGCGTGCGATTACCGACAAGAGTTCTTGCGAGTGCAATGCCCCCGTTTTTCTCCTCTGCTTATATAGTTCATCTCTTCTAAACAATATTTGGTGTAAAAAGATCCATCTTTATTCAGAAAAAAGAGTCACATTTGATAGTTGAATCCAGACTTGAGCATGCTTTCCTATGATATGATTCCAGTACAACACCACCAACAACGTATTAGCATGAATGAATGACGATACAAACAGATGAGACCTGTAGAGCTTTAGTAAAACTAAAATTTCATAGAATGAGCCGCCACCAGTTGATATAAACACACACACAAAGGAAACAACACGATTATTAGACACCAATTCATCTCAAAGTCACCATGTTACGAATGCATTCAAAATAAAGCCAATAGCTTACCACCGACCGAGCTAAAAGATATTTGTTTAGGGACGTCACAATCAGTGTTCTTCCGAAACTAATCCTTGAACTTCATCTCTGACGTGAGGAATCCGGGCATGTCAAAGGAGGAAGAGAACTTCTCCACATCAACCTTGAGATTCTCGATGTCCTTGTTGTTTGTCAGGCCCTTGTTGAAGTCCTTCAATAGCTTTCCATGCTCCTTTTGGATGGTCAAGGTGATTGTCACAGCTCGGTTAAGGAACTCTCCTATTTGCTCAAAGTCTTTCTCCACCAGTCCTCTCGAAGTCATTGCAGGTGTACCTACAAATTCCAATCTCCTCAGTAATAGATGCCAAGGGGGACACTCCCAGCTCATAATTAGCCCAATATTGGAAATTGGTGATGTGAAATTTAATAGATTATATACAAAGACTCGTTTCAATCATAGGTCCACAATGCTAATAGAGACAAACAATATCAATGTCTTCATGATATTGTTACCCATAAGAAGATTGTTTTAAAGAGCAATATCAATGGTGGGCTTGGGGACTTCAAAGAAATTATTCTCTTATATCTACATTTAAAGTTTTAATCCATGCAACTCCATAACTTACCAATTCTAACTCCTCCAGGAGCCAAGGCACTGCTATCACCGAACACAGCATTCTTGTTCACAGTAATGTTGCACAAATCACAAAGTTTCTCAACCTTGTTTCCTGTAAAAAGCATAAAAAATGCAAACCCAATGTTAGACCCATAACCTTCATTGTCTTACCTTTTTTTCTTATATTATTCAAAACAATTCGCAAGAAGGCGATTAAAAAATGCTCAAGATCGCCATTGATTACCTGTTAAGCCCAAAGGACGAAGATCCCAAAGAACAAGGTGATTTTCAGTTCCTCCAGTAACAAGTTTATAACCCTTGCTCAGCAAGAAGTTTCCTAAGGCTACAGCATTGGCCTTCACTTGCTTGGCATAGGTCTTGAATCCGGGTGACATTGCTTGCTTCAAAGCAACAGCAAGGGCCCCAATTTGGTGATTGTGGGGACCACCCTGGAGTGAGGGGAAAACTGCAAAGTTGATTTTGTCTTCAAAATCATAAACTGCATCTTCTGACTGACCTTTCTTTGCTGGTTTGGGACCCTTCCTGTAAAAGATCATACCAGCCCTTGGACCCCTCAAGCTTTTATGGGTGGTTGTGGTGACAATGTCGCAGTACTCGAAGGGGTTCGCAGCTTCCTGAAGCCAATTAGTGAGAGTTAACAAACAAAAAGCATCCATGTAACTGAAATTAAAACCATACAATATAATATTCAAATAGTTGAAGATCTAATAATAGTAAGAACAAAAGTTCAATATTCTCAGACAATATTCTCAAACAATAGTCATATTCCTAAAGTACTCACCAAACAAGCGCACACACCTATCAAACAAATCAAAGGCAAAAGTGAAATAACAGTTGTTTAATTTATATATAAAAAATTAAGTGAAAGTTGTAACACGTGAAACAACAAGAAACGGAAGGAATCAAACAATACAACACCCCTTGCATACTCGTTAAAGAGTGAATCTAAAATTGTATTAATTTTAAAACAAAATGTATAAAGGAACGACATCCAAAGTTAGCTACATTAATGACCAAAATTCTAATATGACTATAAAATTTTCTTATAAACTCATCCATTTCATGCTAGATCTATTCAAAATCCAAGCAACAACAATAAGAACCTGCATGTCTCTGTATGTCCTCATTCTCATTTAATCAAGCGTGAGGCAAGAGCAGACAGTCCGTGTATTTGACGTTAGAGGACAAGGTTCATCCAGAAATTACATCACCCATATACATAAAAATTAAACTTTGTACATATGTACTGTATAAGTACTCTTCAGTTTGCAATAATATAGATAATTGAACTTTTCATCTCGGGCATTGACATGCAGAGCATACGAGTTCTAAAGAGTAGATAAACATCAATCATTTAAAGCGGATAGCAAAGAAATTATTCAAGACTCAAAATGCGCAGATCTGCAGCACTCATTAGAAACGGAAAGAAATCACCCAAAAAAAGAGAATAAAGCAAGAGATACAGATCTGTGAAGAGACGAATATGTATTTTCTCGAAAAAAAATGAAGGAACAATACAAGTATTGAAACAACATGAAACCAACATTGCATTTACCTGAGCAGCAACGAGACCGCTAATGTGAGCCATATCACAAAGCAAAAGCGCACCGCACTTATCCGCAATTGCCTTAAATCTGGCATAATCCCAGTCCCTTGGGTACGCACTGCCACCGCAGATGATCAATCGAGGCCTGAAGTCCAGAGCCTTCTCCTCCAATCTATCATAATCAATATATCCCGTGGTGGAATTAACCTTGTAAGGCAAACTCTCAAAATAGATGGAAGTAGCCGAGATCTTCTTCCCAGCGGAGGTGTAGTAGCCGTGAGTCAGGTGGCCCCCGGATGGAAGATCGAGGCCCATAATACGGTCGTGAGGCTGAAGGACAGCCGTGTAGGCAGCGAAATTCGCAGGGGAACCGGAGTAGGGTTGGACATTGACGCCCCATTTGATAGGATCGAGGTGAAAAACCTGGAGAGCCCGAGAGCGACAGAGATTCTCAATCTCGTCGATGAACTCGTTACCCCCGTAGTAACGGTTACCGGGCATTCCCTCGGAGTATTTGTTGGTGAGAGCACTTCCGAGAGCCTGAATGACGGCGAAGGAGGTGAAATTCTCGGAGGCGATGAGCTCGATACCCCGGCATTGTCGGCGCTTCTCCTTCTCGATGAGATCGAAGATTTCAGGGTCGACGGTGTGAAGAGGGGTGTTTCCCCAATCGTTGACAGGATCCATCGGAAGAGAGATCGGGGTCGGAAGCGCGAGAGAGTAGAAATGTGTGGAGGTGGTTGGAGGGAGAGGAGGGACGAACACGCGGCTTATAAGAGTTGCAGTTAGTTTCTGCAATTACGAATAGACCCTTTGATATTTTTATTAAATATTTCCACGTGGATCATAAATTGTAGAAAAGGTTGGTGAATTAGAGGGAGAATATGGTCATTTACAAAAATGTCGGCTTTCTTACCAGATCAGATCTACCTTACCCATCTTCAATCTCCACCGTCCATTTTCATCCTCCCCGCTATTTATACCCGCATTTCACTCTACCTAGTTCGCGCTCACCCCCCCTTCTCCACTTCCACTTCTTCCTCTGGCTTTCGATCCTCGAAATGGCGTTGTCGGTCGAGAAAACCACCGCAGGCCGCGAATACAAGGTCAAGGACATGTCTCAGGCTGACTTCGGCCGTCTCGAGATCGAACTCGCCGAGGTCGAGATGCCTGGCCTTATGTCTTGCCGCTCTGAATTTGGCCCTTCTCAGCCCTTTAAGGGAGCCAAGATCACTGGTTCTCTCCACATGACCATTCAGACCGCCGTTCTCATCGAGACTCTCACCGCCCTCGGCGCTGAGGTCCGCTGGTGCTCCTGCAACATTTTCTCCACTCAGGACCATGCTGCCGCTGCTATTGCTCGTGATAGCGCCTCCGTCTTTGCCTGGAAGGGTGAGACTCTGCAGGAGTACTGGTGGTGTACTGAGCAAGCGTTGGATTGGGGTCCCGATGGTGGTCCGGATCTGATTGTTGATGATGGTGGTGATGCCACGCTTCTGATTCATGAAGGGGTCAAGGCGGAGGAGATCTACGAGAAGACTGGCCAGCTCCCCGATCCCGCTTCTACTGACAATGCCGAGTTTCAACTCGTCTTGACGATTATTCGAGATGGACTGAAGACTGATCCCAAGAGGTACCATAAGATGAAGGACAGATTGGTTGGCGTTTCGGAGGAGACTACTACTGGTGTGAAGAGGCTTTACCAGATGCAGCTTAACGGTAGCTTGTTATTCCCTGCTATAAATGTCAACGACGCTGTCACCAAAAGCAAGGTATTACTTGTTTGCTGATTTTTAATTCAGATCTAGGCTTCATTTCCGTTTTTTTAGTTCCTATTATGCTCTAGATCTTGTCTAATTTGTTTGTTTCAACTTCAATTTGTTTCCGTCCTAGCCGCCGATCTATATATATATATATATATATATATATTTTTGTGTGTGGAATGTGTCTCGGATCTTTAGATATGATGGCCGCTAGTTCCTTTACTAGAATGAATAATCTCTTAATGTCACTTATATATACTCTATTCACTGGTCCAATCTCATCTCATGTCTGGCTCTAGAAATAACATATCTCGGTTCTGTTGATATAATGTTTATACTTTTTCCATTGTTTTTGTGCAAACAGTTCGATAATTTGTATGGATGCCGCCACTCCCTTCCTGACGGGCTGATGAGGGCTACTGATGTCATGATTGCCGGAAAGGTGGCTGTGGTCTGTGGTTATGGAGATGTTGGCAAGGGTTGTGCTGCTGCCCTTAAGCAAGCAGGGGCTCGTGTAATCGTTACAGAAATTGACCCAATCTGTGCCCTTCAGGCTCTCATGGAAGGTCTCCCAATCCTCACATTGGAAGATGTTGTCTCCGAGGCTGACATTTTTGTGACTACCACTGGCAACAAAGACATCATCATGGTGGACCACATGAGGAAGATGAAGAACAACGCCATTGTCTGCAACATCGGCCATTTTGATAATGAAATTGACATGCATGGACTAGAGACTTATCCAGGTGTAAAGCGCATCACAATTAAGCCTCAAACCGACAGGTGGGTCTTCTCTGAAACCAACTCAGGCATCATTGTGTTGGCGGAGGGACGACTTATGAACTTGGGGTGTGCCACAGGCCATCCTAGTTTTGTGATGTCTTGCTCATTCACAAATCAGGTGATCGCCCAGCTTGAGCTGTGGAAAGAGAAGGGAAGTGGAAAGTACGAGAAAAAGGTCTATGTTTTGCCAAAGCACCTTGATGAGAAAGTGGCTGCTCTTCACCTCAGCAAGCTTGGAGCCAAGCTCACCAAGCTCTCGAAAGATCAGGCGGATTACATTAGTGTGCCTGTTGAAGGTCCATACAAGCCCCCTCATTACAGGTATTGAGAGGAGGAATGGCCGCGGCCTGATTGTTCTTTTTTTGTTTTAATTTCATCCTTGACGACAGAAGAAGAGGAGTTTTTGTAGGGATCTGTGTGGTGGGGTTGGAGGTTTTGTTGCAGAAAAGGATAGTCTTTTAGTGAAGATGGAGGATGTGGTTGGAACAAGGCATTGGCTTGGCTGTGTGGGATTATTTTACTTTAAACGCCGGAATTGTGTTTTAGACAACTATATGCAAGGAATTGAAAACTAATTGGCTTCCATTATTTCCGTGTTTTCAAGACTCTTTTGTGCTTTTGTTGGATTTCAAATTACAAGATGGAAGTAGATATTCCTGGTTCAAACCATACAAACAAATTAAGGAGACGAGGGGAGGTGAATGAAATCACCCTCTTAAAGGCTTTCTGCCTTTCTCAAGCATCCTTGTAAGCTTCGTTCTCCCCAAAGCGCTCCTCTAATCTTTCCTATAATCTGCAGTTTAGTGTTATGTAAATTAATCTTGTTTAATTCTGTTTGGGCTGGTCTCTAATGGAATGAACGATTGTGTTGAAAAATCAAATAAGAAATCGTAAAAAAAATATGACGAGGAACAGCAAAGTAACAAATCTACTATAAAAATCAAAAATACAGCTGCAAATTCTGTAATTTTAATTTATATGAATTTATATAGAAAACAAAATCCTAATGAAATTTTGAATATGGGTCTAACCGGTTTGGTCCGTATAGAATTCGGAGGATACTGAATTCTAACTGTTATAATCGGTTTGACCCGATTTCTGTTTGGGCCGGGCCAGGCCAGTTCGGCCCACGTAGTGAATCTCGTTATGACTAGGGTTTTACGTTTTTCTCTTTATATTGATGCTTGAGTCGCAAAACTCATTGTACCTTTGATTTTAGTGATTTCTCCTCCTCCCGTGGTTTTTTCCCGTTTAGGGTTTTCCACGTAAATCTTTGTGTCACTATTTTTCGTTTTTCCTATTTCGTTTCGATCTCGATTTTTCAACAATTGGTATCAGAGAGAGGTTGAAGGTATCGAACGATTTTTTCAAATTTGTAATTTCGAAATTGAAATTGCAATTAGAGGAAAAAGAAAATTGAAAAAGAAAAGAAATTTATTTTCTTTTCTGTTTTATTTTTCTCTGCGTGAACAATCAGAGAAAGTGCTCTGTTCTTCTTCGACAGAGACCGAGCCCGAGCTCGAGCCCGGTTCCGACGCCGCCGCAGCCACCGACGCGTGCACAGAACCCATCGCCGGTCGCCGTCTCGCGCACAGAAAGCGCCGGCCTCCGCACTCCGTTCTGCTCGCCGCGAAACGCCAGAACAGAACGCCGCCGCGCTCCGTTCTGCTCCCCGCGAACGCCGCGCCGCCGCCACCGTAGCCCTAGCGTTCGTCGCTGCCTTGCCGTCCAAGATCCCTCGCCGACGACGCTGTTTCGGTTCTGTTGTTTCTTCGACAGAGAAGAACAGTTTCTCTGTTCTGACCGAACCCAAGCAGCATCATTGTTCTGCTTTGTTGGGTGGAGATATTATCTGGGAGAAATATTGTGAATTTTTAGGGATATTGATTATTTTTGGTGGAGAATAATTATCTGGGTTGAGATATTATTCACTGCTTATTTTTCAGAGTAATTATCTGGCGGAGAAAATATTGGGGAAATATTCTGAATTTTTATAAGGATGACATCGTTGAAATACGACATTCCGCTGTTGGATCGAAATACCAGATTTTCATTGTGACAGGTTAAGATGCGGGCAATTTTGGCACAAATGGATTTAGACGATGCATTATTAGGCATTGCAACGATGCCATCATCATGGACTACTGAGGAGAAACAACGTAATGATCGAAAAGCTCTATCTCATATTCATTTGCATTTGTCAAATCAGATTCTTCAAGATTGTTTGAAAGAAAAATCCGCTGCGTCACTTTGGTTGAGATTGGAGCAGTTGTGTATGACGAAATCCCTGACTAGCAAACTACACCTAAAACAACGTTTATATTCTCATCGTATGGTAGACGGTACGTCTCTAGATGATCACTTAACTGTTTTTAAAGAAATTGTCTCTGATTTGGAATCCATGGAAGTTAAGTATGACGAAGAGGATTTAAGTTTGATTTTGCTGTGTTCGCTGCCTACTTCGTATGCTACTTTTAGAGATACTATTTTATACAGTCGTGATTCATTAACTTTGGATGAGGTTTATGATGCTTTATTCTCTAAGGAGAAAATGTATAAGCTTGTTGGTGGCTCAGAGGCCAAGTGTGAGGGCCTTGTTGCGCGGGGAAGACCGCATGAGAGAAATACTAGTGGGGATAATCGAAGCAGGTCGAAATCCAAGAACAAGTATTGTAAGTACTGCAAGAAGAAGGGTCATATTATTGCTGAGTGTTATAAACTGCAGAATAAGAACAAGAAAACTGGTGAAAATCAGAAGGGAAAACAACCAGAGAAGTCTGGCGAAGCTGATGTTGCTGAAAATCACAGTGATGGTGAACTCCTCCTTGCGTATGATATTGATCCGAAACAAAGCAAGGAGTGGATTCTTGATTCTGGCTGTACGTTTCATATGTGTCCCAATCGGGACTGGTTTTCAACATATGAAGCGGTTTCTAGAGGTGCTGTGTTAATGGGAAATAACGCATCTTGTAAAATTGCTGGCATCGGTACGATCAAAATTAAGATGTTCGATGGATCCATTCGGACACTTGGTGATGTGAGGCACGTACCTGATATGAAGAGAAATTTGATCTCTTTGAGTACTCTTGATTCTAAAGGGTACAAGTTCACTGGTGAAGGTGGAGTTGTGAAGGTCAGCAAAGGTTCCCTTGTCATGATGAAGGGACTCAGAAAAACTGCCAGTTTATATGTTCTGCAGGGCTCTACAGTTACAGGTGATGCCGCTGTCGCTAGTTCGTCTATGTCTGATTCAGATATTACAAAGCTTTGGCATATGCGTCTGGATCATATGAGTGAGAATGGCATGGTCGAATTGAGCAAAAGAGGACTTCTTGATGGGCAGAGTATTACGAAGCTGAAATTCTGCGAGCATTGTGTTTTTGGCAAGCAGAAAAGAGTTAAGTTCTCAGCAGGTACTCACAACACAAAGAGGACACTTGACTACATACATTCCGATTTGTGGGGGCCTTCTAGGGTACCATCTAAAGGTGGTGCATTTTATATGTTGACAATTATTGATGATTTTTCCAGGAAGGTTTGGGCATTCTTTTTGAAACAGAAGAGTGACGTATTTTCTACCTTCAAGGAGTGGAAGATCATGATTGAGAAGCAAACAGGGAGACAAGTGAAGCGTCTCCGAACTGATAATGGTTTGGAGTTTTGTTCTGATGAGTTTAATGCCTTATGCAAAACTGAAGGTATTGTGAGGCATCATACAGTTCCGCGAAATCCTCAACAGAATGGTGTAGCAGAAATGATGAATAGGACCTTGATGGAGAAGGTTCGTTGTATGCTCCTTAATGCCGGGTTACCAAAATATTTTTGGGCCGAAACTGCTGCGTATGCTTGTTATCTCATTAATCGCTCTCCGTCGACTGCTATTGATAAGAAGACTCCACAAGAGGTATGGTATGGCACTCCTGCTATTTATTCTGATTTAAAAATTTTTGGATGTCCTGCGTATGCTCATGTTGATAATGGGAAGTTAGAGGCTCGTTCAGTGAAGTGTGTATTTATCGGTTTTAAACAAGGAGTGAAGGGATACAAGCTTTGGTGTCCTGAAACCGGAAAAGTCGTCATCAGCAGAGATGTTGTTTTTGATGAAGCTAGTATGCTTCAGGGGTCTCCGTCTAGAATTATTTCTGAGGGAGATAAGCAAAAGACAAGCACACAGGTAGAGATTGAGATTGAGTCGAGATCTACACTAGAGCCTACTCCAGAACCTATCTCAGACTTGGTGGATGGTGCTAGCTCTTCACAAGCACCTCCACAATATTCCATTGCGAAAGATAGGCCTCGTAGAGATACTAAACGTCCTCAGAGATATGCAGAGGCTGATTTGGTTGCTTATGCTTTAAATGTGGCTGAAGAAATTGATTCCGAAGAAGAACCTGCGACGTATTCAGAGGCAGTTAGCTGCGATAACTCTGGTAAGTGGATGATTGCTATGCAGGAAGAAATGGAATCGCTTCACAAGAATGGTACGTGGAACCTAGTGAAGCTACCAAAGGACAAGAAAATTGTTCGCTGTAAGTGGGTGTACAAGAGAAAAGAAGGTACGCCAGGAGTTGAAGAAGCAAGGTATAAAGCCAGGCTTGTTGCTAAAGGCTATAGCCAAACTCCAGGTATTGATTTTACTGATGTATTTTCTCCAGTTGTGAAGCACAGTTCTATCCGGGCTTTACTTGGTATCGTGGCATTGCACGATCTTGAACTTGAGCAGTTAGATGTGAAGACTGCATTTTGCACGGAGAACTCGAGGAAGACATCTATATGCAGCAACCTGAGGGTTTTGTAGTCTTAGGCAAGGAAGACTACGTTTGTCAGCTGAAAAAGTCTCTTTATGGTTTGAAACAGTCACCGAGGCAGTGGTACAAGAGATTTGACGCATTTATGACCACTCATGATTTTAAAAGGTGCAGTTATGACAGTTGTGTCTATTACAGAGTGAGTGGTGATGGGTCATTTGTTTATCTTCTATTGTACGTCGACGATATGTTGATTGCAGCCAGGAATCAGACAGAGATCAGAAAGTTAAAATCACAGCTGAGTAGCGAGTTCGAGATGAAAGATTTAGGTGCAGCAAAGAAGATACTTGGGATGGAGATTCTTAGAGATCGATCGGCAGGTAAATTATATTTAAGTCAGAAAGGGTACATTGAGAAAGTTCTCAACAGATTTAATATGCAAAGTGCCAAGCCGGTTAGTACTCCATTAGCTGCTCATTTCAAACTTTCATCTACTTTATGTCCACAGTCAGATGAGGAACGATTGGTTCCCTTATGTATGCCATGGTTTGTACACGTCCTGATTTAGCCTATGCTGTTAGTGTTGTTAGCAGATATATGGCAAACCCTGGTAAGGAACATTGGAAAGCAGTTCAGTGGATTCTCAGATACCTACGTGGTACTACTGATGTTTGCTTACAGTTTGGAAGGACTAGAGATGAAGTTATTGGCTATGTTGACTCTGACTATGCAGGAGATCTTGATAAGAGAAGATCTCTTACTGGGTATATCTTTAGTGTTGCTGGTTGTGCTATTAGTTGGAAAGCAACATTGCAAGATACAGTTGCATTATCGACTACCGAGGCTGAGTACATGGCTATTACAGAAGCTTGCAAAGAAGCGATCTGGTTGAAGGGCCTATTTGGTGAACTCAGTGAAGACTTACAGATTACTACAGTCTTTTGTGATAGTCAGAGTGCTATTTTTCTGACGAAGGATCAGATGTTTCACGAGAGGACTAAGCACATTGATGTGCGTTATCATTTTGTTCGCGATGTGATTGCTCGTGGTGATTTCGCAGTGAGTAAAATTAGTACTCATGATAATCCAGCTGATATGATGACCAAGACTTTGAACACACCTAAGTTCAAACACTGTTTGAGCTTGGTTGGTATTAGCTGCTGATTTCGCCCTGAGGGGCTTTATGGTGGAGGAGTTTTCTTTTCAATTTATGGAGTATATTTTATGAAGTAGAATTCGTGTCAAGGTGGAGATTTGTTATAATCGGTTTGACCCGATTTCTGTTTGGGCCGGGCCAGGCCAGTTCGGCCCACGTAGTGAATCTCGTTATGACTAGGGTTTTACGTTTTTCTCTTTATATTGATGCTTGAGTCGCAAAACTCATTGTACCTTTGATTTTAGTGATTTCTCCTCCTCCCGTGGTTTTTTCCCGTTTAGGGTTTTCCACGTAAATCTTTGTGTCACTATTTTTCGTTTTTCCTATTTCGTTTCGATCTCGATTTTTCAACACTAACCATCTCTACATTGACACGAATTCCACGTGAGAGATCCAACGGGCAACTCAAAACGAATTCAGAATACTGAATTCTAACAATCTTCATCTTCAAATAAATTTCGATGCCATAAAATAAATCTTCAAATCTTTTTCTTCCGGATGGGCCATCTTAACAACTAATGTTGATTAGGTTTAAAAACATTTAAACCACAACGATGATTTTCACTTTAGAATTTTCTCTTCAATGCTCGCGACGAGATATGTTTGATAAGAATAGTGTTGGGCCTTCTCAATCCGCTATAGGGTGAGGCTTTTCTTCACACTTCTAAACTATTTGGAATCAACCCTAGCTTATTTGGAATCAACCCTAGCTTGAAGCCCAAGAAAGAAAGACGTGCAACCCAAGGAAGTTGACGTTTTTATAACACCCATTTCTACATCGTCTTCTACCATCTTCTTCTCTCATCCAAATACTTACCCTACTCGACGCACTGAAAATGGCGCCTCCAACCCTTCTGGGCCCTCCTGAAATCTACAAATCCACCCCCAACTCCCGATCAGAAGATCCTCCCGCTTCCGGCGACCCCTTCGTCGACTTAATGGTTGCGAATTTCAACTCAATCGTCAGACGTCCCAAGGGGCGCACAGAAAACTTTTCCCCTACCTTTCACTCCTCTGGTAATCCTTGCTTAGACTTCTTCTTCCACGTTGTCCCCGATACTCCTCCCGAATATTTGACCCTACGGCTAAGCGCTGCCTGGGCCCATGACCCGTTGACTACTCTCAAGCTCGTCTGCAACTTGCGTGGCGTTCGTGGCAAAGGAAAGTCCGATAAAGAGGGTTTCTACTCTGCCGCACTCTGGCTTCACAAGCATCATCCGAAAACCTTAGCCTGTAATGTTCCCTCTATGGCTGGTTTCGGATATTTTAAAGATCTGCCGGAGATTCTCTACCGGATTTTACAAGGTCCGGATGTGAGGCGAAATCAGAAGTCTGAGTGGTTAGAGAGGAAGGGTTCGAAGCTGCGTCGCTTTGCAACAGGGAGACGTGGCGGACGTTCGAATTCGGGGCGGAAAGTGAATACTAAGCGGACGCAGCCTTCCTCCTCCGTAAGGTCTGGAGTTTCGGGAGCGATTGAGGGATCGAAAAATGAAAAAGAGAAGGCCAGTTTGTGCAGGAAAGAGAAGAGGGTTTTGATGGCGAAAAACGTAGTGGAACGATTCGCTCGTGACCCAGATTTCCGGTTCTTATATGATCGCGTCGCAGATTTTTTTGCTGAGTGTTTGGTGAACGATCTCCAGCTCTTGAAAGCTGGTAAATCGAAGAGCATCAGTCTCGCTGCGAAATGGTGCCCCTCCATCGACTCTTCCTTCGATCGATCCACACTGCTATGCGAGTCCATTGCCAGGAAGGTATTCCCGATTGAGTCTTACCCAGAATACGAAGGGATCGAAGATGCACATTATGCGTACAGGATTCGAGATCGGTTGAGGAAGGAAGTGCTTGTTCCTCTCCGGGAAGTGTTGGAGTTGCCAGAGGTGTTCATCGGAGCCAACAGGTGGGATTTGATTCCGTACAACAGGGTGGCTTCAGTTGCGATGAAGTTCTACAAGGAGAAGTTCATGAAGCACGACAAAGATCGGTTCGAGAAGTACTTAGAAGATGTAAAGACCGGAAAATCCAAAATTGCAGCGGGGGCATTGCTTCCCCACGAGATCATAGACTCTCTTACAGACCCTGAAGGGAAGCAAGTTGCCGAGCTTCAATGGAAGAGAATGGTAGACGATTTGATAAATCACGGGAAGATGAGGAACTGCATTGCAGTCTGCGATGTCTCAGGGAGCATGCACGGGATTCCGATGGACGTCTGCGTGGCTTTGGGACTTGTAGTTTCGGAACTGAGCGAAGAGCCATGGAAGGGGAAGGTCATCACTTTCAGCATGAACCCCCAGCTTCACGTAATACAAGGCTCTAGTCTTGATGAAAAGGTGATGTTTGTGAAAGAAATGGAGTGGGGGATGAACACTGATTTGCAGAAGGTGTTTGATCTGATACTGGAAGTGGCCGTCAATGGCGGATTGAAGAGCGAACAGATGATCAAAAGGGTGTTTGTGTTCAGCGATATGGAATTCGACGAGGCGTCCGAAAACAGTTGGGAGACTGATTACGAAGCGATAGTGAGAAAATTCAGAGAACGAGGGTACGGATCGGCAGTGCCGGAAATTGTGTTCTGGAACTTGAGAGACTCGAGGGCGACTCCGGCGCCGGGGAGCCAGCAGGGGGTGGCGCTGGTGAGTGGGTTTTCGAAGAATCTGATGAAGCTGTTTATGGACAACGATGGAGCGATGAGTCCAGAGGTTGTAATGGAGGTAGCCATCAGTGGGGAAGAGTACCAGAAACTTGTTGTTTTGGATTGATTGTTGTTTTTTTGTTTGATTAATGCATACGAATGAATCATTGTTAACTTTTCAATGATTTTAATCGAAACGGCCGCCGCCAAAACCACCCACCCGCATCGGCCACTGGTCAGAAATGTGGACCTATCTCTTTCTGTAGAGAAGGTGGCGCACTCTACTCCACCAGGCGCACGTTAGCCTCGTCCCACCAAAGCGGTGGCCTCCCAACCAGATCTCAAAACCAGCCGCACCCTCCTCCCCCATTATGTCACCGCCATTTTCTTCTTTTCCCTTCTCTGATTGATTACTCCTCTCTGCCCGATCCTTTTGTCTAAGCTTTTCATCTTTTTCCATGGCTTCCCCACCGTCCCCCGCCCAAACTCCCCCCTCCGATCCACCGCAGACGCTTTTTCTTCCACCGCCTCCCAACCCACCGTCGCAGCCCCCTTCTTCCTCCTCCCGCCGCCTCCCTCCGCCGTGCTGGTCCCACGAGGAGACCATAGCTCTTATCGACTCCTACCGCGACAAATGGTACTCCTTTCGCCGTGGAAATCTCAAGGCTACCCACTGGCAGGACGTGGCGGATGCCGTTTCCGGACGCTGCCCCGGCGCTTCGCCGCCGAAAACTGCCGTTCAGTGCCGCCACAAGATGGAGAAGCTGCGGAAGAGGTATCGCACCGAGATCCAGCGTGCTCGGTCAATGCCCCTCGCTCGATTCACCTCTTCGTGGGTTCACTTCAAGCGAATGGATTCAATGGAAAAAGGCCCCTCGCAAAAACCAGAAGACTCAGATAGTCCAGTCGAAGACGATAACGAGGAGTTGGACGAGGAGGATCAAGAATTGTACGGTGAATTGAAGAATACCTCCATGTCCAACACCAAAAGTGTGAGGAAGTTGTACGGAAACGGCATTACTAGTGGAAGCAGAGGCGCAGGAGGAGAAAGCCGCCCGTTTAGAATCAGAATTCCATCCGGCGTGAGCATAGCTCAGCCGGGATTAAACCCTGGTGGGGGATTCAGTTCTGGGATGAGTTTCGGTACCAGGGTTTTAAGAGAGAGCGGATCAGCAAAGCCTGGCATAGCCAAGAAAGGGGAAAGAGGGAGGGAAAAGGAGAAAAACCCAGTAGCGGAAATGGTTTCGGCCATCAGAGTACTAGGAGATGGGTTTGTGAGGATGGAGCAGATGAAGATGGAGATGGCGAAAGAGATCGAAACGATGCGGATGGAGATGGAGATGAAGAGAACGGAGATGATCTTAGAGTCTCAACACAGGATCGTGGAGGCATTTGCAAAGGCTGTTTCAGAGAAGAAGAAGAAGAAGATGAAGAGAATGTGCTCGCCTGAAACTTGACCGGAAAATGCCATTGAAGTTGAAATGTAGGTTCCTTAGATGAGTAGCCCTCCCCCTCCCAACTGGGTTTAAACAAAGAAGCTCACTTGACAACAAACAAGTATAGTTTTCTAGGCTTTGACAACGAGATGTGTGAGTTTGGGGGTCATTAATTTTTGTACCTTTCTGTTATTTGTTTAAGAATAGAAGCATATCAAAGTTGATGCACATCTGACTTGTTGTGTATGCAATTTGCGAGATGTGAATCGAGATTTGCAGGTATTCAGAAACTTGCTTCAAATTATAAGCAATCCCCGTGTACAAACTTTCACAGAAAATAACTACTACACTATATTACCTACTTTGGCTGATTAGCAACTTGTTCCTACGAGTTTGAATGCTCCATCGAGACCCTTTGAAATTTCAGAGAGACGGTTTTCTCGAGCACCGAGACATTGATGTTGTTCCAAATTTCCGATTGAGTAGGAAGCTGAGCAATCTTCTCCAAAACTTTCATGTCTTCCGGAAGAACTGAACCGAAGACGGTGTAAGGTTTAGTCCACTCGTGGTGGTTAGCCAGACTGATGAAGAATTCCGGACCGGAGCCAACCCATGCAACCATACCTCGGCTAACATTTGGACAGAACTCGGGCGGAATTTCTTTGAAAGGAGTTCCAGTGGCCTCAAGGGTTCCTTGAATTAATCCAAAAGGGGGGCCATATGGAGCCTAAGCATGTCACTTTTCAGTCAGAATTATGAGCAAAATTGCAAGCTTTCTCCTAACAAATAAGAAGTAGAGTGGGAAAGATGAGCCTACATTTTTCACATGGCTGCCATCCGAATTCCAGTAGCTGCCTCGGCTTTCTGCACGGTAGAAACGGCAGCCTGCGCAATGCCGGGATGCTAACAAATCGAGAATATAGAAAATTGAACGAGGGGCACAATCAGGAAACAGCTACAAAAGAATTAGAATGGAAGTCAATAGGAAACTATGATAAAAAAAGGTACAGGTCCAGCTTCTTCGCAGATTTCTCAGATTACAATTAAATGCAAACTCTGAACGCTAACCTTTATCTGTAGAATCCCGAATTCTGTTTGAAGGCCAACAATTCCCTGCAAACAAACACTAGAGTTGCTTTTAATCCTTAATGTAAGTTGTCCATCAAATAAATATTCATATGATGAGTCTCCTGTCACTGAATCCAGTGGAAACCAACAATTCACAATCACATAATAGCTTCAACTCTACCTCTCCTTTTCCGAAGATGACACCAGACGTCCACATAATTCGCTCACTCGACTCTCTTCGAACAGGTTCTAACGAGTCTTTTTGTTTCTTCAACCAACACTGCAACAGTTAAAGAGAATCTTCCTCATATGGTTCAATTTCCAAAGTAAGCAAACCAATCAATTCCTTAAATCTTCATCGATTCCAAACCAGGTTTATATTGATCGCCAATCCGACGAACAAAAACACTTTCAGAGGTTTCAAAATCATAGTTGTCATACGAAATGCAGTACATCGTCATAATGACGATCAAATAAATGGGGACCAACTTTGAATCTAGCAATCGTAATAATCGGTATATTTACCTCGCCAAATCTGGATCCACAAGCTGCCCTGTTTCCACAAAACACCCAAGAATCGCACAAACAAGGTCCATTTTCATCTCTGCACATTCCCTTACAAGCCATGCAACATTCCTCCGGAGAATCAACTTTAAAGTCTGAACCCCACTTCACAACATCGCCCCAAAGCTCCGTAAATTCAACGCCTTTAAAGCACTTGCCAGCCCCCTCTGCCTCCGAATCATCCCCGCCATTTTTGACCCAATCTGAAGCTGTAAAGGAAGTGGGATTACCGGTCTTGAAAATCGAAGACAGAAAAAGATAGACTACGGAACACGAAATCGTGCCCATCAAGAAAAGAATCAGTAGCGCACAACGGCCCCGCTCCGATTGGGTTTGCCGGCGACCCATTTGAGTTTTCAAGCCGAAGACGAAAACCCAGAAAGCCGATACTCTTACTTCCCTCTCATGCAGTAAGAAACGGGCGGCGCCATTTTCGGGTACGAAAGAAGGGAATGAAAAGAAAACCCAGGCCAGAAACAACACGATGATGATCTGGGTGGTCGTGCAAATTCACGACTGCGTTGTCAAATGGTAAGATGGTATCACTCAACGACGACGATCGCATATGTAGCCTAGAATTACGACGACCATCGTTTCAACAACAAACAAAGTTGGCTGTGCTGCTCGCAAGATCACATTTTTAACGGGGATTTAATTGAAGAGAATATTAATCATAAATTTGGACCACAATTTCCAAACCAACTTAGCATAAAATTCGATCGAGAAGTTTACAAATTATTTGGGAAGCTGTTTTTGTCGTTTCAAGTAATTTACTCGAATAAACTCTGAACTGCAGGTTATTTACAGCTCGATCACATTATCGGAAATAAATAAAACATCCAACTCGTAGTCAGGTCGTAGAGTGGTTCCATTCGCCATTCAAAAAACTTAACGATACACGTCTATATCGATCTATACACTTCAATGCACTACAATTAAATACAACATATCAAATCCAGTTCCGCAGCAGGAACACTTGATCGAAATGAAGGTGGTGTGTTTTGAACATGTACATAATAGTATGCGCCCTCTGCTACTGTTGCAACGTCGAAAAGCCTATACATAATATATATATTGACGACAATCTACCTAATTATCTGGAAGCTTAAAAAACCAATCACTGTCTGAAAGTTAAAACCGAGTAAAAATGAATCTCAAAACTTAATATCAATCAACAGCTGCAGTTGTAACACCAAACTAACCAAAGTCCTGTCAGTAACCATTGTCCAAAAGATATGCTGAATAATGGAAATCAAAATCAGCATTTTCCAGGTATATTCCAGACTCATTTTTACTGATCCAAAAACAAAACAGCAATGGATTTTTCAAACCAAGATTTCAACACAATGCATGACAAAGTAAAAGGATAACATGCAACTGTCACAGACCAAAGATGTGACTCTCTACACAAACACATGCAAGACACAAACAAAGAATATGCACAATTTTGCTTCTCCATCCATAATTTTGACAATGGAAGGGGATATTCTTCCTCCTACTCGGGTCTTTCTTGGGGAGAATTTCCCAATTGCTCAGTCATTTCGGCATCAAAATTCTTATTGCAGTACACTAATTCCAAAAGGCTTAAATATATTATGATTCCGATAAAGAATAAATCGATACTACTGAGATGCAGTTAAGGATATGAGCACATAGTGAGCCAGTCGAGAAGAACATTCACTTCAGGATTTTCCCATTTACAAATGACTGATTTAGCTTTCTAGACTGCATCTGATAAGTTTACCTTCCTTCCCAGTAACAGGAATCCAAGATTAAAGAATGCGTCTCACAATTGACCTATTAAGGGTGCATGATCCACAAAAGAGGAACTTTCATATTTTTGGTGTCTATAAAAACAAAATACCATTTCTCATCCAGGAAAACAGTTAATTGCTCCGACATATTTCAGTTAAAAAAATATGTCGTCTTTACTTCCATGACTCCCTTCTAAACCAATCAATAGTGTTATGTCATAGCACCTTTCAAGCTTCAAACACTTCCAAATAGACGATCATTCAAGATCATAGGCCAAAAAAGGAAATCCGTCTGGACAAGCGGCTATCTCAATGTTATGTTGAAACACTTTCATAAGAATAAAAATTCTTAACCAGAAGAGAGAGCCTCAAATTCTCATAAAAGCAAATAATGTAACATAACTCCAACTCATCCATCTTGCAGAAATCTTAATACGAGAGAGATAGAAGATGTTTTCATAAGGTCAAAAACTGAGAAGCCTTCCTTCCAAACTCTTAATAGCATTTGTTTCCATACAGCATAAAATTTAAACTATAGAGAAAATTTTCCCATAAGAGAAATCTTCCCACGAAATCCTAAACACTCCCAAAATACATGTAGAGGTCCTTACTATTGGCAAGATTTCTTCCAGTGACTGAACATGATAACTGTCAAGCTCTAATCAGTCCATACATGATACAGCAGCCTCTTTGCATCTTAGATCTGTTCCATAAACAAATTTGCTTGTGACCATTGTCTTCCACTTTTACCAATAACACTTCTTAATAGCCAAAGAGTTGTCATTCCTTCTGACAACAAAAATGTCTTATAGAAATATAAAAATGAAAATGCTAAACCATACATAGATTACCGAACACTTGTTATTCAATTAACCGTATAAAAATACACTAAAAACTTACCTCAGTAGTACGATCCAGAGCCACTACCACCCATATAACTACTGCCACCAACATTACGACTAGGATACATTGATGAGTAAGCGCTAGAACCGACCTGTCCAAGTGATGAAAATTAACAAGATAAATGACAGAAATAACAAATGTCCTTTGCTAAGGTAGAAAGCATACATCGCTTCCACGAGACATGTAATCACCACCATAACTTGACGAGTATATTCCATCAGTATCACTACTGCCAAAAGAACCTGCAAGCCATATAACCAGGGCGTGAAAATTAAACAGAATTAAAGACTTACATTTAAAACAATAAATAAATAACTCAAGCACACCTCCCCCATATCCCATTCCATGCCGACTGCCATAAAGCCCATGTGAACTCTGACCAGACATCGAACCTCTGCTGCCACCGTAACTGATATTTGACCTTCCAAGCCTACCAATCAGAATAAAAAGCAAATGGTTTTCTTAGTGGTAACACAACCCAAAAGGACTGGATATAATTAGCAGAGATAAAAACAAACCTATCACCATAGGCATCCTCGTATTGAGAAGCACTGCCCCCATAATCATAGTCTAAGCGAGCTCTCGATTGCCGTAAACTGCCATCAGCGTATCGCGAAGGCACATCATCCTAGGATTTTTAGAAAAATACACTTATAAATATAATGTCTTATCATTCCTAGGAGTGCCATACAAGTAATATAACATGAAACTTAAAAATCTAACCAGTGAACCATATGGACGTTTTGATCCAGATAAGGAGTCATAATCACGAGCACGTCCCTCTCGGTAACTAGTAAAAGGAATCCTTTCAAATCTCTGTCCATAGCCATCATCTGCATAAGGTCTCCTCGGTGGTGGGCGAGATGCAGTTCTCGGCAAATCAGAATAGCTGGGGCCCCGAGAAGCATACTCATCTCTATAAGATGGTCGTCGCTCTTGTATTATCCTAGAACCATAATCTACAGCAACCCGGTTCCTTGGAGGATGAATTTCTTCATGTCGACCATATTCCCTCTTTGCACTCTTTGGGTATGAAGGAACTGCGTTCAGAAAATAAAATGTTATCAAAACTTCCAATGACACTTGCAGAGTGGTTATCATGAGTGTTAACCTGGTGGTCTCCTGTCATGGGGCCTACTTGCAGGTGCAAATGGCCTGCCCCGTGTTGGCATTGACATGATCGGCCGTTTGTCTCTCACTCCCATAGATCGCTTCAAACTAGCAGGTGGGGCGCGATTACTAATTCCTCTCACCCCATGCATCGGCACACTCCGTGAAGTTGGACGCCCCCATGGACCCCTAGAGGATCGTCCAACACCTCGTCCAGACCAAACATCTCCACGACCACCGTGTTTACCTCTACTCCTTTGAAGCGGCCTTGACAACCTAGCCCTAACTTTAGCCTAACACGTGACAGTGGAATCGTATAAGAATATCATTAAAACAAATTATGCAAACAACAGCATCCAACAAGCCCACATCGAAAAGGCAGAATAGACCAACCTTGTTGTCTCCCTCACCCAACTCCGCATTATTAATACTCTTAGCGCATGTAACAGCAGCATCGTGACTCTCAAATGTAACAAAACCAAAATCCTTTCGCTTTGCAGAAGGCATATTTCGTGCAAGCTCAACCTTTTCAATGCCCCCATATTTCTTAAGAAGTTTGGAAACATGATCTTCATCCCATGCAGCAGGCAAGCCATCAATAAAAACAGTCTTTACCTGTCAATCAAATTCCAAATCAGAAATTCTTTAAAGAAATCCGAGCACGCGACACCACCACATTCAATAAAAACAATTAAGAAGATGTCTTGAAGATTTTAAGAGTATTTCTAAGAGCATTTACAGGAAATGCCACGAAAAAATGATTGAGATCTACCTAACTAAATGGAAATTAGGTGCAGTCTTAATAAACTAGTAAATAAACAAAACAAATGGTGAATACATATTCTTGACATTTACATCTTATCTTCAAATTGAACAAAAAATAATAGCAGAACAGTTGGACTGGGAGTAATGCAATTACTTTCAAGAATCTTCGATTAGCTTGACTAATCACAGTAGCATATCCCACCAATATGCTTATGCCAAGAAATAGAGAAATAAAAACACATCAAAACAGTGGCATTCTGATTGTAGAATCTGAAGGCTTACTTGTGCCATGATTTCATCACCAGGGTCAATGAAAGAATCAGCAAAAGAAACCTTTGCAGGTCTATCAACTCCAAAGACAACATCCCTCTTTTGAAGTCGCTTAAAGGCATCCATGGCGTCGGATCGAGATTGAAATTCCAAAAAAGCAAATCCTCGATTCATACCCACATTGTTACTGTCTTCAACCAATGTTAAATCATCAACATTATCCACTCCATAATGTTTTAGTTTCTCCTTCAGCTGTACCCAAGTTGAAGTCAATAATTTAATTCCCGATAGGTGATAATCATACGCACTAGATGATAATGTATATTAAACCTATGTACTTACAGCTTCCTTTGTCCATGTCTTACATATATTACCCAGGAAAAGGGTGTCGCTGTCTTGACTTGGAGTAACACCACACTGTTTTCCATTTATCTGAAAGTGGAATCATTCAAAAGTATAATTTAATATGTGAAGTATTGTAACCTCCCTACGAACTAATGGGAGCAATGGTTACCACTGGATTTTTTAGCTCTATAACAGCTCGCTTTGCCAGCTCCACAGATGGAAAACGTAAGAAAGCAAAACCTTTGTTCTTCTTTGTCTGGGGGTTCATCATCAATCTAACTTCAGTAATCTCACCAATTACACGGAATACTTTCCTCAAATCCTCCTCCGTTGCATCTTTGTCTAAACCACCCACAAAGACTTCATACTCCTTACGCTTTCGCCTCTCCTTAACAACTTCATGGTGTTCGTCCTCCTCTGCATGATCTGTTTGCACACGCTCCTGATCCTCGCCAACATTCTCATCATCCTCTTCACCCTCAACTTCCTCGGGGACATCTTCCATATCTTCTTCGAGCATATCAGCCTCCTCATCCTCACCCACATCTTCCTCACGATCTTCTAATTCTTCACCTACTTCATGAACATCATCCATTTCACTTTCCTTCTCGTCATAGTCAACCCCACCATACTCCTCAGTTTCATATTCGGGTTCATTATCATCCAGATCTAATCGTTCATCTTTTTCGAACCCATCATCCTTTACTTCATCTTCTTCTGTGGTGAAGTAATTGTTTCCATAAAGAAAATCAGCAACAAGCATAGGCAACTCGCAAAGACTTTAAGTAGAAACCCACTAAACAGCTCTCACACTTCTCAAATCAAAAGAACTTTCTACTATATAAACATAAATTCTATTCATACGTATCCATAAATTCCAAAATCTCTATGCAAGAAAACGAACCATTAAATTGAAAGAAAAGATCCATTTTTACTATTTAGTAGGACCAACCGCTAAAAGTGCTAGATTGTACAAGAGCTGCTGAGTTCATAGTGGCTAAAGCACAAAAACGTAAAAGAGGTAAGTGGCAATATAGTTACTCAATGACAAATTTACATAAAACAAAAAACAACAGAAACAAAAAATTTAAATTTAAATCATATCTAGACTATTAATAACTGATATTACTTCCAGCAATATCGATAAAAAGCCACAAATAAACAGGGGGCAATAACATAAAAAAATCCATCACAGAACAATCAACATAAAAATCACCAAAACCTGACGAATGAAAAAAAAAACTCACTTGTCAGATGAACCAAGAGAGTTGAATTTGATTTCACATCCATTAACGCCTCCATGCCCGTAGAATCTCGCTTCTTCTCCTCAAAAACCTCAGGGATTTCTTCCACAGCCTTCTTTTCCTCCACTGTGGATTCCAACTCAATCACAGGGAAGTCCTCTGCCATCAGAGATTCTTTAGGGAGCTCGGACTTCGGCTGATTTTGCGCCTTGGCGCCGCCTTTAGCAGCTCTTGTTGGCCTCTTAGACCCGGAGGAAGCTGAGCCTCTTTTCACCGTCCGAGGAGGCATCGCTTAAAAGTCTCCGCCAAAAAAAATAAACACCCAAAAATCACAAATCTCGCCGGAATGAAACCCTAAAATAATCGAAACTTTGATGTCGCAACAGGAAATTGGTGAACAAGGAAGAATTAAAATCACGTAAAGGGGGGGGCGATTATAAGAAGAAAGAGAGACACGAAACAAGTGGAGAAACGAATAAAGCAGAGACAGACAGCGCGCGCGCTAAGCAAGAGAAACACTCGAAATAAAGATGGATGGAAACCCTAGGATATTTTAACGAGGGAAGAACGGGTTTTATTACGATGCTTCCCGCTGTAGAAAACCTTCTTCTCTGAGCCTTTGGATATGGCGACGGTGACAGGTGGCGAGAGCCCAACGTGATGGATTCGACATCTGACACGTCAGCGCGCGCCCAACACGTTTTTTAAACAAAAAAAAAAAAAAAAATTAATTCCTATTTCTACTATGTTTTGACCCGACCTTTTTCGACATATTTTAAACGTATTTCACGCACGTTTTCTAACATTTTTCGAGGGTTCGAAAAACCCAAAAAATCGAGTCGAATAATTTACAAAAATTATTTTAAACGTCGTTTTAAACGCGGGATAGCTTAGCAAAGTAGCGCACCGAGCCGGATCGGGTTCGGGGCATTACAAGTTGGTATCATCTTCAATTTATAATTTATTTATTAATTACACCAAATTTTATTTAACATATTACCAAGTATTTTAAGATAATATAATACGAGAGTAAATAACACATTATTTTTTATTTTTTTCTAAATTTCTACTCCCTTGTTTCTTCAATCTCCATAATCAATATTAGGGATTTTCTTTGTGAAAAATTACGATTAGTTCTGCGGTGTCACACAGGGTGTTACGTGTGACACCGATGATAAGTGCAATGATGGACAATATAAAAACGTGGAAATAAATGACACAAGAGGTTGGTAACGCAGTTCGGCAACCAGCCTACGTCTGCGGAGCCACGTCCAGATATAAAAATATTTCTTTGAGTTCACGAAATTACAAGACAATCGGACTTATACAAATAAAGACTCCCTCTTATCTTTGTCGCCGCCTCTAGCTAACTTCCCCAAATAAACTGTTTCTGCGAGATTCCCTCGACTTTAGAACGACCTCTCCCGAGATCTAGATAACAACAAGATCCCCTTGTATGTTGGTTCCTCCCGAAACCCGTGTTATGGCAAGATTCCCTCGCCCACGATCAAGAACGACAAGCTCCCATTGTCTAAGAAACAGAACTCCTCCTGAGTTCGGATGCAGTCTCCTCCCGAGACTGAGCTTCAATGAAGAACAAAAACTATTGTCTCCTGGGACACCTCCTGGAACACCAGATCGAAGTCTTCAGATGCAATAATCAACACACTCAATAAAACGCTGAAATCCACAGATTATGTCAAGTGTGTAAAACAATCACAAACCCATACGCGGAAACGTAGGGAGTGAAAGAAAAACCGACGGCTCGTAAAACTGAAGAAACCTTCTCTCGTGTAAAATCAAAACTCCGTCTGCTGAAGAATAATCACCGACGACTCACTATTGCTGGACACACGCAAACGTCGGTATAGAATAAAATCGCCTAGAAGAATAAACACTTTTAGCTCTAAGAATAATGGCTTCAGCTACCTTCAATTGTTCAGCCAGAATGCATAATATACTTTGCATCAAATATTATTTTCAATCAGATCGCACAAAATAAGAAAACTGAATCCCATAAAAAACAGATCTGTGACACCCTGTGCGACATTTATGGAAAGTCCATGTAAACAGATCTGAAACGAATCCCAAAGTATTAGGAACGAATCCTAACTATATTGTGCTTACGAATCAACCTTAACAGCACCACAATATTCAGATCGGCTTCCAAAATATTATTTCCATCTCGAAGTCAACTTTCAAATATTTAGGAATAAATCTGTCAGTAACTTCCACAGAAACTAAAACTCAAATATCATTGGTAACTCTCATATATTCGATTTAATTCAGTTACCAAATTAGATTAACCACCGCAAGGAATAAGGAAACTAAATCTTAACAAACTCGGTTGTGTGACACACCGTGTGACACTTTAGGAAAGTTACCATAACAACTCGGATATCCGCCCAAAAATTCAGGAAAGCATTCTATTAATCATGGGAACTCGAAGCCCAGCAGATTGTACCAAATCTTCATCAAATCTGCTTTCCAAATAAAAGTTTTCCAAAAAACAAGTGCATATACCTTTTTCAATAACTTTCATAATATTCTTGTTTCTTTATTTTTCTATTTCACATAATCATCATGATTGAATAAGCTATTTCTTGAGCACCAAGCAATAAATCATCAATTTGGAAAATCATGGAATAAAATATTATTTTTATAATATATTGCCAAAAAATCAAATGCCAACACTTATGCAAATCTTTGCATTTACACTTTGAAATTATATCAATATATATTATGATTTTAAATGGAAGAGAGAAATTCTTGGTTACCTAATATTTAGTATAATCTAAGTTGGGTTTCTTAATTATGTTATTATCATAATTATTGAGTACCAATCTTAACAGCTTCTTATATGATTCTAATCTATGCAGGTCGACTTATTATTGTGATCACTCACCACACCACGTTCAAATTTTAATGGTAAATAATATCGAATATGCCAAAAAATGAGACATCTTCTAGTTTCAAACCAAAGAATCATTAAGTATTGCATGATCAATTAAGATTTATACATCAATATATGATTTTTCACTCGATATACTAAAAAAACATAAGCAAATATATCTAATATAACTCTATCAAACTTTTGTATCATTTTTAGGATTCCACGAATTCCAACATCCAAAATGTCCCGACCAAACAAAACTCGTCGTGGGTGGTGTCGAATTTGCGGCAACATGTTCGTAAGAACTTGTCTTGAACTTCTTCCAATCTCGAAGAACAACACGAAGATCACCAACCTTGGCCTCGATACTCCGGCAACAATTTGCATGGACGGTAGTAACTAGTCTAAAGTCTTTACTATCTTGGCAAAATCCACTGAAATAAAGAGTGTCCAAGAATCTCATTCTCAACCCTAGTTTCGGAAGAATGGAAGCATTGCGAATCAAATTCAACAGCACGTCTTGTTCTTTCATTCCGATCGAATTGTCTTTCAAACTATACCACTTGTCAAACAAAGCGATCGTCTTGTTATTGGATCGAACAAAGTAGAAACCAGTGTTGATGAGATGTTTGCTAGACCAAGGGTCGCCCAAGAACATATCTGTACTTATCTGAATATCTTCTGTTTCGTTTTTGCTAAGTTTTTCAAATGGATTTCGAAGCCATACAACGTCGGTGTCCTGTACAAATAGCACGTTAGAATAGAAAATCAAAATAATTAATTGATAATTTAATCTTAATTGTTAATTATTTGATCTTAAATGTTGGCAGGAAGTGGAAGAATAGTTTCTAAATTAAAGTTGTTTTTTTATAATTGAGCTCATGGGCTGCCACGCACTGCTTAAAAAAAGTCAATAGTTGGGTGAAAGGTCAGAGCCAGTATCTGGGCCAACTGGATTTTGATCCAACGGTTTAAAATAGTTCCCAAATCACCGGCGCCGTTGCCGCCAGTGACCTAAGTTCATCTTTGGCGGTAGATTAAGCATACCAGGAAAAAAATCAACGGTCTACGATCCAACAGGAAGACGTACCGTGAAGATGAAGTTATATCCTCGTTTGAGAACTTCCGATAGAAAGCAAGTTCTTGTCCACATCATCTTGATGAAATCAGGCGACATGTAGATCTTCTCTCCCCTTAGATCAACACCCTCCGTTTCCAGCCGGTAGCAGTTCAGCCGCAGAAACTTGCAGCGGTCGTACGCCGTCTGATCCACCGCCACTATCAGAAGATGATCCAGCAGATACCTCGTGTTCTCACCCACCCAGAAACTATCTAGAAATACGTCCAGCATCGTTGAATCGGAGTTCACATCTTGGTCTGCGTAGGCCTTGTTAATAACGGTGATTATTACCGTTCTGTCCGCCATTGAAGCTCTGATCAAAGCTGCTTCCAGATCGTCTTTAGGGACTTCAATGGCGGTCTGTGGGACAAAGAGAATCCCATGATTACCGATACCATCGTCATAGAAATATTTAAAAAAAAAAAAAAGCTTACTTCATTCGGGAGAGAGCGTTGGTATTGTTGGGTGAGACAGGAGTACGATGGTTCTGTAGAGGACGACCATAAGGAGAAGTAAAGCGCTCCGACGATGAACATAAACATGATTGCAAAATTTGCCAGAGAGGGTTTTGGGTTAATGGCGTCCATTTGTGGTGGCTCCCTCTAGCTTTTTTGGACAGTCTATTCTCAGAGTTGTTTAAAAAGTCTAGAGAGAGAGAGAGAGCGAGAGAGAGGTAGAATGGTCATGGAAGTTGTCCGAGGGGTTTGATTAATAAATAGTGTGACGAGTCATTGTTATGTTATGAAATAAAAACATTTATTTACATTTGGAGGATTGAAAAATTGCAGCATTGCGTAAATGTGGAAATTAATTTACAGTTGATCAACGAGGTTTCGAGGGTAGAACAAGACAATATACTTTGGTACAGCTGTTAGTTTACAGAAAAAAAGCAAGAGCAAGACATTAATCTACCACCAACCTCTTCAGCCCCAGGAGTTGACTTGGGAGATAGATGCGTTTATAATATGCACTTTTCTATTCAATAATTTGATTTTCTAAAGTATGATTGATCAAATGATAATTTAAATATTCTATAAGAAACCATCAACTCAACTCAACCCATGGTCTCACAATCTAATCCTCTTCAAAAATTGGATCGTTTTCCTTTTTTCTTCCGTCGCAGCGTAGCCAAAACACGTGTAAGGAGAGTTCTATAATTCTTACACGAAAAGAAATACAAATCCTCAACTTTTTCTAATTTCTATCCAATATACATCGTAGATATCTTAATTTGTAAAACTATATCTATATTATAATCATATGACTTTCGATTCATGAATACAAGTGATATGTTACTCTAATTATATTTTACTTTTTAAAGTTTTCAACCAATTTTACTCATTGATAAAAATAAAAAGCTAATTATGGTTGATAGTGATTTAAGGGATTAACTAGAGATTATGAAAGGAAAAGATAAATAACCTACATGGTAAAATCTAAATCAACCAAAAATACAACCCAAGATTTGGAAGCTTCATATTTTATTCCTTAAAACCCTAATTTGTAGGGATCTTTCGTACCTCAACTATTGCCTTTCTCTTTCTCTTCTATCTTCTTCTTCTTTTTCTTCTCCATTTTCTCAACTTTTTTGTTTGCCACTCCAAATCTTCAACTTGCTGTTTTGTTGTTTACTTTTTTGCGTTCTTGAAGCTTTTGAAAAAATGGCGATAAAGAAAACCCTAGGCCGTCAGAGGATCGAAATCAAGAAACTAGACAAGAAAAGCAACAAACAAGTTACCTTCTCCAAACGCCGGGCCGGACTTTTCAAGAAAGCTGGCGAATTATCCGTTCTCTGCGGCGTTGAAGTCGCCTTCATCGTCTTTTCTCCGAACGACAAGGTGTTTTGCTTCGCTCATCCAACGGTGGAAGCAGTCCTCGATAGATTCGCTTCGGGAAGCTCCTCCCCGCTGGAACCAGCAGAGACTTACGTTCCCGTGGCGGATTTTAACAGGGAGTACAACGAGTTGTTGAAAGTTTTGGAGATGGAGAAGAAGAAGTTGATGGATATTCAAGAGTCGGTGAAGAACGCAAGGAATAGCGGGCAGTTTTGGTGGGATGAGAACGTTGAAGGGATGGGAATGGAGGATTTAAAGCAGTACAGAGCGGCATTAATGGAGTTTAGAAGAAAAGTAGGGGAGAGGGTTCAGAGGATGATGGTCATGAGGGTGGGGGGAGATATGCTGCCGCCATTACCGCCCTCTGCAATGCATATTCCGGGGACTTTGAGCGCAATGGAAAGTGGGGTCGGAGATGAGAGTGGTGAGGTCGGAGGAGGAGGAGGAGGAGGCGTTCAAGAGCTCGGATTTGGTTACTTTTGACAACTTATTTATTTATATATTTTTTCACTTGTTATTGACCATAAACCTCGAACGTAGGAGATTCAAACGTGCAATGTCCAATATTAAGAGTTATTGAATCATAAATTTCTTGTCTTTCATCTATAATACCCTAATATCGATTTAAATACATGATTATTAGTGTTAACCTAACATCCCCTCTTGAAAACTTTCCACCCATCATTGAAATTCGATTTTTCTTATTGTCAAATAATAACGGTATGAATTAGGATTAAGAGAAAAAAATCTCGTTCTACGGATCACTGTCATCAAGATTTGGTGGTCATCAGATAAAAAGTAAGTAATTTACTGTCAAAAACATGTGTTAGAGATGTTTGTAGCTATAATTTGTTGTTGGTTATATATTAGAGTCTACTTTAGGCACTGTTTAATGGATTTGCATATTATAGTGTGCTACGATTTACAGTTACTCTGTAAGGTAAAGTATGACCTAGACAACACGTAGAGATTGTATTTTATTGCAATGACTTGAATATTTTTATATAAATTGTTTGAATTTAAACTTGGGGAAGAGGTCAATGATTGAGCCCAGAAGCATAAAATATACGATTATAAAGCAATTATCATCGATGAGGAGATGAAAGTTGGAGCCTTTTTGATGAAAAATCAACGCCTTCTCGTCTCTGCTTCGTCCTTTCATCAACGCCATTAATTTCCACGCTCTCTCCGCTCCAACGAACGACTTCCATTAACTGCCTCCGAAGATACCGAGGAAGAACAGCCAAACTCGTCTTCCCCAACCCCATTCTGATTGAGAAAGGGACGCAATTTCCAACTCTTTGATTCGATCATCTAGCTAATGCATCACAAGATTTCGGAACTTCAGATCGGAAAAGAAAGAAGTGGCGTCTCTTCCGATTTCAACCCCACTCCACCCCTCCTTTTCCCCTCTTGTCTTAGCTCAATCCATCATAAACACCCGCCGTCGCATCACCTGCAACCATCTTTTTCTTCATACCCTCCTGATTCTGTTCCTCGGATCATCACTCATGCCTCTTCCCACGAGGACCCAACTCCTCCTCCCCCTTCTTCGTCTTCTTCTGCCCCGTACAAGAGAACCATTTTGACGCATAACCATTCTTTATCTAAGTCCCCGACTTTGTACAAATTCCCCTCCGTTCCGCCTTTCAATTCCCGTAAGCCGTCTTTCTTTTCCGTCTCAATCGCCGCCAGAAGTGCCTCGTTTAGACTTTTCCACCGATTCAAGCAGCTTCGCCTCATCCGCTTCCACTTGCGCTTCATCGTTTTGATTTCTCTTCCGTTCTTCTTCTTCTTGGTATCTCATCCCAGCCATTCTTTTCTCCTCGATTTTCTTTCCGCCTTTTCATTCTCCGCGGCCCTTTTGTTCTCTCTCAATCTCGCAGTCCCTCGCCTTCCTTCCATACGCTTATTTCTTGCCCGTTCGTTTCCAATCAAGCTTAGTTCGTCATCAGCAATCTCTAAACCGCCTCTACCGGTCCTGTGGTCCATCGGGTATCTGTCAAAATCGGAGAAAAGGGCGAGTTCCGGTTGTTGGGTTCAGATTTACAGCAACGGGGACGTTTACGAGGGCGAATTTCACAAGGGAAAGTGTTCAGGAAGCGGTGTTTACTACTATTACATGAGTGGACGGTACGAGGGGGATTGGATTGATGGAAAATACGATGGATATGGAGTTGAAACGTGGGCTAGAGGAAGCAGATACCGCGGGCAATACTGGCAAGGCCTTAGACATGGTTTTGGAGTGTATAGATTTTACACCGGAGATGTATACGCAGGCGAATGGTCGAATGGGCAAAGCCACGGGTGTGGAGTTCATACCTGTGAAGATGGAAGTCGATATGTTGGGGAATTCAAATGGGGTGTCAAACATGGGTTTGGGCACTATCACTTCAGGTGATTTCTGAATTTCATCCATTCTTCTTTCAACCTATAAATTCAGGTTGCTCGATCTTTTGGGGGGTGATCACTTTCCTCTGTTGTGCCATGATTGAGATCGTAGTTGGTGTAGAGTGTTAGAGGGGGAGTGATAGTAGTATAATGCTGCCACCTGACTGTTAATTATCTGAATTTTTGTTTCATTGATGGCAGCATGTTTTCTGGGTTCCACCCCAAAAAGATCGGCTCCTTTATGTTTTTGCTATCCGAGAGTTGTTCTTAGAAATAGTGACTCTCTCTCATATTTTTTGTCTTGTTTGAAAACAATAGAAATGGAGACCAGTATGCAGGCGAGTACTTTGCAGATAAAATGCACGGGTTTGGTGCGTATCGATTTGCTAACGGGCACTGCTATGAAGGGTCGTGGCACGAGGGCAGACGGCAAGGACTCGGAATGTACACATTTAGAAACGGAGAAACCCAATCTGGTCACTGGCAGAATGGAGGTCTCAACGTGCTAAGCACACAAAACACCACCCACCCTCCATCTCCCATTGGCGTCTATCATTCAAAAGTTGTCAACGCGGTTCAGGTACTGATCTCATTCTTCAAACGCCACCCATCACCCATTCTACTTACTTATCTTGCCTCTCTCTATTTCGCACACCCTCACCTGTCTCCACGTGTATTTGAAATTTTACATTGCACTTTAATTAACTCCGAGATGTACCATCAATTCAGGATGCAAGAAAAGCAGCAGAGAAAGCATATGGTGCAGGGAAGGTGGACGAGAGGGTGAACAGGGCAGTGGCAGCAGCAAACAGGGCAGCCAATGCGGGGAGAGTGGCGGCCATTAAAGCCGTTCAAAAGCAAATGCACGACTCCACTAATAACTTCGACAACCCTCCAATTCCAACTGTGTGAAAAAAAAAAAAAGAGAGGCAAAGAGGAAGGCAACTCGAGATTTGTAAAGATGGGCTAGATCTTGCCAATGTTAATAGTATTTCTTTGTCACACAATCTCAAGTGTTAGCCAAGGCATATCATTGACTTTTAAATATTTTAGAAAAAAAGTTAAAATTACGATCGTTTCACTCTTAAGAATGGAATGGGTTAATTGGTGATGACGTCATTGTTTAATTGTACTAAAAGCTTAATAATTGGGCCATAAGGAGTTTCGGGCCTATGGCCCAACGGACGCTCCCATCTGGACACTCTTATATATTGTATCTGAACCTTCGGGTTAGGGTTCATTTGAGCGTCTGTTCTTCCGCTGATTCTCAGGGTCTCTCTTCCTTCCAGTTCCAGCCGCGCTTCAAGAAATGGTACTCTCTCTCTCTCTCCTCTCCCCTTCTCCTTCTAACTTTTATATCTTCCTTTGGCGTTCTGATACACTTATAAGCTCAATTTCACCAATCTCTAGTTCTGAGCGAAGCTTACCGGATTCGACTGCTTTTCTAGAAAATCTGTGGTTTCGTTTTTGGAGATGTCTAATCTGTGCGTTTATATTCCTCGTTCATTTTCACCTCGAACATTGTTGTGATCAAGGATTTATAAACTATGAGAATCTTCGAATTGAGTAAAATACTCACGTGTGGTGGTACTGAGAAAAAAGGTCATTAGACAGGCACGCATTGTCGCCATAGGCAGTGCTAATAGTATCAGAAAATTTTATGATGCAGATTTTATTATTGGATTTGCAATGCTTAAACGTATTACGGTAATATTACTCTCGTCATCTATTAGAATCAAATGCTTCTGTAATAAACTGCTGCTGAAGGATAGCTTCTTCAGTGTTTTTTTCCTATTCGCTGTCTAGTGCTTATCTGCTTATTGTGTGTTTGTGTAAACTATGTCTATAATAAAAATTTCTTTGCTTGTTTAAGTTGCCAATTCCCGTTAGTCTATGTAGATTACTAATGTCTGTCTGCCAATTAAAATTAATTTATTTGTGTACAGTATCAACTGTGTTATATATTTTATTACATCATTTTATCTTTGATTCGTGGTTTGATTTAATTACCATTGATTTTTTGATGTTTTCCAGACGAAGAGAACCAAGAAGGCAGGAATTGTCGGCAAGTATGGTAGGTGGCTTTTGTAGTTATATTTCGTTACTGAAAATCAAAGAACTTGCCTGTTTATGGTGTCATAAAATTGAAATTTGATTAGTAACTGGATTAATAAATGATATCATCAAGCTCAATGACAGTCCTATTGCTTACTCCTCAGGTACCAGATATGGTGCTAGTTTGAGGAAGCAGATCAAGAAGATGGAAGTCAGCCAGCACAGCAAGTATTTCTGTGAGTTCTGTGGAAAGGTATATATAGAACAGTATTTCCTTCCTTTCTAGTTTCTAGCTTTGATCGCCATATCTGTGATGCTTTGATTTTGTTTTATTTTTATGTAATTTGAGTGCAAATAATAACTTGAATTTGGCAACCTGCCCAGTTTGCTGTGAAGAGAAAGGCAGTGGGAATATGGGGTTGCAAAGACTGTGGTAAAGTGAAGGCAGGTGGTGCATACACACTGAAGTGAGAACTTTTTCTTTCTTAATGCAAATTCTACCTGACTTCCATCTTCTTGATCAATTTTGATTCTTCTTACAACGTTGTTGCTTTGTGGGTCTAAATAGTGTTTGGCATTAAATTTTACAGCACGGCCAGTGCAGTTACTGTGAGGAGCACCATCCGGAGGCTGAGAGAGCAGACTGAAAGCTAGATGTAGTAGTCTCAGATACGATTGTTGTCTTTTTGGTGCTGTCTCAAGACTACCGTATTTACCGTTTCATGTATTGCAAGAGTTCACGCTGAATTTTGATTCGAAGCAATTTTAATGGTAATTAAATCAATTTTTATGATTTGTTTTCCATTCAAGATGTCTTGATATTGAGGCGGGGGTGAATCATAGGGTTATAAAAATAAAGGAGCCGAAAGGCCCATAGGATTGCAACCAAAGACATTCCCATAATGGGGGCAACGAGGCGAATAGTGAGTGAGGAGGGAAGATGTAAAGGAAGAGGAAGACCACCACTAGAGGCAGTGCAGAGAAAGATCAAACCCTAGAGTCTCCTCTTCCTTGTCTTTTGGGTTTCTGGGAGGGGAGGAGTGGCTGATTACAAACAAAGTTGCAGATGAAAATAGTAAGAAATTTGAGATTCTAATTTGGAAGAAGCTGAAAATGAAAATAAAGCCAAAAATTGTGGAATTTTGGACTCTAAACTTTACACTCCACATCACAAATACACCCAACCCAAACATTTGTTTCTAACCATGCACCTCACATTTGCTTAGTTATCCACGTTTTCGATCACAACACAACGTACATAATCATCTCGACAGCCAACAAAAATTCGACCACATATCATGAGAGGGGAGGAGAATATATGTCCTGGGAGCTCTACTCTACCAAACTCGTCCACATTAACGTTTAGTGGATTCGACGCATCACCAGCGAAATTTACTCGTAGTAAACATATTGATCCGGAACTAGAACAGATGCAAATCAGCCTGGGAAAACATAAATACTAATGTGTGAGGGGACTTAAAGCTAAACTACCGAATTAATTAATGGGGGTTTACCTGTCAGACGAGGTAGAAGGATCAGACCCCAGCCGTAGGTGTTCATCCACGTATGGAGATGCTGTAATTGGATCTCCAATATTGTGTTCCCAGATCAGACCACCCTCCTCCTAAAATAACTCAATTTAACCAAACATGGCAACAACATCATCAAGTAATGAAATCCTATGAATACGGAAAACTTGTATTGTTTGAGAGTGAGTTGAGAATATTATGGCAGATCAATTGTTAAAGAAAGGTATGTATCTTCTCGTTTATACTTCATAGTTAGTCAATGTGAGGGGAGGCATTATCATTTAAAAAAGGCTTACCAGTTCAAACGCATAAACACTTCCACTTCTGGAACATACAAGCGCCTGCAATAGAGTGCCATCCAGAATTAATTATGTTATAAAGTAAATGCATTAAAGAAACCCACCCCTCCCCAAAAATTAAGATAGTTCCTGGAAAAGTAAGAGAGAGAGAGAGAGCCATCAAAGCAGTTCTACCTGAGATGGAAGAACATGTGATATGCAGGCTCCAGCAAATATTGGGCCACCCGTTTTGCGCTGAATATGGCACAAGATTATAAGAATTGGGAATACAACTGATGTGGTAAAGCCATAGAATCTCCTTATAAAGAAGGGTTAAAACTAATCCTAGTTCTGACACGGGTTCTTCCTAGTTCAGGTACATGTTTCCAACTTAGACAAGATGTGAATTATTGATGTTTTCTTAATCTTTTCAACGTTGATTCTGCTGTAGCTACCCATAATCTTTCTATCTTTTAATGAAGAGCCTTCTCCATACCTTCCTTTACTTTTTCCTGATTTTAGCCAAAATCTACAATTCTCTTCTTGCTCTGGCCTGCATTTTATTTGTTTTAACAAGTGATTCAAGATTAATTCCATTGCTGAAGCTAACAGATGTTTACTCACTGCTTTACTAGTAGAAATAAAGTTATTTCCCAAGTCAGATGGAAAATTTCCTTTGTAACTAACTTGATGGTTAGCTTCAGCAAAAGGAATATAATATGATTGGAATCGGATTAGATTTCAATCTTATCAACAAGGTTTTTCCAAGAGTTTCTTTCTCGAGCTCTCATCTATAGGTGAGAAAATATCCATTAAAAATATATCTTTTACCAGAGTGGCAATCACATCTCAGAATCTCTAACTGCTTTAAAGGATCCTTTCTAGGCTAATGACTCGTCTACTTTCTAGGGTGTTTTTTATGATAAAATGAAGACCGCCCTTTTTCTGTTGAAGCTGCTCTATTGAATTAGTATTTGAAGGGAAATGGCTTACAAATTTTCAACAGAGGGGACATTCTCTTCTGTTCTCTTTCTTTTTTGTTTTTTTGGAATTTTTTTTTGACTAGTTTTGTAGAAGGTACCAAAAAAAAAATCCATACGCTAAGCGCTTAGGAGATGTACAGAGGTAACTACTGTTTCAGAGGTTTGCTAGAACGTGTAAAGATGTTGCCACAAAATATGTACTCTTAGTTTTGTTGAGTAATACATATAAACTGGGAATGGCTGTGACACTTTCAATTCCAAGTAGGTGTAGTCCATATCACGACAAAAGAATAGTAGAAAACTATGTAAGAGGCCATACTGAAACTGAATTTGGGCATCATGTCTCATCAACGTATCAATACATACCCGCCAAACAAGCGATCCATTAGCATCCAATGAAACCACTTGTCCATCTACCAAGCAAAAAATAACTGCAGGAGAAGGATTACAACAACGAATATAAAAAATATGTCAAAACATACATCCAGATCAAATACGTATGCACTCTCTTGGGACATCTTTCATAGCATAATAATCTAATGGGAGAAATAAGAAGGTTTTGCAATTTTTATCTATCGACTCATGACATATCTGACCGCTTTCCTAAGGTGTCAGATATGAAATCTCTAGCTTTCAGAAAGACAACCACAGTAAAAGCCTGAAATGTATATTAAAAAGATTTTATGCATATTGTGCGCATTTGTGAGTCTGGATTGGGAGTTTTCCCTAGACAATTTTATGCAGATTTATTTATTTTTGCTGAGTCTGTTTTTGTGAACGGCTGACCTACTGTTGATTAAGAGTTTCAGTGATTCATTAACAAAAAATTACATAAAATGGTTGAATGAAAGAGATGCCCAAGAAGAAGAAAAATGGATGACAGAATGAATATAGCTCTGTTTTTCTGATTTAAAAGAAACATTTTTTGATTAGATAACAAACAGAACCCAAAGAAAAAAGAGCGTACTTTTGTGAGGAAAGAGGGATGATAACCGTGTCCGAGAAAACATGAACCTAAAGTCCTATTAAATGATATGATATATTAGTAGAAAATTAAGTGGCTTGACATGTTTTCTCTACAAATATTTTTAAAGATCTGAGATAGTAAAAACAAAACAAAGAGATAACAGTGAAAATTGGATGAACTCTGCACCCAATGCTGATTTGAAAAAATACAAGTCAAATTATTGTCGTCCACAACTGTGGAAAATAATTGAAAAACAAGTGTTCCATGTCGAAAGAAATGTCGGCATGATTTAGGCAATTCATTTTATTTTCCATAATTTGAGAAAAAAAGTAGGGGGAGTGTTTTTCTTGCACTTTTCTTCATAAATATGGCACTATAGAATCAGAAAGTATGAAAAAGAATATTAAGTTTCTCATAACTCCAAAAAAAGACATTATATACATTCAAAAATACCCATCTAATTGTTAATACCTCCAGCAAATACATTGAGTTTAAATTTTGCATTTAAAGCATACTAGGAGCAACTCCAAATAAAGATAATAAAAGACATACCATTTCCATTGAGGTGATTAATGGCAGGAGAACCAAAGACTGGCGCTCCAAAATCATATTGCCACAACATTTCAAAAGGTGAGTCCTACATTTGTCACAATGAAACCGCAATAAAAGCAACTATAAAGCAACATCCCTTAATTTCCTAAAAGTGATGCAGAATTATAAGAAATTAATTGTACTTTGTTCCTTCATATACCTTTATTGACATCGCGTTGACATATCCGGTAGTGGAAGCCACATAGAGTATACCCTTTACCTGCATGAAAATTTTTGTTTTGATCAATAAAGGGGTTTACATAAAGGAAACAACACATAAAGAAGAGTCTCCAAAAGAAGAAAAAGGCAATGTGTCTGGGAATTGAAGATGGGCTTATCAAAACAGCCAAAAAACAAGACAACACAGTCAACGCTTCTTGGTTGCAATGTACCGTAACCAAAAAGTGCATTTTCTACTGAAAACCAGAGGGTTAAAAACACAAATATGAAGAGTTCAATTCAATGACATCACCAAATATGAGGTAAGTGAAAACTTGGAAACCTTAACTTAGAAAAACTAAAATAGATAGTCATATTAAGAAAATAGGCAACAACAAAAAACTCATAAAGGTAAATCGAAATGACAATGCAATCAACACCAGTAAGTCAATCTTAAACATGCCGAGGAAATTAATCAAATTACTAAATTCTAGAATTAACCTCATCAATTGCTGGTGATCCAAATAAACTTCCTCCACAAGGAAATTTATAAACACAGCAATGCTTTACATAATCCAGAGCATATAAATTATGATCATGTGATCCACACCTGAAGATTATTCCTGATGAATTATATTTCGATAAAAAAGAATGTTGTCAAAGGTAATAATAGATTTGATAAGAGAAGATTAACTAAATCAACATGGTTTTTCTTTTTTCAAAAATCACAAAAAAAAAAAAAAAAAAAAAAAACAAGATGCAATTTGAATAAATATATTGAAAATAGTTTACCAGATAAGATGCCTTTCTTGGTCTACAACTGGTTGTGATTTTACCTTCGTTAAAAGAGAAAAAAAAAAACTTGTCTAAGCCAAAACAGCATATGAGAGAACCATAAAAAAAAAACTCAAGAATATCTTTAAAGAAAACCAATTACTTAATTGCTTTTCAGATGCAATGGACGGGAACAATAAGCAAAAAGTCCAAAGCAGATAAAAAAACTATTTTGACAGTTTAATGTTATTGTTGCTCTTATCATCAATCAATCACATAAATTATCCCAATCACTTGCAACACCAAGTTATTCAGGGATGGCACAGTCATCCATCTCAAGCTTCTTTACCCATCCCTTGGATGGAAAGAAAGAAAAAAGAAGCTAAAAATTCAATGGACACTTGTCTTCCCGCAACGCCAAGAGTTCTACAGTTGCATTAGAATGCAATAATTTTAAGAATACCATGCCAAAGAATGATGATATATGAGACAACGTTCATTTCTTCTCTACAAAACTTGCCTTTGACTCTAAGCACTTAAGAGCTACCATTTTCTATGTTCATTTTCAATTGAATGAACATAGCAATAGTCTACAGGCATTTTCATGCGTCAGTTCTTAAGTTTTGTGGGAGAATTCCTTGTACTCCCCAACTATTTACATCAAAGATACAATAAAATTAGTGTCTTATAAAAAAAAAAAGTCTCATCGAAATTTTATGACATGTATTGAATGACAAATATTTGATTCTTGGCTCGATTTGTGTGATTTGAATTCAGAAAGCTTCATTGTGGCACTATAAAAAGTTGAATCGAAGGCCATTTGGTTATGATTCATTAAGGTAACACGAGAATACAAAAGACAAGCTAAAATCAATAACGTCTACACATACCTCACCAGATGTTTGGAAGGTCCAGCAGATATTGCCAGTTGAGAAGTCAAGAAAATAAATCTTCCCATTGTAGCATCCAACAACTACCTAGGGAATGCCAACCAAAATTAAAAATCTTCATAATGGAATGAGCAAGTTAGTGAGGTGTCTTTCGATAAAATGAAGCAAACCTGGGAAAAATCACCAATAATTGCTGCGGAGCACTCAATGCGTCCTTCCAGTTTAACTTCCCACTGAATAGAGCCACTAAAATAAATTATATAACAATATATCTTAATTCCAATTCAAATCTAAAATACATTTCTCAAATATAACATGAAACTTGAAAAACAGATATTATGCTTCAAATAACTACAAAAATAAATTTACTAACTATAGTCTCATATCACCATGGTCAATTCATTATATTTCATTTTATTGTCTGGGCTTAAATTTCAAGACAATCTTCCAAACATGAAACTTAAGACATGGCTAAACCAGAAAAGTAAATGCGAGTTTAGTCACAGATGATGGGATATGGCATTGCTTACCTGTTTGCATTAACGCAGATGAACTTATGTGAGTGAGAACCGATGAATAAATAGATGTCTGGATAATTGAACACGACAAGTGGTGATGCATCAACACAGGACTCCATGTGAACTTTCCATAATTCTTTCATGGAAGATCTTTGACCTCTTTGAACCTTAAACAAGGTTTCCTGGCATATATTATTCCTCCTGTAGTTGTTTCCATTTAAAACTCTGTTGCACCGGCTGAATGCACAAGACAGGAATTTTGGCACAGAATTACACAGCTCCTCACCAATTAAACTAACACCTTCTGAAGTGACGTGCAAAAGTGAATCAACCTTCACTCGTTTAGAGAAAACAGCAGAATCATCACTCTTCATGAGTGTCCATGACAATACTTCCTCTGATTGACTTCTTCGTCGTACTCTTGAATTGTCTCCCTGCCTAACAAAAAGAGGACCTTCTGTCTCAGAATTGTCAGAAAACCTTTTGGTCCTCTTTTCTTCTTCCACCATTTTCTGGTGAGCACATTTTTCATCGTCTTTTGGGCCTGATCCTTTTTCCTCTAAAAGAGCCGTTAGGAGTTTAGATGGACTTGAATTGGAATATAGAAATCTCATATCAATACCTAAGCTATGAGCAGCATGTGCAGCAGTTATAGAATTACCACCCATCATAAAGAAATCATCATTACTTGAGATCTCTTCAACCATTAAGGACTCACAAAAAGCCTGCCAGAAAGAATTTCAAAAGAAAAATAACATCAGTCGGAAAAAAGTTGACTCACACAAAAACACACTTTTTTTACAGTAATAAAAACTATGTTGTTGTTGATAAGCATCCGCAAAGGGAATGAGAACAGAGCCAGAACCAGCCCTGTATTAAATTATACCAAAATAAATAACCAGCTCTATCTATAGTATTATCGAGTGTTTGAAAAGAAGTATCTAGAATACTTCGGTAGATGAGATCGTACCCTTTTTATGGTTTGCAGAAGATCGTTTTTCTCATGCTCATAAGTCTCATCTTCAACATGCTCTATGAGAGAGCAAGAGCTTCCCAACAACTCATAGTCAGTTTTGCCACTTGCAGACACAGGAATGGAATCAATAAAGAAAAGGCAATTAGGAATCATTGCTAACGGAATTTTGTCTACTAGCCAATGCCTAATACAGGATCCAAATTTTTGTTTGCATTTGACATCTTTTAAAACTACAAATGCCTTTATAAATGAAACTCCTCTTTGATCTTGACTGTAAATGATAGCGGCATCAGAGACATCAGGATGTGCTCTTAATGTCTCTTCAATCTCCTCCAATGCTATACGCTGACCATTAATTTTTATACAGCGGTCTTTTCTACCCAAAAAAACCAAGTCACCACTTGGCATACGCCTGGCAAAATCACCTGTCCTAACATAACTTTTGCTTTTACATAAGCTGAGGAAACTTTCTTGAATGCGATTTTCAGGTAATTTCACATTGTGCATGGGGATAAAAGTAGAACGTGAATAGTATCCACTAGACACACAGGGGCCACCAACATACAACTCTCCCTCATTTTCTGCATCATTTTCACTTACAATGATTACATCACAGTTAGCAATTGGCATCCCAATAGGGACATTTGTTAATGTTTCCGTCTCCATAATCATTGGCATCTTCTTGCAGTCAAAATATGTACAATCACCAGATACCTTCATTTAAACAAATGAAAAATGAGCTATAATGCATGAGAAATAGTTGACGTTATATTGGAAATACAATTTGTTGCAATTCTTTCTCCAGTCTTTAAAAATCTAGATCTTGTAAACCAGGCAGCTAAAAAGAAATAAAACTTCCACCTAAATGGTAAAGATGCTCCATATAAATTGAGGAGACTATAATAGAAAAAAGGCACATTGGAGCAGCATTATTTGGATCATTAAGGAACATTCAATGTTCTAGAAAAAAGCCAAGTAGACATAACTAAATATGCAAACAAATTAGGCAAACAAAAAAAAGATAAAAATAGTCTTTTATCCTGCATACAAATAAAATGTGATATTAGACTGAAACATCTCACCTCTGTACTCCCGTACAAATTCAAAATAGTGGTATCAGGTAATAAATGGAAAAGTGCATCCCACAACGTAAATGGCAGAACTTCACCACTCAGAACCAACACTTTTAATGAACATGAATCCTGTCTCCTATATCTACTTAGCAACGCAGGAAGGATTGCCCTCATCAGTGATGGAACTGCAGTAAGCCTATGAATCGAATATGCCTAAGAAAATAAGTTCAAAATGTTAATTATCCATTGAATCAGAAACTTAGGTATCAGAGCTAATAAACTGTTTACATACACTAAATAAAAAGGTTTTGCCATCGCCTGTTTGAAGTACTAGAAAAGGATAGATTTAAGTAGTTCGATTAAATTTTAATGTAAAAGTATGTAAGCAACAATAAAAGTAAAACCCAGCTATCAAGGCAATTTTGTCAATTTTTGTTTTTCAAACCAAGATACTTTGTCCCCTGATTATTAAATTTTCTCTGGTTCATTGAATGTCTTTTTTATAGCATAAAAAACTTCAGAGTTAGATTTGATGTTGACATTCCAGGATGAGAAAGCGTTAAGCACATAAAGCATAAACCTGTTAATAACCAATATAAGTTGTTCGTACTTTGAGCACCAAACACCGCAACGGGAATTGAATATATAATGAATTCAAGTTCAGGCTTCGTTCTTCACTATTTCTATTCAACCTTTGATAACAAAAATTTCATTAAAAAAGTAGAACGAGGTGCCCGAGTGTAGCAAAATATCATCTATAATGTACCTGAATGAAATCAACGAGTGAAAATACATTATCCTTTAGCTCCTTTGTAGGAGGTATAACTACCGCTGAAGATGTTAGTATGGCACTAAGAAATTCTTGCATGTGATCAATAAAGCCTATCGATGTCTTAAACAATAATATATCCTCTCCGTTCAGAGGATACAGTTCTTGCATCCATAAAAACCGATTTATAAGACCTAAAAAATAGAAGCACTTCATCAACGTTTGCACCAAAACTAGGACAAGGCATAAGTAGTAAAAACTGAAACTGACAACTGAAAAAATAGAGCTGATTTACAAACAGATGCGTCTTTTTTTTTTATTAAGAAACAAATTAAAATTAGTGTAGAATGCATATACCTCGTTCAGTGCCACATACACCTTTAGGCTTTCCAGTGGACCCTGAGGTATACATGACGTAACAAAATAATCTTTCTTTTCCTTTGTCACAAGGTAAGACTAAATTGCTTGAACCAATGAGCCCATGAGCACAAGTCTCTTCAACAGAAAAGCTTAAAGCAGAACAGCCAGAATTATTTAAGAGCCAATTCGATCCATCAAGCAGGCTATGGGTATTTTCATTGAATGCAGAACCAGAGCAGATAATAAGATCAATATTTGAAGAAGACAAAACAGACAATATCCTATCATTTGGCCATGAAGGATCTATTGGCATAAAGGCCTCCCCGCACCTTAGCACGGAAAGAACAGCAATTATGTAATCCACTGAGGGGGACACATATATTCCCAATAATTTTGGCTTATGGAAACCTTCAAGCTCGGTGGACTCAGCAGTATTTGCAGGCATTTGGACAGCCTTAACTGGTTCAGCACAAATATGATCATCTGCTACAGGCTTATTAAATTCACCTATTCATAGTCATCATTTCAGACACGTATGTTTTTGAAAATCATACAAGTACAATGAGTGACAGATATTTTCATAACCGAAAACATATCCACATCTCGTAAAATTTTTAACCTAAATGCTATCGATCTATTATTAACACAGCTCCAAACCATTGAGCATTTGTAGCGATGTTTTGCTCTGTGCTTATCAGATTTTTCAACCTTTGAATTTTTTTTTTGGAAATTTTAAGAAATTGGAACAAAAAAAAAGAGGTGGGATGTCACTAGAAATAGTTAGCATTATGACCACAAAGAAAAGAAATTGACGAGCATAGAGTATTAGTTGATGCAAAGAGGAGTGGAGAATACAAACCTTGACGAAGACCAGGTCTGAACAATCGAGGGTCGTCAGCTCCACGAAGGACGGAAAAGAGACGGGAGCTGAGGGAATCAACAGAGGCCAACAATTGGGAGTAAGTGAAGCACTCGTCGCCTTCGTACATGATCGGGGATACACATGTAGCCCGTTCTCTAAGGAAACCAGCGGCGCTGTCGTCGAAACAGTCATCGTGGCGGGGAAGTGTGCTTTGGCGGCAATGAAACTCTCTGAAAATTTTGGCGCCACCGGAGGCATGTATGACAGCGAGTTTGACAGGATTTTCAGAAGCTACACGAAGAAATTCGTGAGAAATACAGCAATGTTTGGTAGTGTTTGATTTCGTTTCATTTTTTGCCGCCGCCATCTGGCGTTCTCAGGGTTGGCTGTCATTTCTTTGCTTGAGAAGTGTGAAAGAGATCGACTTTGACGAACCCATTGAGCTTAGAGACGAGAACGAAGCGTCATTCCCTTCAGATTCAGGACTGTGAGTGTTCATCTTCAGCAGTCGGTTTACAAGAATCGCCATCTTATATATCTGAGAACGAAGACTCCGGAAATATATTCGGTTTGGGTCGGAAATCCGGGCCGGGCACCAAAGAGATAACGAAATTACATTTTGGACCCTTTAAGGATAAGTTTATTTCGGAATTACCAAAAGACTTCTACTGGAATGGAACTGTGGAAGACGAGGATTCAGCTTTTCTTCCAAACCAGTCTCGTCAAAATGCATGATTTTCATCCCAATCTGTTGGAGATCCCTAACCATAGCCAATGTTTTTGCGATTGTCTTTTCTGATCGGCATCCTGTGAAAGATCTCCATTTTCAGACTCACTGTTTGCTGGTGCCAAACGATTTTTGAAGCCCCCCCACGATGTCGCAGTCTACCAATTCTCATACCACCGGCAGCAACATTCCGGTTAGCGAAATGTACTGGTCTTTGGTTGATAAAGCGGATCAAAAATTCTCCAAGATTCGAGACTTGCCATACTACGACCGCCATAGGTTTTGCTTCTTCTTTTCCATTGCGTCGCGCGGAATGGCTTTGCTTCCCGCCAAAATTATGCAGAAAATAAAATCATTTTCGCATTTCCTCCTTATTAATCGACAGTTTACGCTGGAAAATCTCGTTTCAGATGTGATGTTTGGTTTTAATTTTTGCCAAATTGAGTTAGATTCTGTATCTCTTCAGGTATGATATGTACTTCTACAAGTCATTCAAAGTGTACACCAAGCTGTGGAAGTTTCAGCAAGAGAATCGACAGAAATTGGTCGAGGCAGGAATTAAAAGATGGGAAATTGGCGAGATTGCTTCCCGAATTGCGCAGCTTTTTTTTGGGCAGTACATGAGAACTAGCGAAGCAAATTATTTGTCCGAGTCTTATGTATTTTACGAAGCTATATTGAGTCGAGAGTATTTTAGGGAAGGATTGTTTCAGGATATTAATCTTGCAAACAAGCAGCTGAGATTTCTTGCTAGGTTCCTGATGGTTTGCTTGATTTTAAACCGAAGAGAAATGATGCATCAATTGGTTAGTCAGCTTAAAATGCTTCTTGATGAATGCAAGAGAACATTTCAGGTCTACCTCTTCTTCTTCACTACTTATGCACCATAAAGACCTTCCTATTTTACCTGATGGACATTTTTGACGTTTAACTGACCCAGAGAAAGAAGATTTACGCTGTTGTTTCTTTTATGATAAATATTATATAAAGATTTATACTGACAATAATTTCAGGAAAATGATTTTAGAGAATGGAAGCTGGTGGTTCAGGAAATAGCTAGATTTCTAAAAGTTGATACAGCTTTTATGAATATCAGGCCTTTGAGATATAGTATGGTGCTGGATCTTCATCCAGATTCTCTCCCATCTGTTGCTTCTCGTATTATGCATAGAAACTTGAGATTACGAGATGCAATCTTGAGCAGCTATCATCATAATGAGGTTACATAAAAAGACAATGATTTAACTCATTTCTCCAACTCTTAGGCTTCGTTTATGTTCCATTTAATTTTAATTCACTTATTTTTCTTGTATATTTTGTGATGCTTTATGTTTTTTCTGTTATGGTTTTTAATCAGGTCAGATTTTCAGAGCTCGCTCTTGACACCTTCAGGATGCTTCAGTCTCTAGAGTGGGAACCTAGTGGCACATTTTACCAACCAAGTAGTACAAAAATCGGCCATGTTGGGTCCCCAGGAACGACTCGCATTAACAACTGTCAAGATATTGTTGATCATACTCTGCCAAAAAACCCACGCAAAACCATCTTGTACTGTCCTTCGGTCACTCATTTTATGGCAGTAAGTATGACCTCAAATAATTTTCTTTTTTTAGCTTCATTTTTTCTTTACAATTGTATTGGCCTGCTTGTTACATTGTATAGATATCCATGAAATCCTTTTCTGCAGGTGTTGAGAGATGACCCCAGAAAAGAAAACATGTAAATGTCATTATTCTTTGGTAAATTATGTCTGACTGTCTGCTTATCTCCTTCTCGACTATTGTAGTTAACTGGATGGTGTAGCATGTCTGACTACTAGTAACCTTGACATATTGATTTATTGATTAACAAAAATTAAAGAAGTGAGTAATATTGTCTCTTGAAGGCATGCCTTTTAATTATGAGAAGTGCATTGGAACGCACATCAAATGTGTTTTCTATACTTAATAATTTTGATTATGAGGTTGGCTTGCCCTGTTAAAAAACAGTTTGTACACAACTATTTCTTTTGTACTCTATTTCTAAAGATGGCCTTTGATAAATGTGTAACCAACATTGTAAGCAATTAGTACAAGACAACATTTGATTGTGTTCACCTTATTTTTTACTCTATAGTCATTTAGATTGTATTTTGTAATAATTTTATTGGGACCAATGTCAAAAATGTCTTTTCATCTAGGTCGTTTTAGTACTTTATTTAAGAATCTTCAGTGATGATTTTTTCTTTCTATGTTACAACTGTCTACTTAAACTGTGCATTACCAGATAGTAAAGTTTGTGTAATCCATGGGGCAGGTTCTGGCTACAATATGTGAAGAACTTCCCTTGGATGGGGTTCTATTGGTATATTTTTCTGCTTCAGGTGTTGCAAGTAATGTCAAGTTCTTTTTTTTTTCTTTTCATAAAGAATTCGTTGTATTGTTCTTTGCTTATTAATGGTATATCTGATCTGAAAAATAATGCTTCAGGCAGAGCACAAACTGCACCATCATGTTTAGCTGGTGTAACGTTGGATAGTGAGTCTATTAGCTCCGCAGATAACATTACACATTCTAGTCCCCTGTCTCCATTGGGTCATCCATGTGATAACACAAACCCTTCTTCTGGACAAAGTGAAAGAACCAACAAAAATGGCAAATCTCGTTGCTTAGACTTTGGAGGTCGTGGAAATGAAGGTACTTTGTGAGAAAAACGTCTTTAAGAAATCTAATAACCATTAAGAGAACTATTGCTTGAGTTACCTCCGCGTCCTATCTTCTTTATAGAGGATAATAGTTGAATTTATAGCTGTTTTGAACAGGGAAGTGTCATCATTGTCCATCTTTTATTATTAGCTATGTTATTTAAGTGTCTTTCTTTCTTTTGAGGGTTGGCTTGATGCTTGCTTTATATATTTTACTTCCCATGATTCATCACGTATTGATTAGCTGCAACTGACACTAGTGTTTTTTCTTTTAGGTATAAACTGTATTTACCCTAGTGACCTAATCCCATTTACAAGAAAACCACTTCTTTTAGTCATTGACAGTGACTGTAGTGAAGCATTCGAGGTAAGCATTTGGATTTATGCTGGAAAATTGTCCACTTTGATTTAATTACGTAATTTTGTTGAGTTGTTTGATCAGGAAAATGACTGAGCACAAATTTATGCTCATGTGAAATTTCCACTTTTTGCTTAAAATTTTGGGGCACTAACCCTGTTAAATTTGCATAGATTTATTCATTTTTATTCTATTATTTTCTTCTTCTTAAGTTATTGTTTGAACATAAGCAGGCTATTCGTGGAGAAGAAAAAGGAGAACCAGCTGCAATGCTTTTATCTCCAAGCTCGTGTACTGTGTTTTTTCATCAGCAAGGAGAGAGCCTTTTCACCATTTTTCTTACTGCTCCTCTTCAGGGTCTTTGTCTTTTGCTTGGTATTTCAGGCTCTGAAGTTGAAATGGTAGGAATAAACAAGATTGTGGTTTGAATATATGTATTTTTCATTAGTTCAGAAGATTTACAGAATCAAATGATTCAGGATACTTACAATAAGGCTGATGAGTTGCTTTCCTCATCATTAAATGAGTGGGGTTTAACTTTGGCAACGGAGGAGTGTCTTGATCCTGTTTGGGCCCAGATTTTGACTGATCCTTTTATAAGGCGACTTCTTCTTAGGTATTATTCTTCTCTCTAATGTTTTTGCCGTTATTTTGTTTCTTTTTTTGTTTACCATTTTGGCATGCCACGTTCTTTGGTCTGCATTTGAATCATAATCCATCCTGACTTGTGAACTATGAAGTTTGACTGGATGATAGGATTAGTAACAGGAACTGCTTTTTTCTTTTCCTCTCCCTCCATTCCCCTTGTTCCTCCTTTACTCCTCAATTTGAAAACTGAACACTCTTATACTAGCTTTTGAGTCTGAAGGAGAGTAACGTGTCAATAAGCAGGTTCAAAGGAAGTGTCAATAACAAAACATGGAATTAACTTAAGCGCGTGTATAATTTGAATTCTAAAATATTGAATTGTTTCCCTGCGAAAGGGTAAATGCTTTGTCTACTTTCGAAATGTATGAATTACATTTCCAGCGGGTGTTACTCTCTTGTTTTACCTTCTACAATTTGATCTGATTTTTTAGAATGCTATCAACCGTCAGACTCGAGAAGTAACCGGTGTTACAATTGAATGAAGAAAGTAAAACTAGGAAAAGGGATTCAAAATTTTACCTACCTCTTCATACACACGAAAAGATAATTTAGGAGAAGGTTAATTTCCAGTTTCTCATTGTGTCACTTAGGCAGATGTTGTAGTACAAAGTATTGGCAATCCCTCACGCGACGACGGGAGGCATGACATGGTTATTCACCTATAGTTTTCTAATTAGCTGTAGGAGATTGAATTGTGTGATGAAATAGGATCTAAAAATGAATGTCCTGGATTTGGAGAAACCATTTTAAAACTGATAAGTCCCTGATTAACATTTCTACTAAAAGTGGACATTATTATTTCTTTTTGCAGATTCATTTTCTGTTTGGCAGTGCTGACGCTATACGGTCCAACTTCCAGTAAACAGGAGTTCTTACCCAAGTGTTTCCCATCTCTGCCAGAGTCTGTTATGCCACCTTGTACTCGATCTCAAACTGCAGTTTTGCGGATAGCAAACGTTTTGGGAGCAACAGACAGTTTCATCTTCTCAAAAGATCTGCTCGTTCCAGAAAATATAGGAGGATGAATTCCATTTTCAAAACTTTTCAAGAGAAATGTTCACCTGAGCGTAGTACTTTACTTGCATATTCTGGCAAAGCTGCTTGGTAATTGTTTTCTTGAAACAAAATGAGTTTGTGGTTACAGAAATATTGAGAGTGTTTCTCGATAAAGGGGATTTCTTATTGTCCTTGAAAGTTTGATCTCATTGAAATTGCTTCTAGCTTATGGAACATACGTACGTGTTCAATGACGGATAGCCTTAATTGTAGATCATTTTTCTGAACTTTATCGATAAATTAATAGTAGAACGAAATGACAAAACCATTAAAGATAAATTTAAAATGATTTTTGTTGCTAGTATCTGCCTCGATTGGACTATGGAGGGGAATCTCGGAAGCTGACATTTAAAACAGAGAATGTACAAGGAAATCGTAGTAACATGCACAACCACACCAAGTGGACAAATAACTTGTGCTCAGTTGAACATTACCATTAATTAAATACTTATTTCAACTCTTGATAACATATCACATTAATGAACAAGTGACAAGTAAAGAAATAAGAATAGATAGTAAACTTCACATTTCTCTGAAATTAATTATATCAAAACATGTCGACCATGATATCTCTCTATAAAACCGTCTCTAATCTTGTTCTAACAAGATCATCCCAATTTGGCACCTACCTCTAAATAAATTTTTCTAAAATTCTTGATTTCGTTGGTTCGGGAGGCCGGAAAGTCTCCAATCGCAATTTGGCTCTTCCACAGATATCCTTCAACCACACTTCCCCTTTCTCCAATCTGATTGCTTCCAAGACATTTCCAATGACTTCAGCTGCAAGCCCGATTTGCAACAGATATCCAGGCTCCTCTCCACCTTCGTATATCAACTGTCCAATGTCTCCAAGAGAAAAAACATTTTCTATGATTACCCGTGCAAACATACGTCCCATGTATTCCGGGACTTTTGGGGCATCACTTACAGCGTCCTCTAAATCGGTGAGAACGTATTTAAACCTAAACAAAATACATCAGAGTCAGAAATATTATGAGTTAGAAAGTTTACATATTTCTTAAAAAGACTGGAGCCACTTCTCACCCTTTACTGAGTTCAGCTTGACTCAAGGTGCCATCAGAAGACTTTGAAAGGTTCACAAGAAGTTTGGCCAAAAGATCCCTTTCGCCGTCCTTCCTCTCAAAAGAATCTGAGACCCAATGAGAGATCATGGAAGGATAGAAGCTCAGGGAATTCAACTCTTTGATGCATAATGCGACTTCTTTCACATCTCTGGCACTGTAAACAAGAATAATATTTTATTCATATTTCAACATCCTTCAGAAACTTGAACCTCCCTAACTATACTAAGCACTACAAATAGCCATGCGGTCACATATGAATCATAATGCATCGCAAAGCACTTGGAAAAAGTTATAGAGAATTTATTCACATTTCGCAAATATATATTCACTTCGGCGGTCTTTCTGAAACACCAACTAATGCTGAAAATGTGAACGCTCCATCCAGTAGTTGAATTAGTTCTCGCACTCAATTACCCTACTTGTCCTAATTAGTAAAGATGAACAAAGTCTAAGCAATAGCTTTATCAACTCACAAAAACCCATCCACAGAAATGTTCTAATATTCCATTTCCACACTTAATATTTTCTACCAATATTATTCCCCCCACAACTATTCTTCATCATTGTAGCTCTGACAAGAGATAGAGATCAGAGAATGGAAATATAGAAGCAAACATGCACAAGTCGAAGGTAAAAAGAATATTCTCATGAAACAAGCTAAATGAGCATAGTTAGAAACTTTCTGCACAATTTTAATTTTATGCACTACAAACACGTTTCCATTAAAAGCTAAAAAAACAAAAGGTTACTAAAAGGAGGATAAGAAATAATCTCCAGCAAGAGAAAATACAATTAAGTGAAAGCTATCTCCTTCCAATGAGAAAACCATAGAAAATAGAAATCCTAAATGCTTAAAAGATAAAATCATTTTTCAATAAAAATCCTCATGATATGGCAAAGACCTAAAGCAAAGACGCGACCTCCATTTGAAAAAACTTGATTTAAGTTTCAGCTAAATAGACCAAAGAAGCGGCTACAATGCATTTACCATAATGGTGTGAATTGCCTTCTATGAAAATGACAATTTTCATTTGTTTTTTTTCCTAAAAACAAATAAAAAATCTTTAAAACAACTTCACAGCAAAATGACAACAATATATTTTTTCCACGAGAGCTTCTTTACATAATACTCCATGTGCATCACATATATAACAAGTACAATGATATGTGAAAATAAAGCATTAAGAAAATGATACCTGTAATATTCTTTGATAGCTGCCATGGACTTATTTCGCAGATAATCTTCAGATAATATACTTTCTGATGATAAGGTTGATCGCAAAGCAGATCCCTGTTCCTTAATGGTTGGTGAAGTTTGAAGAGATCTATCAAAACTGCGATCAGAATCTTTAATGTCTCTATTTCCAATTTTCATGCTCTGCACCTGTGCACTCGACTGATCAAATGCGGCGGCACCTGAAATTCTATCTGGTACAGATCTAGAAACAGGATCCTCCCTGGAGCTATATATTGTTCTTTCAGATATGGCACTATAGCCATTCGTACTATCAGTCATTTTTCTGGAGTCTGCAGGAATAGAAGAGACTTCAGCTACCGACATTGAAATAGATTGTGGTCCTCTAATGGACATTCCTCTGGCTAGACCACCCTGGGGGCCCAGGGTAACTGAATCATCACCTAGCCGTTGAGGCAACTGAGTTGTCAGTGTCCTCGCTTCATATGAATGTTGTGGTTCTGTACGGACATCTTGACTACCATAACCACGAACCTGATTGGCAACTCCACGGAAACTACCCATTTGAACATTTTGGGAAGATATCGAAGTAGATGCCCTCTGACCATGTTCCATTGCTGGACCCCTTCTTGCTGAAGCATTGATGCTTGGACCACGACTCAATCTGTTGGCTTGTGTCTGTCGCTCATGCGCAGCATCTCTGTGTACTTCCTCAATCTTTTTAGGCCCTTCAACTTTTCTTCTTTGCTGCCATTTGTTCTTTCTCAGATCAATTGCATCCTTCAACATAAACCTTACCCTGGATGAAAGATTCATGTTATTCGATAAATTTGTTATGCTCTCAAAATAAGAGTCCATAAAACCTTTGGCTCCAGGATGGTCGATCATCACTCCAATTGTGCTCATCAATTTACATAAAGCTTCAACATCTTCCTCGTCAGGACTTTGAGCCTGACTCAGCTCCGGATTCTCAGACTGACCAAGTAACTGCTTGATGCACTCATGCATTATTCTCTCGGTCAACATTTTTTTCTTATATAACTCCCCTATTAATCTAATGTTACCCAACATTCGTCTCCTAGCCTTTGTTCTCTTCTCTTCTCTTTCCCCATCTGACTGTCTTGCCATGCTCTCCTCGTCAACTTTATTTGCTTCTTCTTGTTCTCTCTCACCTCTCTCAAATTCTTCCTGGCACTTATTGAGCAACAATCTCCTGAAAGTAATCTTCTCATTATCTTCGCTAAAATCAGGCAATTCTCCAGAAAGATGAAAACAGAAATTGGCATACATTTCACAGAACGTAGGTTCCGTCAAAGCTTTGTCAAAGATCTGTGAAATTACACCAGTCAATGTCTTAGCATTGTCAATCTTAACCGCTTTCACTTGCTCAAACAGTTTGTCAAAGTTCTGAGGAGTTAATTTGTTTAATATAGCCTTTAACTGCCTTTGCTTGGCTTCTTCTTCATCTGATACTTTACCAATTTCATACTTCTTCCCTGCTTTGTGCATTGTATTTAATGGATTTTGCGGAGAAGGAATCAAACCCTTCTGCTGAATATTAGTTGCTCGTTGCCACCTGTCCCCGTCAGATCCATTTCTTTGCAAACCTCCCTGAGAATTTACAGACTGCATTGGGCCAGACAGTATCCCCCCAGCATATTGTGCAGGAGTATGAGCTCGTGGATTCCTTAAAACACCATAATTGGCTCCTTGGCCAGGTCGAAGAGCTGGACTAGCTGTATATGCCAGATCCATCCTAGGCTCCCGTCCTGAAAGGAACGGACCAGGAATTTTACTCCATCTCTCATCCTCAATTATGCCACTACCACGACGATCTGGACGAGATCCTGCACTTGCGGGCCTATCTACTTTTCCTGGGCTAGGATATGAATCACGATCGAGAAGATAAGATACATTGGCATTAATACCCATCAATGACTCCATAACATTATCAGGTGTGACCTCAAAACCTTGGGGAAGTTCTGTAAAGTGCTCCGCAAACTTGAGGAGAAAATCTTTGGAATACTTTCTCGCCACACTACCATTTACATCTTTATCATCAACTAAGATTCCACTGATCCGTTTTGCATCATCTGATCTTTCCAATTTAGGCATCGAAATATCAGCAGCATCTTCCCAATCATCTGGTTCATGTTTATTGGGTGCATCCTCCTCACTGGCTGCAACATCTTCTTTGAGAGTATCAGCGAGCAACTGCTTCAAATCTAAGCTGGAAGAAGAGCTTTCAGAGCCTTCAGAAATTTGAACAGTTTCTTTCTTTTCACCGGGGCCTTTATACGCCATATAAAGATCAGAAGTCATCCCTGCAGCATCTGCCTTCTGAAGAATATCTCTTCTCTTCTTCTTTCCCCTAATTGTGGTACCCTTTACCTTAGCCATTTCTAGTAGAGATTTATCCTTGGAAGCCAGTATTGGAATTGAAAAATCACTATCACCAACCATCTCTGTCTGACCTCCATCATGCTTTCCCTCTAAAAGATCAGAAGATTGAGTTGGACCATGTAGCTGATCTAATAGGCCACCAGTTGTGGAAATACCTTCACTGCTACACATGTCATTTCTATGAGAAGAAACACCCAAATTTGAACTCTTATCACCTTGAGAACTTCCAGAATATGTGGAATCCACAGTTGTGAACTTGTGCACATCAGAATTAAAGGCTATCCTGTCAACTTCTGAATGGCAAATCTCAGGCTCATCCAACCTCTTTTGTTCTGCTTTTAGGATTGGCACCTCATTGCTAACAGGAGTTAACAAAAAAGAATCACATACAATTTGGCTAACTTCTTTCAGAGTTTCTACAGACGGCTCTGATAAATTATCAGAAGCTTTAAAATCTTTTATAGGCACTTCAACAGAAATCCCAGCACAAGGTATTGCAGATGAAGAAGTGGTGCTTTCAGTGGTGCCAGCTTTTGATTCTGAAGCATCAGGAGTAATAGCACAAGTAGATGGCCCTGGTTCATTAGATGTTTCTGATACGCCGTCCTTAATCACTGTTGTAGTAAGAAGAGTTTCGGCATCTACAGGTTTCTGAACTCCGTTTCCCGATGCAGGCAATCCAGATGTAGATAATGACTGTACCTCAAAATGTAATTAATGATGTCAAACAAATAAAATAAATCATAATAAACAAATTCAAAAAATAAAATAAAATAAACTAATTGTTGGTAAATTATCAAAGAAAGAAATGACAACATACCTGAGTCATTCGCTGGAATGGGATCTGCTCTTTCATGTCTGGTTCTATTTTATTATCACTGACTGACACTGACCTGGAAAAAGGTTTATTCTTTCTGCCATTATTGGTGGAAACAATTGTCCTAGACTCCTCGGACGGAGAAGATGAGACAGAGGGCATATTACTGGAAACCTTTTCATCTACAGCAGAAACAGATGCTCCCACAGAAATTCTTGTCGTCACAGGAAGCGTCATTGATTCGTTTCCATCTTTTGGGTTTTGTAAGGAGTTTTCTGGGGTCAAACCTAAATCCCTTCGAGGATAAGATGGATTACATTCTCCGGATGTCCTTGGAGACATATTGGGCTCTGCATTTTCAAGGGGAGAACTAATAAGAGTTGCATTAGTTTTCTTTTCACCGACAAAGGTAGCAGGAGGTCTAACTGTCACTTGAATAATTGCTGGGGGAGCAGCTGCAATTACATTACTTCCTTCGCGAACACGATCCAAAATTGGCTGATCTGGCAATCCATGCATTTGGCTCCCAATAGAACCAACCGCTGATGGATTTATAAATGCCACATTCTGAGCACTCTGGTTGGGTGAATAGTTAAAGCGCTGAGCCTGCGCACTAGTTAAAGTTACAGAACCAGGTGTAGGGAAAAGAGGGGCATTGTGGTTGTAAGGATTGTGATAGTAGCTCATCTGTGCATATGATGGAAGTGGTTGTGTATGTGGAGGAATATGATGATGAGACCTAGTGCCTGATGACCCTGAATCAGCAGAAAGATCAGTTTGTCTCGAATCAAACTTCACCTCTTCATGGGTCTTTGGATCGGTAATTCTAACAGCAGATTTCCTTTGGCCGAAAAATTTACCTCCAGGCTGTTGTGGGTATTGGGAACTAGAAATGTTTATCCCTAAATTTCCACTCTGTGGAGGCAAGTGCGAACCAATTTGAGTAGTAAAACCTAAGCTTTGGCCCTGATGTACAATTCCCTGTGGCTGCAGAGGATGCGGTGGGAGACCCGAAATATAAATTTGCTGCTGCACTTGAGGAGTGCTACCCATCTGCAATGGAATGGGCATGGGAGGCATGTGAAGTGAAGTAGCTGCAATAGCCTGCGATTGAATATGTTGGCTGAGCCCACCAAATGAACCAGGAAGTTGTGGTTGCTGAAAAGGGATCTGCATAGGCATCCCACTCATTGAAAGGACAGACGATTTCTGTGTTTGGTTCGCTGGAAGAGTTGGTGAGGCTTGCACGTCCAGTTTTGGCTTGGTCATAGAAATAGCTTCCACAACATCAGGTTGATCAACAGCCCTGAGATCTTTCCCTTGTACCTGCTGCTTAGGAGCCAATGGAGTAGGCAGCAAAGTCTCCATCTGAAGTGACTCGTGCCTTGCCTGAAATATGTAAATCATACACAGCATAATTTAATTTCTAAAATAAGTATCTAAAACATCCAATGGGAAACAACTGAATTATAACCAACTGCGCCAATCGTGCTATGGTGACATCGTAGATGCAAAAAATGGCAAAAAAATACAAATATAAGCAGTGTTATATGAAGCACAGTAATATTTACAAACATCAAAGATGACCTCCTGATCTGTTGTATGCAACATTACATTTGTTATCAAAAACTAGAAAGAGATAAATGTAAATATGAGTAAGACCAATCCATCGATGGGCCAAAATTCACCAAAAGACTAAAGAAGAAACTGCACACAAACCTGGTCCCGTTTCTGCTCATCCAAATTCGGAGGAGCTGAGCTGGTCCGAGCAGGAATCTTCAATGGTAACAATGGTTAGATGGAGCTTTGCCAATTATATCATATGTCACATAAATATTACAGTAGTTGAAAGAGTTGAACTACACCTGCATTTTGTTAATTGGCATCTTGTTCACGAAGCCAGGACTTATGGACCCAAACTGAAAAGAAAATGGCTTCAGCTGATCCCCGGATGCTAATTCATCAAAATATAAGGTGGTTAGAATAAAAAAAAGGGGGTGAAAGAAGAAAAATTGAGGAAAAAAATTTCAATAGTCAGCAAAGAGAAGACTACATTTATCATACCCTTTGTCGGAGTAGTGGGTGTGGTAGCTTGGGAACTCGAGGTGGCGGACTGCGGGGTTGGAACTTTGGGTATAGACTGGCTGCTTTTCCGGGAGGCAGGTAACTCGGCCGGCTTGGTAAATGAGCTTGCAACCAGTGCGTCAGGCGTTCCTGTATTATAATTAAGCCAAGGATACAATCTGAAAATCCAAATCAAAATTCAGCTGCGAATGATAGAAAGTTCCGAACATTATAAAATTTCAGAAGTAACTAAATACAGAATGCGAAAGAAAGAAAAGATTAGTATTAATCAGACCAGACGGCAGAGGCTGCATATGCGAACCATTTTGTAACCCTCGTGGCGTAGATGCATGACTAGAATCCGAAGAATTTAGAGTGGGAACACCTGTCCTGGATTGCCCTCCTTGTGCATTATTATTCTTCTTAAAACTAAAATGGAAATGAACGAAAAAGAAAACATCAAGAAAAAGTAGGGGAAAAAATATTAGAAATCCACGACTAAAAAGAAGGAAACCAAGTTGGTTCAATATACCTTCGGTTGGAAGTAACGAGGGTGGAGGCACCGGCGGCGGGGCCGGGCTTAGAGTGAGTAGATGATGAACCACGCTGCTGATTGAAGGTGGAGGATCGGCCGGAGTTGCGATAAAGAGGGTTGTTGTCGTTCCTATCAGGCCTTATTTGATTAGAGGACATATATTCGAACCCTTAATTCCTCCAACACTTGTCGCTGCAACAAAATAGATGGACCGAGTAAGAAACCAAAAAAAAAAGGCAAGAAAGAAAAGCGACCACCAAAGCCACGCGAGAAACTCAAAGGAAGAAAATAGGCGGAGGAGGAAACCTGAGAAGTAGGAGTGAGGTGAGGGAGAGAAGGAGAGAGAGATGGTTAGGGTTTGGCATGAGAGGGGAGAATGGGAGAAGACGAGTGGTAAAAATGAAGGAGAGAGAGAAGGAAAGCGTTGGTATTAAGTTTTGGCCAAGGATGAACTCGCTCTCTCTCTCTATTTCTCTGTTATTATTATTATTATTATTAATTAAGTAATATTTTATTTTATTAATAGTCTCAGATGAGCTCTTTGGACAGTGAGGAAGAAGGACAAATCAGAAATATTAGCAGTAATTAGTGTAATTTTCACATCAGAAACTACAAAAAAACACAACACCAACATCTCGAATCGATACACCCATAATTCAAAATTTAAAATTCTTCCTTTTTTGGTTACAATTATAATCATCCAGTCCTGCTCCTCGGTCCTCCCAGCTGGATCTTCTCTTTTCTGCTGTCACTTGCTCCACCCAATCCAGACAATTTCCGGCGACTCTTTCGTTTTGAGTCAGGCCACTGCAACTGTTCCGGTGGCCGCAGATTCCATGTTAGATTCTGAATTTCCATGGGATATCTTCGAAGAAGAAACTCTCCGGCTCCTTTCGTTTGCTTCGTCGAATTCAATCTGTTCTTGCCTGCAATCTTTGCTGCAGAACGGCGTGTTTCCCCTGAAATGTGTTTCAATCGACCCTCTTCATTTATTGCTAAAATTCATTCATAAAGACTTGTTGTCGTCGGTGTTTAGTGAGATTAAAAATAGGAGCAAGAAAGAAAGAAAAAAAACAGATTTAAACCTGTACATGAAGATGTCAGAGTTGTGACCCAGATGTTTACTGCAAAGAAAGCAAAGTTGTAGAAAATGGGGCTCCTCCTCGTACTGATGATATTCAAACCCAGAGTAGGAAAGGGTATTATTGGCGGCGGCAGGACATGTTTGGCTGAAAATGGGAAGGTTGAGAGGGTGGAGAGAAGCTCTGGGGGTGGGGAAGAAGAGTGAGGATTTATAATAGGCGGAGGTGGAATCTGGATTGAATGAATGCGGAGGGGAATTGGATGGAGACGATGAGGTGAGGCTTTGATCATTACAGTTTTGTGATTATATTATGTTTATATGAGAAGGTGGTGATGATCCATTGGCTGACTGTGTACCGTAGATGTCCTCATCGGAAAATATTAAAAAAACCAAACAACTTCAATCAATGGAGTCATTCACTGTGTCGTGTGTGTTCTTACGTGGAATGATTAATTTTTTAATTATGTTAATCTCTCACGTTTTATTCGTAGCAATTTATTAATTTAATACATTATAACGATGGAGGTGAGATAATTGTAAAAGCAAAAAAAAAAAAGACCCAGTTCGGAGCTGACTAGGAGTGGGCCCCGCCTCCAGACATTGGGAATCAATGCGTGGGGCCATAACTTTTGCGGACTCTGGGACCCAATGACCTCACCATCCATCCAGTGTTCATAAATGCAAATGGACGGACCTCGTCCAGCTCGGCTTCATTTAAAATATTCTATCCTTACGTGGCGGAGGATTAGGGTACCACAAAAAAGACGGTCGTGATTGGATGCCACGCTAGATCAGGTGGGGTCCACTCCACGTCCCTCGCTGCTGGGAAAGGGAATTGGTACTTTTGTTATTGTGTATTATATTATAATAAGACAGTTATAATCCAATTGGTATGAATATTTTATCACAATCTTGTTTGGACGGCAGAATTTATGTTTTTAATTTCCTAGCACGAGGTGAAAGAACTTATTTCAGTATCTCAATTTCAATTCAAACATGAATTTGATATTAAAATGAGTTAAAATGAAAGAAAAAAATTCGTTGATAAATGAATTTCAGTACCTATCAAATCTGTTTTAAAATCTGAAAAAGAGAAAGAGAAGTATCTTTTTCAGTGGATCCCTCTTGTTCCTATTCAGTCATATTCATTTCGAGAGTAATTTCAATTTATAGGTGGACAACCAGGCAAATAGACATCCACAGAAATTAACTTCTCACCTTAATCCCACGAGATTCTTATCCATATATAATTATTAATATAATAAAGTAAAAGAATATATGGAGGTTGAAAATGGTTTACTTATTAACGTTCAAGGACTGCGTCATCACCACCATCAATACTACGCATATTATATTGGTGCATGTGCCCAAATTAAAAAAAAAGGTAAATAATTACCAATAAAGTGGTAGGAGTAAGTAGATTAATGTAAGTAGGTAACATAAACATATTCACTTAATTTAGATGGGAAGAGTTTATGTTTTATTATTATTACTAATAATGAAACTAATGTTTCCAAGAGTATTATATAATAAATTACCGTTTATTTTACAGAAGTCAAAAGACTTCTATGCCCAAAATCCGTGTGGCCAGTTGAACTAATTAGTAAGGTTAGTCCTAGTCTTTTACCATCCCACTCTTTAACTGCACATTGCTTAACACATCGACAAGACACCCCGCCGAATGTAACCCGCCATTGATTGATTCCTCCACATCGCCCGCCCTTCCCCATGGCAGACCCCCTCCTTCGACACGAGAAGCTCAATTCCCACCCAAATTCTTCCAATCCTTCACTGCACCTATGCTGGTTTTTCGCCATCTCTGCCTGCATCAAGCTCCTCCTCATTCCCTCCTACCACAGCACTGACTTTGAGGTTCATCGTCACTGGCTCGCTATTACCCACTCTTTACCTCTCTCACAAGTGGTATTCCGACGAGACCAGTCCTTGGACGCTTGATTATCCTCCATTTTTCGCCTACTTCGAACGTTTTCTCTCCCATTTCGCTAATTTAGTTGATCCCCAAATGGTCCACCTCCAAAAAGGTCTAAATTACAATTCCAATTCTGTGCTCTACTTCAAAGGGTTTCTGTAATTGTGTCTGATCTCTGTCTTTTGTATGGGGTTCTTAGATTGACGGGGAAATGGGATCCAATTAGGCGGAAATTGATTTGGATAATGGTTATTTGGTCTCCTGCGCTTTTGCTGGTTGACCACGTACATTTTCAGTATAATGGCTTTCTTCTTGGGATTTTGTTGATTTCCCTTTCGTACCTGGAGGAAGGAAAGGATTTGGCGGGTGGATTTGTTTTTGCTGTTCTGTTGTGTTTCAAGCATCTGTTTGCTGTGGCGGCACCAGTTTATTTCGTTTACTTGTTGAGACATTACTGTTGGAGTGGATTTGTAAGGGGTTTTGGGCGGCTTTCTGTTTTGGGTGCAGTGGTTGTGGCGGTTTTTGCTGCCGCTTATGGACCATTTATTTATCATGGGCAGGTTTGTTGTTATGTATTCTAGTATATACTTTCCTTTAAAGATCCTTCTCAGTGATATTGCTGTCTCTTGAGAATTGTGCTTTACTTGCAAGAATAGTTTTGATATAGGAGTGATGGATATCTTGAGAAAATTTCAAGGTATTGGCTACGATGTTTGGGGGACGTACAGAAAGACTTTCTGAATCCATTGGAAACAGCAAGTCTTTCAAATCTGTGCAGTGGCGTGGCCATTCCAAACGCAAAAGTTATAAAAGCTTTTATTTGCCAGGATATGCATGTTTATTGATCCTGTGTTTAGTTTTTACAAGTTTGATGTAATGCGTAGGATCTTTTTTAATGCTGCTTTGTGAATTATCGAGAAACGTTCACTTGGATGGGAAAATACCCAATTCCCCTCATTTTTCATCCTGAAAGCAGTCTTGGTATAACAAACAGCCACCTCGGTTGAATAGTGAAATGATTTAGTTATGTATAATAAAAAATTAACACTTTAATATATTTTTATGATAAATATTGTTGGATCCAGCTTTGCTTCATCTTTTTGGCTAAGGTGGCTTGTTTTCACGAGTGATCTAAATCTGTACCCCAAGTGTTAGCCAATAATTCGCTCCTTTTCTTAAATGTTATTTATTGCAGATGAAGCAAGTCATCCTGCGCATGTTTCCTTTTGGAAGGGGACTCTGTCATGCATATTGGGCCCCAAACTTTTGGGTGTTATATATTGTTTTGGATAAAGGACTTGCCTTTCTGCTCAGAAAGCTTGGCTTTAGTATCCAGGTACCAGCAGCTTCGTTTACAGGTGGATTGGTCGGTGATTCATCTCCATTCTGCATACTACCTCAGGTAGCTCTCTTTGGAAAACTAGAATAAGTTCAAACAATGTGATCTTGTAGACCTAAATAAATTTGATAACGCTTTCATATAGATCAAACCACGATTGTAAAAGGAGTGTTAGTCAATAACTTAGCATTGAGGTAGAGAAGATGGCTCATACAACTTTGTTTCATTTGGATTATTTCCAATAAAATTCATTATGCAAGGGAGCTCATGACATTTGAATACAATAATTTCTTAGAATGACCCTTTTAATAAATTTGTCTTGAACTATGTCAATAATTAGTGAATGTGAGAGCGCTTGACAGTTTTTAACATTGCTTAGAAACTGGTTGGTTGAACATGAGCTGGATTGTTCTCACTCAAGTCTGTCAGTAGGCATGTTACTTGAAAACGATCACCGCCACATGGAAAATGGAATACCATTGCATTCCAACTCAATGGCAGTCGATAGTTACCCTATTAAACTTCAGTAATAGGCAGATAGTGTATATCGTGGTATTTATTTACACAATAAGAAAAAATTAACTAGTGATTGGATTATATATATATTTTATGTATTATTGCCGTTAAGCTTCACTCAGCAATTTTAGTTTACATCGAAGGTTTGGCATTTGTCTTAATGGAATGACAGATCAATCCCTTCACCACATTTGTTGTGGTTCTGCTTGCTCTATCTCCTTGTCTTTATAAAGCTGCGAGGAATCCCCAGCCAAAGTCAATAACTAGATGGGTAGCTTATGCTTATGCATGTGGATTTCTATTTGGGTGGCATGTTCACGAGAAGGCATCCCTACATTTTGTTATCCCTCTCGCTTTGACTGCCGTGCAAAGTGTGGAAGATGCGAAGCATTATTACTTGTTATCAATTGGTACTTTCTTCTCTTATTATCATTTCTGTTGTAGTTAGTAGTGTTTCACACGAAGGGTTTCTTGCTTAGTCTTGATTGTTGTCATCTTAAGTCTTAAACATAGTTTCTCTCATTTGACTCTGCTCTTTGGTGCTAGTGATTGCTTATCAAAATTATGTAAAATTTGAAATCTAAGAATTTTGAATGCCATCCAACATTGTACTTTCTGCACTTGTCTGTGAGAGTGGCTTGGTCTCTGTCGAGTAAAATTTAATTGAGGAAGGTTATGGAGGTGCAAGAAAGAAGGCGATTAACAAATGGGTGAATTTCATTGCATTTTTTTTGTATATTTGGAATAGAATTAATAGGTGGACTTTTGACAATGCTATATTGGATGTATTGAACTTAAGTTTTCTTTTTGTGGTACATTTTGTTTCGCGTGGAGATCTTTTGAATGGAAGTTTTTGGTAAAGTTCCCTAGAGCGTGGAGTGCCTGTTTTAGCTCTCATTGGTACATATTCTTCATTTTCCAGGTGACACTTAAAAAATTGAATTGTTTGAACGCGAATTCATGGCTGTTTGTCTTTCTGTACACTTATCAAAACACATCCCACCACAATACTTATTCTGTCGATACACTTATTTGGGAAGATCAATCTTCATCAATTATAGCTTTCAAGATTTTCGCATTTTGTTTTACTTTTTTATCGTTTCAGCAATTGAGGTCTTTTTTTATCTAGTACTTGATTTGAGATCTCGCATTTTTACCAACTAATTTGTTCTCCTGTTTTCTTCTGTGTAGTGTCATGCTATTCATTGTTTCCACTGTTATTTAAAGCCCAAGAATACCCTGTAAAAGCTCTGTTGCTACTGTTACACTCCATTCTGCTGTGGTTTGGGTTTTGTGCACAATTTACCAAAAGAGTTGCAACCGCATCAAAAGATGGAAGCACGATTAAAACCGGACAGGAAGGAACATTCGATCTCCGAACAGTAGAAAAGGGCTATTTAATTGGTCTTTTGCTGGTTGAAATATGGGGTCAGGTTTTGCATACCTTCATTCTTGGAGATAAACTTTCTTTTTTGCCCCTCATGTTGATCTCTGTCTATTCTTCTTTAGGGATCATGTACTCGTGGGCTTGGCAGTTAAGAATGATTATTAGATCCTAACAATATTCTTGAAGGTTTTCAGAATTTTGTAAAATACTAAAGTAAGATCAAAGGAATTGCAAGGTGGAGTATATTTGGCTTGACTTTTAGTGGGCAGTTAGTTCAGTCTCATTTAGTTGACAAATAAAGTAGACAGATTAGTTAGATTTTGTCTAATGCCTGAATCATTTGAGCAGGAGATCTATGTTGGATCAATTTGTTCAACGAACACTCGCAAGTGTAGGAATCCATCAAGTGCAAGATCAAATCTTGTTAAAAAAGAAAATGAAATGAGACAAATATGTGTAATTTTAAAGATGTTGTGAAACACAAAAAAGTAGGAAGCTTGTGATAATTAGATTGTTCCAGGTCAAGGAAATGGCTTTGGGTTGAGCTTTACTGCAAGGTAAACTGCTCCCACTGAAGCACCCTTTCTTCTGTTTGATCCCTAACCCATGATTTTCAAGAACAAATGTAGAATTTATCTTCCCATCGCTAAACAAAACGCACCAAAAGAACTGCCCTTTATGACCTCCTACCATTCCGACTCCGACTTGGGTATTTGATTTATTCCGCAGCAGAGATAAGCTGTTTTTGTCCCGGATGAGGACTTGGGACATGGCCTGTGATGGCTCGAGATATTTGGATTCGCAACGCCGACTATGTGGCCGGTTATGGAGCCGAAAGTTGGCAGTTCCACACCGCAATTGGGAGCAAAAACTTCGGTGAAGTCGTCTTCTGATGGTCTGCAATTTAGTGAAGTGGCTTTCGTGAAGTTTTGGAGGCATAGGTCGGCGTATTGCAAAGCCATGCACCCCAGGCCTGAACTTACGTCAAGTTGAGGAAGCTTTTCAGCCGTTCGATTCTTGTTGATGACATCGACCATGTCATTTGCAGGATTCCCTGAAGAAGAAGAGACATGAGGATGGGATGGGAATAACATTTTACATCGGGAATCCACCAGAAACACACTCACTGCTTAGTTACTGAGTTGTTTTCAAACCTATTGGTTTGAAAATTCCAGAATTAGAATCGAACAACCTAGTCTAAACTCATCATCAGGCATCAAAACATCGAACAATCCCTGGACTATCTGTAACTAATATTACGTTATCAAGTTTGAAACTCCCAGAGAAAAGGAGCAGGTCTTAAAAGATGGAGAATGATAATAAAAACTCAGAGAGCTCATTAATATGAGGTCCATTTATGCAAGGTGGACTACTGGGTAGCTGGGAGAATCAGAATAAGATTAGAATAATTGCAGTGGAAAATGTTGAATGAAAGAAAAAAAGAAACTTACCATGGTTCTTGGTGAAAACAAGAGCAGCCAGCATTAGATGAGAAAGAATGATCCACTCATAGCCACAGACCATCCTCACCATCTTCACAATCACAGCAGGAAAGAGCACAATCCTTAATCCAAAAAGAAAAAAATAGGAGGAAAGAGAAGACTGAAGAGAACCCTAGTTGGCCCTTTATCAGCAGCCGTGAGCTGTCTGTTTTTCCGGGAAAAGTAATGGGAAGGGAGAGGGAAAGTGGATGAAATGGTGCAGTGTGTCTGTCTGTCTGAGCGCAAAAGACATCACAATGGTGGCCCCAACCAGCCGTTTCTTTCCTTTCCTCTTTCTCTACGAAATTTCAAACGGTGGATTCTCACTCCTACTACCAACAATGAAACTTTCATTTCATTAAACAGAGTCAGTAGAGGAATTATTTTATGCTTTAAAAACATTTTATTCCAAGTTTTGGACTTTAAAAACAGTTAAGTAGTTAACGATGGAACCGATGAAGTAAAAGTTAGAGATAATAATAAGGTGAAAAAAGAGAACGATATAAAAGGCGACGTTTTTAGTTTCCCTTCCGCCCAACACCCTCAATAGCCGACCCGACACTAGTCAGCCTCCAAGCTCGCTTCTTTGCTCCTTATCCATGGCTGCTTCGTTCGTCGCGGTTTCAAATTCCTTCATTTGCAAGCCAAATACTCCTCTTTCTAACCGGAGACTAGTGGGTATGCTGTAGTCTTCGCCCCCTTTGTGAATACTTTGATTTTCTCTAATTCTTTTGATAAATTCTGAATCTGGGTTTTCGTCAGGTTTGCGGAGAAATTGTCTGAAAGTCAGTGCTATCTCCAAGAAATGGGAACCTTCCAAGGTCTCCTAATTCATTACAAATCATTTATTTCAGAAATGTTGTTGAATTGGAGTTGAGAAATAATTTATTTTACTTAACGAGGCTGACTTTGAGGTTTCAGGTTCTACCACAGGCTGATAGAGTCTTGATTCGTCTTGAAGCGCTCCCTGAGGTGCTTTTTGAACTGTAAAAAGAAAATATATTTATCAGTTTATTGATTTATTTGTCGGATAACTCATATATAAGGAGCTTGATTGTGGAAGTTCAATAATTGTTATAGTCTCTTGTTGATTCTGGACTGTAATGGTTGCTGGGTTATTTGTTGTTGAATTTCTCAATTTTCAGTAGTAGTATGCTATGGAATATATGACGAATCGAGTATACTGTGTTTTTCTATTAACTCTTTTGCTCTTTAATTCCATGTAAAATGTTTATTAATGGCACTACTAATGGACGATCTAAGAAAGCAAGAACAAAAACAGATACTGATTTTTTTTTTATGGTTATGGTCTGAACTGATAGTCATTTCTTTGAAACTATATTTGTTTGTGGTCGGAATAACCGATTAGCTAAACATGATGAGCAGAAATCAGCTGGAGGAGTTTTGCTGCCCAAATCAGCTGTTAAATTTGAGCGATATCTAGTTGGAGAAGTAAGCAGTTTTCTATTCTTCCTGTGTTGTTGACGAAAGATGAAATTTGATTTCGTTTTTTTTTTCTATAAATTTTCATTGTTTTTTATTTCAGATTCTCTCAGCTGGTGCCGAGGCTGGGGAGGTGAAGCCTGGAGAAAAGGTAGTGATTATGTTCCTTTGCATACATTATTATAGGCTTCCCTTATCTCTGAGACATGGCACATTTTGCCAGCAAAGTTGTGGTCTCAGAAACAAAACTCGTTTTTGTTTTGTTTTGTTTGGACAACGACGATCATAAATTCAAATCGAATGTTTTGTTTTGCATCGCTCTGCCCAAAGTTTGAGTGCTTGTTATTGTTGGCAAGAGGAGTAATCTTCTTTCATTTCTTTTTTTTTCAGGTTATTTTCTCTGACATAAATGCTTACGAGGTGAGTCATATTGCTCGATTGGCCAATTATAGCTGATCTTAACTCGTTGTTAGTAAATTAGACTCTTAAGCTTGGAACTAAGTAGCTTATCGAAGTCGACGTTCATTCGTATAGTCAAGTGTAATATTTTATATCCGTGTCAGACTTCTTCTGGTAGAGTGAATGATATTGTTGCCATTCTGATAGATCATGGAGATGATATTTCGATGTAAAAACGTTTCAGGTGGAGTTGGGGACGGACGATAAGCACTGTTTCTGTAAGGCGAGCGATTTATTGGCCGTGGTCGAGTAAAAAAACCAAAGACATTGCATGTTTTCGAGTTTAGTTTTATAGATGGCCAATGACTATCAACTCTCTCTCACACCCAAAGCCATGCCCTGGATGTGTAGTTTTATTACATGTTTTGTGGCAACACATTGATTTCTGTGGTTTATGAACATAATTAGATGTCTAATTTGGGTTTATTGCTTCCAAAACATAATGATGGATGATGTGTTTCAATTTAAATGTAAAATCAAAGAACAGGTGCATCGAGTTTAGTTCGATTAAACTTATTATTGTCGAAGTTCAATATGGTTTGTATCGTAGAGTTCGAGTAAAACTATCATTATTCACTCAAGGATGCAGCATTAACGTTCATCTAATAATTTCAATGTTCATTCTCATCTGAATGTAATTTATTGTCCACATCCAGATGAATGTGGGTTCATTTCCTGCCAGGGTTGCTGCCAAGGTTCTTCCCACGGCTGGTGCGGTAGGTCTTAGAAAAAGATTTCGTCAAAGTCCAGACCGGCCTGAACCAAGACTCGTAATAAAAAGGTTGCGGGTTAGGTCTAGGCCTGATCCGAGGTTGTGGCTGGACTTGGACCAGACCTGGAAAAATTTTGAATTTTGAATTATCCTACATTTTTTTATTTTGGTCATCAAAATCTTAAGAAATTTATGATAAAATCCTTTATTTGGTGAATTTTGGATCGGTTTGGTCAGCCTCGGTTTACACAAGGCGAGGAACCAAAACAACCAGTACCCCAACTAGCGGAAATCAGTTCTGGAGGGGGTTTCTGTCCCCCTGTTCAAAACGATTTTAGACGTATAGAGTTGGAATCACCCGTCTCCCTCGATTTTAGACGTACAGAGTTTTCCTTGAAGGGCGGCCCAAGCATTTCTTCTAGTTCCAGACGCCATTGGCAACATGGCAGGTCTTTCTCTCTGCTCAGCTTCTTCAGTCATTTTTTATGGTTATTTTCATTCGTGTTTGCTGATTAGGGGTGGGTTCCTCACGTAACTAATGGGTTTTCTTTTTCCTCGGAAAATTAAATCTTTAATTGATGAAGCTTTTTTGAAGTTGTTTGGATTTGCCGGTTTTTTGGCGTATCTAGGTTCCTCCAGGAATTTGGAAGAAGAGCAGAGTGGGATTTTTAGCTTCTCCTTTGATGAGTTTTGTTCTTTAGTTTAATAATTTTGAGGGAATATCTTGAGATCGGATCGGAGCATAACACCCAATTTTTATTCGTTTTTAAATCTGAACAAGATTTGTTAAAGCTGCCGATTGCTATATCACTCGTCAAATTTGGGTCGTCATGAACAAGTCTCTAAATTACAAGTTTAGAGTACAAGGAGTAACAATGGCTGTACGTTGTTTCCTGTCTAATCATATCAATATCTGTGGGGATATTTTTCAGTGGAGAATAAGATTGTCGATGATGAAAGATACACATCGAGAGAAGTCAATTCTTTCCAATCAGAAGGACTTAAAAATGATAAGTTTGAAAACGTATAGAAATGTAATCCTAGTTCCCAGTATATAGGTGAAGTTCCCACTGTATCTCGCTTGGAGTTTCACTACTCAGCTTGATTCTCAGAGTGCACAGACTGGATTCTGGTTCCAAAACATAAAAGAAAACACCCGGAAAGTTTGTTTGGTTTCCGAAGAAGGTGAATTTTTAAATTGAATTTGACCATAATCTTATTTGTTCATCACGTTGATTGGTTTAGTCGTGTACTCTCTAGAGCAGAAATGCACTCTTTTCCTTCACTAACTTGTCTACTTAGCTAGTAATTCTGGAGAACTTGAATGAATGATAGATAACCTCGAGCAAACAGTTTGTGTGTTGTATTGTTCTTCTGATTATATAGCAAATTCTGCTCTGGGCTTTTAATTTCATACTCGATAAATTATGGTTTTTAGGGGGATTAACATTGCTTACCATTTAAAATACAGATCTTGAAGAATCAATTGTACCTGCTGAAGCCAATTCAGCAGACCAATTGACACTTGGCAAACTCAAACGCTGGCAATGGTGGTTTGTGGTGGCACTCAACATCTTCTTCCTCATTGTGGGTCAAGCCGCCGCTGTTTTACTTGGACGACTATATTATGACCAAGGAGGAAATAGTAAATGGATGGCCACTCTGGTCCAAACGGCTGCCTTCCCCCTCCTTCTTGTCCCGCTTTTTTTTCTTCGTTCCCCTGAAGAGAACTCGATTTCTTCCCCACCACCTTCTCTTGTGACCCTTTGCTTGATCTATTTCCTTCTTGGTTCGCTCATAGCAGGCGACAACATGTTGTATTCAGTTGGGCTCTTGTACCTCTCTGCCTCTACTTACTCCCTGATTTGTGCAAGCCAACTGGCCTTCAACTCGGTCTTTTCCTACTTGATCAATTCTCAGAAGTTCACTGCCTTGATTTTCAACTCGGTGATTATCCTTTCATTATCGGCTGCTCTCATAGCCGTGAACGATGATTCCAAAGGACCCTCGGGGGTGTCTCGTGTGAAATATAACATCGGATTCATTTGCACACTTGCAGCCTCAGCTCTGTACTCTCTCATTCTCTCTCTCATGCAACTTTCCTTCCAAAGAGTTATCAGAAGAGAGACATTTTCAGTTGTTCTTGAAATGCAAATCTACACCTCTTTTGTTGCAACATGCGTGTCGACCATTGGTCTGTTTGCGAGCCGGGAGTGGAAGAGTTTGCACGCAGAAATGGTGGGTTTTGGCAAAGGAAGAGATGGGTATATTCTGACACTAAGTTGGGACTGCGATTTCATGGCAGGTTTGTTCAGTTGGTGTGGTTGGATTGATATTTATGGTTTCTTCTTTATTCTCAAATGTGATAAGCACCTCCTCTTTGGCTATTACTCCGATCGCGGCCGTGATCGTCTTCCATGACGGGATGAATGGGGTCAAGGTCGTTGCCATGCTTATGGCGTTCTGGGGATTTGCTTCTTATCTGTATCAGAATTATCTGGATGAATCTGCAACGAGGAAAGCAAAAAATGGACGTTGATGGGTTTTAAACACACATAATATACTATTTGTTACCATGTATTACGTTTGCTATTTTCTCATATGCTATTTAAGTGAATGTTCCTTCCCTGTCTATGATTCATTTTTTTTCAACTTTGACCAAGGACGTATCACACATCTCTCTGTCTCTCTCGTTCTTCGGAGTAGTCAATAATCAAATCATTTACGAGCCACTTTGTAGCGTTAAAAAGGAAAAACTCATGGATGCCTCACTGTCATTGTCACCACCAAAGAACTACTTGGTAATACATAAATTAGCTTCAAAACTCAGTCTCCAAGGTGAATGGTTTGGTCATTGTTGTATTTACTACTACTACTACTATATTCCACTCCATGACCTCATTATTTTTGACGCATTCAAATTGATTTAAAATAAAGGCAGCTTCCATTGAAAGGTCACAAGTTGAATATTAGTACTATTATCCATTAAGATTCAAGTCCTAAATAGCTGCCTTCCAATAAATTGGGGAAGTCAAAGTCAAATGAAAACTCACTAATTCTTTGGGGTTGGGACAACAACTTGCACCGTCAGGACCAAATGGAGAGGCTTTTCTACCTTGGCAATGCCTCCACCAACTCTCCCTCACATGGACCCATCTTCTCCGGGAGACCCGTTTGTCTCAACTCTGAGCCACCATCCATCATGAATCTACCTCCCATGGACGCTACCAGAAGGATCGCCCCACCAATCCACCACAGTGAGGATGGATGTTTGATGGAAGTTTACAAACCCACCATTCAATCAGCTCTGTACCACCATGACAAAAAATCTAATCAAACACAGGTGTTAAAGCTAATGAAAAATGGTTCTCCTTTCTGGTGGTGCTAACTGATAAGGTAAAGAACATCGGTATCGAGAGCAAACAAACAAAAGACCTTTTTTTTTTTCTGGATTTTTCTACTTTGTCACTTTCTCTTTAACCTCAGAATAGACTCGCTCTACCCTAATTGTACTGCAATCTTGGTTATTATGGCATATAGATAAATAAATGGCGTGTAAAAGCAAACCCGTACGTACTTGTGAGGATTGATAACCATCAAATCTGGTCAAATGTCAACAGCTGCCTAATCAACGGTTTGGATTCACGCGCCCGAAGTCCGCAATTTTCCTCGACCGGTTACCGCAGAATGACGGCGCCGTGGAGATGTGAGGCATCCCCGGGTTTCTAATCTCGCCACTGAATGTTGTTTCCGGTGGTAACCCTTTCTGGCTCCAGTTTTGATTTGGATTTGCCCTCACTAGAGGGCTCAAGCAAAATACAATGCCCGGAAATGTTTCGATTGGGCGCCGAAGGTCTCACTTTCCGAGCCAATCCTTGAGGGACGGCGGGAGATTGTCGCCATTTTTGCGATGATTCTGAGAAATAGGCACTGGCCGTCGGAGATCGATGATCGCACAGGTCCTCGCAATCGTCTTCTGAATCCGCTGTTCTAGCCGGCGACATTCCTCTATCCACCGTGCGGCCGGGCCTCCGGTCGACTCTCGTTACTGACGGTCCATGAGAGAAGTTCTGTTTCTGCTTATTGTTTCTGCGACCGGAGAATACAGAGGAGAACAAAGATGAATTGGAGGAGGAGGTGGATGTAGGTTGATGCAAATCCTCAGAAAAATCATTGGAATTGGATTCCAATTTGTCGGATCTAAACCTAAATAGACGGGACCAAAAGGATGAGATAGCTCCTCTGCTTTCTATCACGTGATCCAGTAGTAACAAAAGTGGAGGTGGGGCGGTGGTTAGGACCTAGCTGAGGAGTACTGTAAAAGAGATTATAACGATGGCGGCGATCGTCGCAGCGGGCATAAAAATCGGTGGCGGAGGAAGCGCAATCAGAGCTTGCGGTGAGAGACGTAGGGGGAAACGGAGCGTGGAAAAAGGAGGGGGGGAGGATTGGGGGAGTGGGAGGGACGGAGTCGGGGTTGAGCGGCAATGGCGGAGAACAAACGGTCGCGGAGACAGGAGGCGCAGACGCCGAGGGTGGAGGAGGAGTCCGAGGAGTGGTTAAGGCACCGCATGTCGCATGAGGGAGAAGTAGAAGAAGAGAGAAGGAAATCAAAGTGGAGTGGAGGCTTTCAATTCAGTTTTATCTCTGACTTTTGTTTTCACTCCATCAATATAAAAGTCTTAAGCTTTAATCCAATCCAACCCCTTGGCTTTATTCATAGTCCATGTGATTTGGTAGAGCCCCGGACCCGGTTCATCTTTTCCTCCTAAAAAAATATGAAAAAGGGGAATATAATATATTCGCCTCTTCTTTTTACTAAATTTATTCTCTATTTCTTATCTTGGGAATTGGATTCCAAGACAGCCCGGACCGGACTGGAAGATGGCATTTCCAAATGCATAAATAAATTGGATCCACCACCTCCCACTCCAGTTTAACGCCTGCTAGCCTAATCTCATGGAATCCAATGGAAGCTCAGCCGAGAAGAAGCCGTCAATAGTTTTTGTTCTTGGTGTGAATCTTGCACTTACTCTCTTTCCTTCTCTTTCTTTCTTTCTTTCTTTCTTTCTTCTGCTACCCCTTATCTCACTGAAGCTCACCCTTGCTTTTCTCTTATCCAACTATCGGTTTCTTGAGCTTTACTGAGCAGGTGGCCCAGGCAGCGGAAAGAGTACTCAATGCCAAAATATTGTTCAACATTTTGGGTACACCCATCTTAGTGCGGGCGATCTTCTTCGAGCAGAGATCAAATCTGGTTCACAAAATGGGTATACTTCATCTGCTACGGAGTAGAGGATACTCTATGCTCCTGACAATACTAATACTCAGTTTCTATCATCATCTGCAGCCTAATGATTCAACGTATGATCAAAGATGGACATCTTGTTCCCACACACCTCACCATTAACCTACTACTGAAAGCCATGCAGGAAAGTGGCAATCACAAATTTCTCATCGATGGCTTTCCTCGCAGCGACGAAAATCGTGCAGCCTTTGAGGCTGTTGTAAGCCCCTCTGGATGCCCTTAACTCTTTTAGTTTATACTTCAATTTAAATCACATGTTTTGATATGGTGACTGTTTGACGATGTAGACGAAAATGGAGCCAGATCTAGTCCTGTTTTTCGATTGTCCCCGAGAAGAGATGGAGAAGCGTCTATTAAGCAGAAACCAGGTTTGACAACTCAAACTCTTAACACAGATACACAAAATAAAGTTTATGATATTTTTAATATTGGGATTGTGTAGGGACGAGAAGACGATAACATCGAAAGCATCGGGAAGCGGTTCAAGGTCTTCCAGAACTGCAGTCTCCCTGTTATTGCATACTATGAATCTAAAGGCAAAGTTCAAAAGGTAATTCTGATGCAGATTGATTGGAGCATTTAGTATTTGAGCTCCTAATATTCATATTTCCATCCATAGATCAACGCAGCTCGACCCGTTGAAGAGGTTTTCGAGTCAGTTAAAGCTATTTTCGCGTCCAAAAGCGAGAAGGCCAAGTGCCCGATGCGAGGCTCGTGGAAACTATACCTTTACGAACTTGAGCTGAAATGGAAAGTGAATTTAGGAAATAGAGTTTGTTAGTGCTAGTGCTAGGCCTGCAGTGTATACTTATGGAACTTCAGCTTTGGATATTTAATGATTTGAATTAAAGTTTGCATCATAGACTATATGAATATACTTATTTTTGCTGGTATGCCACCAAATATTACTCCCTCACTTCCCAAAGCCCAGACTTGTCAAGTAGAAATAATGTAACAGTTGCATATAGATTAATAATGTAGTTGACTAAGGCATTGTTTGGAGAGCAGGTATGGGAAGAAGGCGAAATTCATGCTGAAGAGTTGCTTTCCAAACGCGGTCTATGCTTAACATTCTCTGTCCACACTCAGTTCTCTTCCCAGCCCTCTAAAGCATGGACTATCCCAGCTACTCTCCACGCGCTCATAACTTTCCTTGGCAGCCAGTTCTGTCAAACACAGTCCATGAAAATCCACTCTACGGGTCATAATACATAACAGTACAGTGGATGGATCTCACCTCACAAGAATGCATATTCTCGAGAGAAGGAGGGACGATCATGGCCGGAGGGCAGTGGTAGAAGCAATCTCTTCTGGATTGCTTCACAGGAAATTGAGAAAATGGAAGGAACAACGTTCCTTTCGATGCCTTACTTTCTTCTTCATTTTCTCCTGTCCATCCATCTCCCACTATCCATATCTGTCACATTCATACACTATTTTCAGGAATGTGTTTATGCAATTTGGGATGCATATTGTTGTCAACGTACAAGTGTATAGCCATGACTGTGTTGCTATGTGTGTGTATACATGCAAGTACATGGGCATAATAGATTCATTCTTGATTATCAAATGTAAGATGTAAAAATTCATCCAGCTAATACGATATTGTCTGCTTCAACCCAAAGTTACGTGATTTTATTATCAGATTTTACTTTAAAATGCATCATACTAGTTTATGGAAGAATTCTACCCAGTAATTACTTATCAAATGATATGAGATGCATCCTCTTTGTTTGGGAGAGGCACTCACAATCTAGTAGGAGAGAAATAAAAAGTTATCACCTTCTGACAGTAATCTTGAGAGATGAGCAAGTCAGTATGAGAGTTGGTTGGAAGTCTTCTTTTTAGCTTCTCAAACTCATCTTTGTATAATACAGCTACCTGAATACCCTTTTGGCACAACGCATCGACAATGGCTAAAGCAAGCTTAGTAACCCTTCCCCTCAGTAGTACTTGGGTTGTAGATTTAGGAATGGAGTTTACTACAATGGCAGCAGCCAAACTACAACCATCCACCACTTTCACTTTGAGCTGGGGATACTTCTGTATGTAAAGCTCACCATTTCTATTCAGCTCTTCTCCCTACAAATTTCCATCTTCATTTAACTTTTCATAAAAGTAATCCAGCAACATAAGAAGATAAAAATGGATTAACTTGCCTGGTTTAGCAGACCTAGACTAAGAACCTTCACTCCTTGCTTATCAGCATCTAAAATGGCTGCTTCTACGAAGCTGTTGATTGCTTCACTTCTCCATTGCATAAAGTACTACACGATGAAACATGAGAAACCAAGTTTTTAATAACGAACCAAATAAAAAAAATATATATATATTTTTCTTACTTGAATATTATATCTTGGAACCACCCAAGATTGCAAAATGAGGTTTTTGAATTTGTTTCTTTCCAATATAAAAGTGTTGCCATAAATCCAAGTCATAGCCACAGACCAACAAGTAACGGGCCATAACGCCCAAAGATACCAGCTGGGTGTGTATGGTTTGGATGCGACTGAGGAGAACCCTAGCCGGAGATGGTAGATCGACTCGGGGGTCGTTAGATGCGTGAGGTGAACAACTTCCGGCAGCTCTTCCGGCCTTTTTAAGGATGTCTCGTACAAAGTGTCCGATGACTTGTCCATCGTACCATAAATATAGTCATAAAAGGGCATGAAAAGTGTATAATTGGTTCGGAATTGGGTGTGATGCAATGAATGATACCTGTGGGACAGAGACTACACATCTTGAAAATCCTAATGAGATTTACGAAATAAATAGAGTTTATGACAAGAATATATTATTTTGTCCTTCTCTGAATACACATTGTCTAATCCACAATCTAGTTATCATGATCATAAATTAGTGGGTCTGTTCTCAATAAATGCCATTTTCTAAAAAGTGCAGTTGTCAGTTACAAGAAATATATGAACATGGAATCATGCTCAAATTGTAGAGAGAGAGAGAGAGAGAGAGAGAGAGAGAGAGAGAGGCTCACGAGGGAGTGTAGCAGATATACTTGAGAGGAGGGCAGATAGAAAAAGCCATCTAGGAACAACCTCAATGTTGCAGTGGCCTAAATTGTTCATAAAGTCAATGAAAGTGATGTAAGCAGCCATAGAAACAATGGAAGCTGTTCCTGCTAATGTCGTCGTCAACGTTGGGATGGTAAACAGCAAGAAATACACCACATGTTCCGCAAACGGATGAATGACAGCTGGAACATTGAATTTACAAATCTTAGTCATTTCTCAATCAACGAAAAGATAGCGACCTTACTTTCAACTTTTTCTGAAATTTAATTGTCTTACAGGTAATGGGCTCTGTAACAATGGAGGAATGGTGGTGGGAGTGGTAACGGGAGTAGAGAAAATGGTGGTGCAAGGCTCTGTGTAACCAGTAATAGAGAAACTCCACTGGACCAACGTGAAGAAGAAAGGTCAAAACGAAGCCATCTTTTCTCCAAAATGGCAGGCGAGAAGCTTGAGACAGTGTGCTAAGTCCTATGTAAAACACAAGCCCGTTCAACAAAATCTGATCATCCCTACAAAACAATGGAGTCCATCGTCAGATAAGCGTCAAGTTTCTAGAGAGAGAAACTTGGAGAGAGAGAAACAGACCAGTTTGCTTCTCTATCGACCTGCTCAAAGTCGATACCCTTGTCGACTATTCTATTGGTTCCTTTCGCAGTTCGATAGCGAGAGAACGAAATCCATAGCTGATCGTGCAGAAGTCTGAACAAAAGAAATGGAAATACAAGGAAATAACCCAAATCTCTCTCTTCTTCTTTCTTCACCATGAATGAGTATGTGCTATGAACAATCCATGGGGCCAAAATTACATACTTTTACAAAACAGAAAAAGAAAAAAAGAACCAGTGTTAAGAAAATAAAACTGAAACCCCAACAGGCCAACACCATTGAAATTGAACGAGAAGAAGAAAGCAATTACCTTGAAGCTTCCCAATGGCTTCCATGGCCATTCTGTGAGAATTCCGGGCTTAGAAGCCATTGTATACTGTTTCTGTTGTATGGAAAAAAAATCATCACTTCCTTAAATACAGAACGAACGACTCTTTTAAATTTTTATTATATTTCTATGTTCAGTAGAATTGAAGCCGCAATAAATGGTGATAGAGACACATAAAATAAAGGTTTCTAGCTCCTTCCCATTTTGGTTTGGGGTTCAATTATTTATTTACTTTCCTTTTGTAAACGATGATAAAACTTCCTCAACAGACCATTGAGTTGGGTCATTGAGTCGAGGTGCATCCTCATCAAGTTTGATATATTAAGAGTTTTTATCGTAAACAAGCGTTACAAGAAACAACTGCTTGGTGCTGTTACTTTATTCTTTCCAGTTCGTTTCATTGCCTGTTAGAAGAGTCTATTAAAAATAGAAGCATGCATTAAATGATGCTAACCACTTTCCAAAAGGTTCTGTCATCAATCTATGGAATGCATGATGTAGTCATATAATTAGCTTTAGTGTCGTCTATATCACTCCTCTTTTTCGAAATATGAAAATGAACCCAGTACAAGAAGATGGTTGAGTTTTCCAACTGTAACTCTGGTTTCGCTCTGAAAATCAAGCCACCAAATCCTTTACTGCATAAATTCTAGACAATCAGTATTTTAGATTGAGATTAGACATTCCAGCGACTGGATCCGAAGCAGATGACTCATCTGTCAAAAGACGATGAGTATTATCATTTGAGTGGTTTACGGCCATTGCAGGGGAAAGGCATCATTTCCTAATTACAATCAACATTAGAACAGCAATAAAAAAGGAGGGTACAACCCTTTTTTATTGTCTCATTCTGTATAAATATAAATGAGATTCCTACGAAGTTTTTGGAGTGAGTTTTAACTTCTCACTTTCTATCATGATATCAGAGCTAAATTTATACGATGCGATGACTGATTAAACACACTAGACTGTGAAGAAAAAAAAATATCACGTTAAATATGTGGGCAACTGTTGTCTTATATCAACATATTCTAAGCAAACGATCCTATATAAATATGAGAGAAATTTCTTAGTTAAACTTTGAGGTGAATTATATCATCTCACTTTCTATCGTACGAACATATTCATTGATTGAGCACGGAGAAAAAGTAAAAAGGTACTAACTTTCTCAAGCCCTAGTTGCACCTACCATGGGTTGGGTTTTGAAGAGAATTAATTAGGATGGACATGTGTGGTACTTTGTGAGTTTGTGGGATTGATAAAGTTAATGATCTCGCTGTGAAGTTGAAACCAGGACTACCCCTATTAAATAGGCTGCCCAACCGGCAACTAGCACTAAGCGAGGTTCTACCATTCGCCCTTTCTGCTTTGTTTTCGAACCAAAAGCAACATTTTTCACTCTCTCTTTCCAGCGTTTGATTCTAATAAACTATGTTTTCAATCCCCCTCCCCCTCTGTCTTGTTTGCATGGCTATACAGATTTCAGCACAGAATGTTTCCTCAGTTGCTATGCACTCAAACGCCCGAATAAGCCACTAATAATTACAAGACAATTTCTTTTTTTTTTGGTCTAAACAACGTTTTTATCGACAAAGAAATGATACATACGAGGAGTGTTTAGGCTGTAGAACTCAGTAAAAACATCATACGATAACCCGCCAGCCAAAAAAAACTTCACTTCTTAACAATCATCTTCAAGGAAGACAAGTTTTCTGAGTTACTTTCTGCTTACAAGTTCTTGTAAACTTGTTTTCAAATACATGTGATAATATTTAAGGTGATTTGATCCATACCTACTTCACATGTTTTCTGTCTTTTATTTCTTGGAGACGATGGTGTGATTTTGTTTTGAGATTTTTCACTGAGAAAGTAGGAGAATGGGCTACCAAAGGAGTAAATACGCCACCCGCCACTTTTGGAAAATAATTAGAACCGAATAAGCGAAAATATAAAGTAGATGAACAAAGCATCCCATGATTAATGACACCATAAATCTGTTTGCCCAATCTTGGAAAATGTACAAGTACAGAGTACACAGAGCATTCAAATCTTGAGTTTCCTGTATTGTTGTACAAAGTACTCTTCGGATCTACCATTTGTATGAACAATTAATTCTGTATTTATTGTATAAGACACAATTTATCAAGTTAGTCAGATTTTATTTTGAGTGACATATATTAGTGAAGTGATCCAAGGTGACCCGAACAATTACCATGATCCGATACAAGACATGAGAGGACCCATGAACAAGTTTAAAGAGCAAGGAAAGAGACAAAAAGACTCAAAAAATACTAAAGGGTAAGACAACATGAAATGCACGCGCCCACAAATTCAGCAGCGCGCGCCAAGACCACAACGCACCACGCGTGTGCATCACAGCACAACGCGCGCATCTCCAGCGCTCACCTTGTCAGCGTGCATCCCCACGTATCCCGTACCCTGCGTTTCATGTGCCCTGTCAACATGCCTCATCAGCTCCTCACCCGGCCGCGTGCCTGTCTCGTCAGTGGTCGTTGCGCGTCACACGCGCCTGACTCGTCAGCGCTCGCATGCGGGCCTACCTCATCAGCGCCCAACCCTGAGTGCACTAGCCTGCCCAGTGCGCCCTAGTGCGCCCCACTCCACCTCTCACCTTTCCAAACCCTAATTTTCATCCATTTTGGTATTAGTTAAGTTTCCTAAAATCTCTTAAGTTAGATTGCCTTATTCCAAGATGATTTTTGCATATTTTTGGGATACTTTTATTATCTTTAATATTTGTTTTAGCCTATTTATATACAAAGTTGTAACCCTAAAGGAAGATTGAATTTTGATGAACAGAACTTCTTTTGAGTGATTCTTCTTTGTGAGAATTTTTCACTTATTTGTAAAGAACTAGATTTTCTTCAAGTCAAAGCTTGAAAGACTGACTTGATAGTTTTGGATTTAATCAACAAATTTGGTTAGGGTCAAGCTACTATTGCTTGATAATTTGGTTCCGTTGGCAATGTTCAATTGTGGTCAAGTTCTTTATAATTGATTTTAAAGACATTTTTAAGTCTTTATTCTGCGTGTTGATAGGTCTTGGATTTGATATATCTCTGGTTTTCATCACTGAGTTTTGACAATTCTGATTGTGCAAGAGATGTAATCAAGTGTAGTACAATTAACATTTAATGTTTTCAGCTTCATTGGATCTATCTAAAGCCTAAAAGGAATTTCATTTTCAACCTCCATCACTCAAACCCCACCTGTTGTTCTCATCTACAAGTGGAGTGGGGTTAATATGTAGTTAGATGATAAATTCGGGTCAACAATCACTTCAAAGTGACCAATCTTCCACCTTGTGGCCTTCTTTTTAAGAAATTTTTATATAACATTTGTGAAACTAAACAGGGGGTCAAATGGTTCACGTTGGTAAAACAAAGAAAGATTGAGAGGAACAAAATAACACCCATGAAGAGATTAAATCAAACAACGGTTCAGCAGTTTCAATCGTTACTCAACACGTATCTGATGAACAGTCACGTGCTTGCCAAGGATGATTTTCTTTTCAATGTCCGTCGCTGATGACTAAAAGCAGTTTGGTGGCAGATATGATGGAAACGTGAAGTTAATACGAGGTAGATGATCCACCCCCGCTGCCGCCGCCTCATTATTTATTCCACTCTTCACTGGCCACGTTATCCTTGGCTTCAATCAATCATCATTTGAGTGTAATGAATTAAAATCATATGAAATAGTAGGAGAAGCCACGTCGAAAAGTTGGATTTGAGTCGGTATAACTTAATCAGGACAGACTTTGAGTGAGTATGTTTTGTTAACCTTTGAGTTTTTTTGTTACAGACAGCAGGCAAACTATCTATCGTTTTCATGTCATATGTCCTATTATTAGTTCATCAATCCGTCTATTTATTATGCAAATCTGCGTTCAACTTTGTGAAACTGTTATGGTTTTTTCACGACCGATCGGGGTCTTGCTATAGAAGGAGGGGGCAGAGCAGCTCGGCTCTCATTCATTCCAAAAGAATGATGATCTGACTAAGTGCGCAGCGGAATTCTTTGTTAGCGTATATTAGTCCTTATTTATAATTGTTTCCTAAATTACCATTTTCATCAATTTTTAGTATATATACATATGTACATTGTAATTTTTAGCATCCCTGCCCCTCCTACTCAGTTAGTCGGGCTACTATCGACGCCTTTTGCCTCCGTGCCTACTGCACCGTGGTTACTCAACTCCGGTGCGACTCACCATTTCACACCGCAATCGTCCATCATCAACCAACTCCAACCTTACACTGGTCTCACTCAAGTCGTCACTACCGATGGTAAGCTTCTTCACATTTCACAAATTGGTTTCATTGATATTCCGACCACAAGTCGCTCACTCAAACTACGCATTGTCTGTCACACTCCACACATTTCTCATAATCTTCTGACTGTAGCTCAATTATGTCGTGAAAACTCCGTCTTTGTAGAATTTCACTAAACCAATTTTTTTTCAAGGATCGAATCTCACCAAATCTTACTTCGGGGTTCCCTCAATGATGGCCTCTATCAAATTGCATCGGCCGGTCCAGTTCTGTCTCTATATGCACAGTTGTCGGTTCCAGTCACTGTTTTTTCAAACCTTTGGCACATCCGTTTAGGTCATCCTTCTTTCTCTGTTTTGCAGCATGTGTTAGAATCGTGCAATTTTCAATGTACTCAAACCGATATGCATAATTTTTGTGTTTTTTGTAAAATGAGTAAAACTCATCGTTTGCCCTATCAAATTTCTAACTCACATGCTCGCTTTTCTTTTGTTGTTGTACGTACTGATGTTTAGGGTTCATCTCCTATTAAATCTGTCACTGGTGCACGATATTTTGTTTTATTTGTTGATGACTGTACTCTATTCACTTGACTCTTTATTTAAAATTAAAAAGTAAAGTTCACACTACTTTTGTGAAATTTCATCAACTAATTCACACTCAATTTTGTCTTAAAATTAAAGTCGTCCAATCAGACTGGAGTGGAGAATTCCACTCTCTTACTCCTTTGTTTACATCTCTTGGTATCCATCATCGTGTCTCATGTCCCTATACCTCAAATCAAAAAGGCCGAGTAAAGCGGAAAACTCATCATGTTGTCAAAATTGGTCTTGATCTACTTTTTCATTCCTCAATTCCTCAACATTTCTGGACCTATGCATTTGCCACAGCTACTACCTTAATTAATTTAATACCTACTCCTATCCTAAATCACAAATCTCCGTTTGAATGCTTGTTCGACTCTATTTCAGATTATTCATCGCTGCGTGTTTTTGGCTGTCTGTGTTTTCCCTTTCTTTGATCTTTCAACCAACATAAACTACAGTCTCATTCCCTTCCTTATGTCTTATTAGGACCCAACCCCAATCCTCACCACAAAGAATATATATGCTTAGATTCTCGCTCAAATAAAATGTACATTTCTCGTCATGTCACATTTGATGAGTCCAGTTCTCCCTTCTCTTCCCTTGACCAATCTACTCCACAACAATCCTCTTTCTCTCTTCTGATTTCCTATACTTCCTTTCCATCTCTTTCCACCAACCAAAACGCTGCACCTCCACTACCTTCCTCCATACCTTCATCCCCTCCCAACCCTATTAACCAATCTTCCTCTTCTATACCACCTATGAGCATTCCCACTCAGACACTTATTCAACCTACAATTAATGATCATCCTATGAGAACCAGAGTCAAAGATGATATCTTTAAGTCGAAAGCCTTTTTCATTGAATCTTCCTTCGAACTAAGAACATTTCAACAAGCTTCCAAATATCCACGTTGGTTAACTGCAATGTAGGAGGAAATATCAACACTCAACGAGACTAACACTTGAAAATTAGTTTCACTTCCAAGAGGGGCTAAAATTATAGGTTGCAAGTGAGTCTTCAAGACTAAACTAAATTCAGATGGCACAAATTGCCGGTATAAAGCTCGTTTAGTGGCAAAAAGTTATGACCAGACATAGGGTATTGACTATGATGAGACCTCCAGTCCAGTTGTAAAACCAACTTCAATTCACACTGTTCTTTCCTTATCTATCTCTTTAGGTTAAATTATTAGACAACTTGATATAAACAATGCTTTCTTACATGGTGATTTAACTGAAATAATTTATATGCTATAACCTCCAGGGTTTATCAATTCTTCTCATCCATTTGCCGTATACCTATTACGTAAAGGCCACTACGGTCTCAAGCAATCTCATAGGGCATGGTACACCAAGTTATACAATGCTTTAATATATTGAGGTTTCTTAACATCAAAGTTTGACTCATCACTATTTGTACGTCGCACGCAATCCTCGATTATAATTATGTTAGTTTATGTCAACGACATGATCTTGACAGGTAACTCCACATCTCTATTGGATCAGCTTTTAGCTTACCTACTATAACGACCAATTTTCCTAGTAAGATATTGTCCGCTCTGGGGATTGGGTCGTAGCCCAATATCCTCCCCTCACAGATTTTTTTGGCGAGAACTTCCCATCGGTAACCCAACATGGAACTGCTCTCGTTGGAGCACTTTTAACTTCGGAGTTCTTATGGGATCCGTTGCCAATTGTGCTCTAAAACGCGTCTTACTATCTTGAGAAGGTTTTCTTACATATGTTTAATTTTCACATACATTCCCAAGCGATGTGGGATTGTGACGACCCCTTTTTTACGACCTGATATTTGTCTATATTTGAGTCCGGGATTTACCAACACTCGGCTTAGGTCCTGAGATTTGCCCCACAACTCGAGGTTTGCCTCGCAGTGGTGATCATACGTACACATTCGGGTCATCACAATCACCCCTCTCTGGAGCCCAACGTCCTCGTTGGCCACATTTCTGGTTGGGTACAGGCTCTTATATCATTTATAACGTCCCATTTTTCCAGTAAGATATTGTCCGCTTGGGGGATTTGGCCGTAACTCAATATCCTCCCCTCACGGATTTGTTTGGTGAGGACTTCCTAGTCGGTCACCCAACATGGTACTACTCATTTTCTTTCCCTTTCGGTCTTCAGCTCGAATGACAGAAATCTCTAGGCGATTCTCCTGCCCGATTCTCCTTCAACCTAGGTAAGCCCTCCTTGTTTTCTTGCGATTTTAGTAGTTAGATAGCTGAGGGAGTACAATGTGAGGAGTTTCGAGGAATGTTGTGATTTAGAGTAGGTTCGGGCTGAGTGACTATTGAGAATACCCGAGTTGTGGGGTTTCAAATTTGGTTCCTCAAACTCCTGTATTGATTCTGTGAAGTTTAGTGAAAGTTTGATATATGTACTATAATGATTTTAGGTGAGCGAGCTTCTGAAGTAGCATTTAGCCGAGCGATTTCCAGGGAGCCAGGTAAGTAGAGTTTGTTTGTGCCTTCGGGCCTACATCACAAACAGTAGGATTTATGTATGTTTGTATGTTTATTTCCAGTTGTCATGCATCATGTTTTGAAAGATTACGAAAATGAATTTACATGAAACGCATGGTAAATGTGAGCAGGATGATCAGAACAACTGTTAAGGGGGATTAATCCGCCCCTTAATTGAGAACAGAGGATTGAGGTTTTGGGAAAAGTGATCCACTTCCCAATCCTACAGGGGGATCAGACCAGTTAACTGTTAAGGGAATTAATCCGCCCCTTAATTGAGATCAGAGGATGTATGCTTTGGGGAATGACTGATCCACTTTCCCATCGTACAGAGGGATCCACAGAGAACAAATTTGAATACAACTGAGATGAGAAAGTAGAGAATGCATGTTTAGGGAAATTTTGTTTCATTAATTCATTTCATTCATTGCTCTACTTGCTTAGCATTAGGCTAATAGATGAGTTTGTGATGTAGGTGAAGAAGTTACTGAAGGTGTGTTTACCGACCGATAAGAGGACCAGGCTGGTTGGAGGAGCATTTTCAGGCATCGGTTTGGCCATCTGTTGAGGCGGTTTAATCCATGGCTGCAGGTGTTGAGTTGGGAGTAACTAGTTCAGTATAGATGTTTCTTTTCTGAAAATTTTATGATAGTAGTGTTTTCAAAACTTTGAATACATTCTGAGAATCTTTGATATTAGTGTTCTGTTGGGTTTTGAAAATACTGTTTTCTACTGGATTTGAGTGATGCAATGATTTGATCTGTCTCTGATTGGTCTTAGTAAAATGCTTAAATCCTTTGATAGTCAGAGCTTTCTTGGAATACAGCAGAATTACTGTTCTGAAGTCTATCGGAAGATATTGGATGAAGGAGTCATCCGGCTGACGTCATCGGTAGATGAAAGTGGTAAGTTTTGTCGTCTAGCGATCGGCAGATGTTGGATGAAGGAGTCATCCGGCTGACGTCATCGGTAGATATAAGTTGCGAGTTGTCGTCTAGCGATCGGCAGATGCTGGAGGAAGGAATCCCCCGGCTGACGTCATCGGTAAATGTAAGTAGCAAGTTTTGTCGCCTAGCTATCGGTAGATGCAGTCTACCGAGAGTTGTCCTGTTTGTATATCTTCCGGCTGACGTCATCGGAAGATGTAGGTAGTGTTTGTCGTTTTGTGACCGGTTGATATAACCGAAGTTTTGTCGTTTGTCATCGATAGAGGCCTCCTATTTTCTATTTCTGCTCCTTGTGTTGACTTTGTCGTCGGCAGATGTGTTTGACTTCTGCAATTTCATGGGTATTCCACATTTTTAAAGCTTTATATTTTTGGCCCATTATTCTTAACACTCCCAACAATTATTTTGAAATGTTTTCACAGATTATTTAACTTCATTGATGTTCGATTGATTTCCGCTGCAAGTTTTAAAATACATCGAGTTTTAGAAAATGTCAAATTTTGACTGTCGAGTGAAATATTTTTAAATTTAGTATCAAGTCGTCATGGTTCGGTTCAGTGTGTTGAGTAGCAAACCGGGTTTAGATAACTTGGGGCGTTACACACAATTTATGTATGCACCTTCAAAAGTTCACTAACAAGCAGTCAAACGAATTTTGCGATACCTTAAAGGTACTTTATCTAACGCCCCAGATTTTAAATCTCTAATTTGAAACTTTAATTTTGAAAATCCTAAAATTTTCTCCAAAATTGATTTAAAATCGATCGTTAAATATCTTAATTTCAGAAAAAAAAGAATTTTAAATAATATCTGAAATATTAAATGCGCGGAAGCTTTATAAAAATGCTCAACATTAATAACTTTGTCAGAAATTAAATAAATGCTAAATTAAAAAGATTCATAAATCTTTATAAAATTCGACATTAGTTATCCAAAGTTTTCAACTTAAATAAAACTTGAAATACTTTCGATAGACTGAAACATATTAATTCAATTCCCTTCCAAAAATATTTTCTTCTTCTACTATATGCTCATTTGCCTCTAGAAGATTCACAAGCAACGTCAGTTCTTCCTCAGAAAAAAATTCACCTACATCACAAAATTATACAAACTATGAGATTTAAGTTAGTAAGTGATAATACGTGCAAGTGTCAAAATTAACATTTATTTTTTACCGAATCTTGATTACAGACTGGTTGGTACCCATTTCCCAACCTTAGACTTAGTCATCTCATTGTCGTTCAGACTTTTGTCATTTTACGTTTGATCAAGATCACCATCTCATTGTCGTTCAATTTTTTGATATCACGTCAGTACAATCGTAATGATATGGTCAAGCTCGCCATCTCATTGTCGTTCAGGTTTTTGCTATCACATATCTTACGTCATTTTATACGTTCAAGCTCACCATCTCATTGTCGTTCAGACTTTTGCTATCACATATTTTGCATCAATTCCATTATTTTCATACGCATACAATATGTCATACAAATTTTATCTTTATACTATTTTAAGTCAATGTCTAAACATGCATGCTCAAATATCAGTAACATGTAAGAAAGCTGTTATAAGAAAATAATATAAACTTTTATGATGTAGGGCCAAAACTAAAACATTGAAAACAGTATTTCACTTACTTGGATTCCTAGCGGTATGGTTATCGAGATTCGTTTACTATTCCAAATAATATCCTGCTCAAATAAAATCTTTCGTATTAAATTCCTACTTAATAAATTCAATTTTTAAGAAATTTGAGTAGAAATTTCTTACATTGTACTCTTAAGTCGGATCGGGTCGATTGGATCGATTCAGCAAGTTTTCGGGATTTTTCTTGCCTGAATCGAAAGTTGATATTAAAATCTCAGTTAAATACTTCCAACTTCAGAAGAATTTGGACATAAATTCCTTACCGGTTTAACCTCAGATTGGTTCGGTAAAATTCAGAACGGGTCCCGTTCAGTTGGACCATATCCAATTCGGTTGGACTGGATCAGTTCAGTTGGACCGGTTTCGTTCAATTGGCTTTAAGTGAACCAGTTCGGTTCTGGTTTGCTGGATCGGTTCAGGTTAAAAAAAAAACATATTCCTTCTTCTTCTTCTTCGTGATTTCTACTAAAAGAGAGAGAGAGGAAGTATCAGGGAGAGGGAGAGAGAGTGCAACAGAGAGACATAGAGTGAGAGAGGAGGATCAAGAGATTATTCTTACACTGAAAGGAAGTTGGCTCGATCGAAAGAAGTCCTCTTGCTGCCGCGAAATGAAACTCGATCGAGGGAGATTTTCTTTGCGTCAGAAGAGACTCGCCGCGTCGAAGACCGAGATAAGTTCTCTGCTTGAAGAACTCAAGAGGGAGGAAGCTGTGGTGTGAATTTTCCACCACTTGAACACCTCTATTTATAAGGGAGGGTCGCCCCCGTTCCCCTCCGTGAAATCTGGGTTTAGCTCGAATTTCTCGGGCTGTAACTAGATCAGCTTGGATTCTTCGAGCTGTTGCATTTGATCTTTATCCGTTTTTGGATGCTATACAGACCACAGTCATTCCATTCAACGTCAGATTTCCAGAGAGAAATCCTACAATTTCCAAAAAATCCGGTTCAGTTCGGATTTGCTAGTTTTGTAAATATGAATTTCTTCTGTTCTTGAACAATATTCAGACTAGGTTCATCTAATTTTTGCCCTGATTTTTATCTGATTTTTTCGGAGAAAATTTTGATATTAGGTTTGACTTGATTTTGATTTGGGAATTTTGAATTTTTGAAATGAAACATTTGACTCAAACCCTAGTCTGTTACACTTTATCTTTAGGCATCTACTTATTGCCTTCTACTTGTTACAATTTGACATGTTATACGGATGCAGACTGAGCTTCCTGTTCAGATGATCGTAAAAGCACAAGTGGCTTTTGTATTTTTCTAGGCCTTATCTCTTGGTCCTCCACTAAGCAAAAAGTTATTTAACGCTCCAGCACCAAATCAGAATATCGTAGCGTAACAAATAGCACAACGGAAGTTCTATGGTTACAATCATTACTAGATGAATTGGGTATGATGTCCACAAAGGTACCTCTTATTCTCTGTGATAACTTAAATGTAACGTATCTTGCCTCCAATCCAGTTTTATACTTCAAATCCAAACATATGGAGATAGATTTCAATTTCATTCGAGAAAAAAAACTTAAAAAGATGTTGTTGGTCAAATATACTCATTTCAAAAACCAATGCGCTCACTAAACCTCTTCCATCGATGACATTCTGTATTAAGTTGTTTCCAAAGAGACAAGTTTTAGAAGAAATTATTCAAACTTCTCTCTGCCATTTCCATCATCTTCTTCCTCGCCTTCTTCTTCTTTTGTTGTATTCTTATGTTTCCTCTGGTCATCCATAACTCAACTACGTAAAGAAGATTCCCGGAGGTCTGATATGGTGTCAACCTTGGAATAATCTTCAATATGTTTCCACCGCTTCCTTTGTTGCCTCTGTTTCATCGTTCTCCCCAATCCAATGTCATGCTGGCCTCGTTTGATATCATCACTTTTGTCAAATCATAGTACGTCATCAATCCATGTCGTTTGATGTTTTTGTCTCGTGTCTTTTCATAAACAAAAAGAAGAAGAAACCTAACCACATAAGCTCTCTCTCTCTCCCGGGTGAACGATGAATGAAGGCGGATTATGTACTGGGATCAAACCTAAGAGGATGAAGCTACATGGTTGGATACAAGTCAAGTTATCCTGTCTAGGTTCATCACAGAGGAGCATCAATTGTGTTTATAAAGAAGGATCTGTTCCCAGTTTCATGCAAAGGCAGATTCGACCTCTGGTTCGACAAGAACGCACCCAACCCTAATGTGTTGGACGGTGCGCTGGTTTGACGATAACGATTACTACGGTGACTCCAGGTCCAACTACCAGCTCAGTGAGCCTGCCACTGCTACTGTCGCACCCCTAATAGGTGTTTTGGCTAGCTTAGCTTTATTTTAAAAAATTAGCTTTTGTGTTGTTTTGGTGATTTTTTTTTTCACTTGCCCACTTGTATTCTTGTAAAATCTGACTAAATAATGTATTGGGCAATGACTGACAATTTTAATTAAATAGAGGGTTAAATTTATGACACGGGGTCCCTTAGAAATGGGGCCGTGTAACTCACAAATAAGAAGCAAGTGCTCGGGTGTGTGCCAAAAGTGTCAAAGCCAAGAAAATGTGAAAAGGAAAGAAAATGCTAATAACCAAGCAAAGTGAAAGTGTGTGTTAGGTGGCCGAGGAATGTGTGCATGATGAGGGTCACAAAGTAAAAGAAAAATGGGGAGAAGATGAAGGTGATGGTGGTGTGAAATCCGTGGAGCAAAGTGTTAAGAAAAGTAAAGAGAAATGCAAAAGATGAAGGTGAATGTGTGAAGTGTTGAAATGGCCGAAAATGAAGAATAAAATTGCAAGAAAATAAGATGGATGTAGTGAAGATGGAAATACCCTTGGCGGACCCGAGGAGCTATCCTACGTTGAGCTCTCGGGTGCACATTTTTTCTGGAGGAAAAACGATCACTGTAGACTTAAGTTTCTTCCTCGTAGCCTTTACTCCTAAGAGAGCAAAGTGAGGGAAAATGTAAGAGTTAACCTAGCAACCTTAAGCTATGTTAACAATGGAGGACCACTCTACTCGATAGAAATCGAGGAAAACACCCGAAGGGCTTTTAACCTTAGTTAGGGAAATAGTAATTTCATAAAATGGGCAAAAGTTTCAATACATGCACCAACACTATGCTTATATAGGCAACCTAAGGTGGATTAGGGTTTGGCAAGGGTGGAAGAAGAAATGGTGGCCCTTGGATGAAGATTTCAATCAGGTGGCTAGGAAAAAGCAAGCCGCGCGCGTCCATAAGCCAATCAGGCGCTGCCGCGCGCGCCATCTGATGCCCAACAGCTTGCTACATCAGTAATCCGGGAGCGCGCCTATCGGATGGTGGAGATGCTGTTCTGCATGCACTGATCGATGTTCCATACGCTGCCCGGGTGCGCGCTATCAACGGTGCTGAGCGGCCCGCATGCCTTCGCTGCTGCCCGCGCGCCTCGCTGCTGCCCGCGCCTCTCGCTCCTGCCCGCGCCTCACGCTGATGCCTGCGTGCGCCTGCCCGGTGATGTTCTGCCTGCCTGCCTGCGCGCGCCAGATTGAAGGCCCAGCGCTCTTCCTTGATCAATGGCTGAGCCTTTGCCATGTCATTGAGCCATGTTCCACCCACATTTGTACCTGCAATTTCTTACTCTTAAATGTGGGCTCTTCTTTGAGTTAAGGCTTCCTTTGGGCTCCTTTTATTGAAGAGAAAATCCATAAGTGTGGAGAGCTTCTTAACTTGGATGGCCAAGTCTTCAACCCATAATCCACCAACATTCATCTAACCCTAACGACACAACCTAATGCATGATGCAAATATAATATTCCATACAAAAAGGCTAATGTATGCCAAATAAGTTCAAAACCAAAAATTACATAGTTTCATGGGCCGAGAAGATAAATTCCCATGGGCCGAGTAGTAGATTCCTCAAAGTGCTCCAAGTGGGCCGAGTAGTAGATTCCTCAAAGTGCTCCAAGTGAGGTTTCCATCATGATCATCAACTTCATGTAATAAAAGAAAATAATTTTCATTAATTAAAATGCCAAGTAATACATGGGCCTTGACTTGTGATAGCTTTGGGTCTTCTTGGCACATCAATTTATTTATTGGGTAAAAGAGAACTGATACCCTTTAACAATATGACACCACATATTATGTCATCATGAATTCATTGGAACTAGTGAAAGCACATTGGAATTCCTTGTTAATTGTTTAATGTTTGTTGACATGTACTAAACATTGTATAAATAGAAAAGCATTCTCACCAATTAGTTGCATGTATTCCTTTAAGAATAAGTTTGAATTAAACTAAAGTTTAGATATTCTCTTCTTAAAAAAATGAAAATGATGAATACATAAAAAGTATGTTAACAAAAGAACAGGTTTCTCTATGTTTTGAGGCGGAAGCCTCTTCGCTGTCAACCGTGGGCACTAAGTATCAACAAATTGGCCCTGAGTCCACTGGACAAATCAAATTTTTTTTTCAATGGCCGAACATGTGTTTTCACAAGTGAGTTGACCAATAATTGTTTGACACGTAAACGAATATTAAGACAGTAGAATAAGATAATAAACGTAACCTTATTATTTGTAAATAGTATTTTTGAACGATGTAACGCTGAGCTAAAATTATGGGCTTGTGGGTCGGCTCATGGACTAAGACTTGCTGACTCAACTTTGAAGCAACCAAATTTGAGGGGTACAATAAAACCCGGGTCTTGATTTGACTAGTTGGGCCTGACTGGGGCATTATTTCACATTGTGAGCTCGGCCATTGAGGTCATCCTTCATTAATTTTAATTTACCAAATCCAAAGTAGTGTTTGAATAGCTTCTGTTTACCCGACCAAATCTGATTCCATGGGACGGTGGGCTTTCCTCTCTGAAATATGGTGTTGAATGGGATAACGCCGATCGTATTCTTGCCCGTGGGATTTGAATCCGCTAACTGCAATGGCCTTCCTCCCCGCCCTCTTAATCCAACTCCATTACCTCCTCTCTCTTTCAACAGGCCTTCTTGGGTTGTCAGAACTGAGGTCATTTTTACTCTATTTAATGTACTTTCTGCCTTTTATGTGCCATTAAAGTATGTCAAAGGTTGATTTTTGTGGTCTAACTTCGTATTGATGGATCAATTCACTTCTTTTTAGCTTACTATACCAGTTATTGGGTGTTTTTCTCATGCTTCTTCCAGTATTGCAATCAGATAAAGAGATTCTGTTAAAAAGTTGATGATAAACCAGTGATATTTGGATTTTTGATTGGGATTCTATTTTGTAATTCATGGGTTCCTTCAACTTATTTGTTTGCTTTCCAGCTCAATTCACCCGTGATTGGCGTCTTTCTCTCGTTTCTTCCTCTTTAAAGATATGAATAGTTTTGCAGTCTAATAAAGAGGATGTCTTGTGTGTTTTTGTAATGTTTGTATGTCACGATGTGTATGAAGAGTTAATGATATGACTTTGCTTTTGTTTTTGTCTTTAGTACTTGTTTCTTATATCCTGACACTTCTCATTTGGTGCAGTCAAATGTTTGGAAAGAAAGGAGAAAGAAGCCAGATCCATCTTGTGTGGTCTGCCATGGAAGTGGAAGAGTTGATTGTCATTATTGTCGTGGAAAGGGTCTCTCTCTCAATCAATTTCATTATTTATGTTTTCTAATAAGAATCTCAAGCGCATATAGACATAAATCAGTTCATATTTTTTTCCATACGACCGTGGCATTTGAGTTTGGATATTTTACCTTTAGAGGGGATGACTATTCTTGTAGTAATTGTATTTTGCCACTATGTTCACTTTTTCCAAATGAATGTACCTGTTTCTATTTGAGAGCAGACGTATTAACTAACATGTAAGGTTGAGTTGGTTTACTGAGCAGTAATTTAGTCAAGTGAAGTTTTTGTGTCAAGTGAGGGATACATTGTTGGTAGAAATGATAATGACAGTAGTTTCTTTGAAAAGACAGGAAGGACTAATTTCCCTGAGTTAGCAATGCTTCCAAAAGGAGAATGGCCTAAATGGTGAGTAAGGTATTGAATAATTATCTACTCATTTTCAGAACTGTTTTCTGAAGGTGGTAGTTTGCAGGTGCAGCAGCTGTTGTGGTAGCGGACTCAGCCTCTGCTCAAGATGTGTTGGGACTGGAGAGTACAGGTATATTATGGGATTCCATTTCATGAAAATGGAAAATGATGAGACTAGGGAAGAACAAAAAGAGGAAGATAAAAGCTAATTTTGAAGTGCATTTTATATTTCTTCTCATCGACCGCTGACAGAAAACGGAGGTGAAATTCTCCCAGCTCAGAGGTGACTTTGATTACCAAGTCATTGTCCATTTCTAAATCTTCCTTTTGTAATCTGGTAGCACAATGTCACCCAAGGATTTTTCTTGGTTTCTTCTTTGTTGATGAAGGTTTTCTATGTCAAGTCATAGATGTCAAAACAAGAACAAGAATAAAAACAAAAGCAAAGTGTCAACAGGCCACTCGGCATTCGAATCCTTATTTTGCCAGACTAAAAGATGATTTTCAAGCACAACCAAGCGACGACAGTCGATAATTGAGCTGATATACAAAAATGACCGGTTACTAAATAGTGAACAAAACTTGATCAACCATACAGAAAGAGATACCAGTATCTTCTCGTTCAACTATATATACACAAGTTTAAAACTACACACTTGTGAAAGGAGTCGGCCCAAATTCATGTTTTCTAGAAAATTTCCATCATTTTGACCCAAGAGGGGAGCTGAGCAGCAGACTAGTTGAAACAGCAAGGGGGGAGGCGCATTGATCAATCGATGCCTAAGCTCGAGTAAGGTTCAAATCCACCCTGACAATCAGAAAAATCTAAAATGAAACTAGTCGTCTTCTAAAATGAAAAATCTAAGATTATTACAACTTCCTTTAACTTATCATACAGACAATTTTTGCAATCTTTACACAAAAAGATGTCAGAACATATATCATGTTTATGACGAAACCTTGTAAAACCTATCAAAGATGTTGGAAGGATACATGATAAATAAAGGTATTGGTCCAATTTGGTTAACTTTTCCTGAGAAAACAACCTAATGTAATTTGAACACCATAATTCGTCTGGTTGAATGAATCACTTTGCTCAATGAAGACAAAAAATTTGCCTTCATTGAATGAGAAGTGGGTATGTATCTCAAAAATCTAACTTTACTGAAAGATACTACTCACGGAACAGTCATCGTGAACACGCCATATTGTCTCGCCCAACAGATTTGCAACTGATAAGATCGTCAACTGAGGAAAGTAATTTTGCTCTGAAACTGGAATCGTGTTAGTTATTATCACCTCTTGAAACAGCCCACTTGATAACCTTTCTATTGCAGGTGGACTTCAAAAAGAAAACACGAGTTAAGATCTTGAATAAAAATACATAACAAATACAACATGCATTTTGATGACCAAATGTTTATTGAAGATTGACTGGGCTTTTATAATTTTTTCATGCATAATAAGCAATATTTTAAAAAGTTGTAGTTGAATTCGCAAACATATGCACAAAATTTTATGGATCCTTTGGATCATGTTATGAGAAATAGCTGAGAGAAATTGCCAAATACAAGCTAACTTGATCCCCCTACCCAAAATGTGAGCTTAACTTATCCCTACATAAACCTTTAAACCAGACATTTTAATACTTCACCATTGTACACCTAAACCGTTACAATTCATATAAAAATTCTTGTTTAGAAGCTCACGTCAACAGACTATTGAACTTTGCTTAGTTCTTTGAATTCAAAGTCTGGGACAGCAAACTATTCCCTAAATTCAATTTCTTGTTTGAGCAGGGTATAAGGATAATAAGAACGATCACAATCAACAACATTCTAAAATCAACTTAATAACAATTTCCAACGAAAATCTACTACATATCCTGATTCAAAAGAAAGAAAAAAACGCCAGTTAAGCATATAGCGAGCACTTTTGAGTGAGATAGATGTCAGCGTTACAACTGCTATTAGTTAGTGCAGTGAAGTTTTGTACATTTGTTTTACCTTAATATGACCAGCTTTGAGTGAAAAAAAATCAAGCATCAAGAGGACTAACCTAAAAACAGCATGTGTACTACATGCATAGACTTCTCTGGCCCCCTCTTGATGTAATAGTGCTGCACCTTTGGCTATAGTTCCTATAACAAATAGTAAATCCCACGGAGACTAGTCAGTAGATGCCACATGCATCCAAATGGAAGGTCAGCTGACGTGATAAAAAGCGTTAACAAGCAAATAAATGCCATTATCATCTTTTATATCACATAACTGAAACAATGACCTTCGTAGGTTGAAAATCTATGCTGAAGGTTTTTTCCATGTAACAGTCAAACAGAAACAAACAGATTTACATCATGATGAAATTAAAAGATTAAATGATTTGAAGGTATGTCAAAGAAGAGCTTTCAGTGCAATTCTGAAATGCATATGGTTTTCCTTCTTACTTTATTCTCCAATCCTATTAGAGTCCGGAAAATCTATACTAGTTTCAACGGGCATTGAGATAACGTGGAATTTACACCACATTCAGAGTATTCATATAAATTAAGAGTCAACTTTAAATTAATTAACTAAACTAAATGTTGGATGATAATTGCAACATTTGCACCCTCCACCCTAAACCCCTCCCAGTCCCTAAAAATATGTAAGAACTATTTGCTTTTGAAAAAGAATTGATTTTAAAACTTATAAAGCACCTTCTAGACAAAGGAACAGAGTTTGACTCGGGTATCAATATTTTACTTAACTTTTGTTTGGTTTCGTTGAGATCTGAATTTGAATGTTTAAAGTAGATTATTTTGTAGATTAGTGAGTGTCTATTTTCTCTCTAAGACTACACTGTATATATTATGGATTGATGAATTCAAACTTAATGGGCGTTATTGTCTTCTCATAATTCTGCATCAGTTTGCCAAGTAACTCTCACCCACTTGCCCGATTTAGATTGATTGACTCAATCTGTTTAATGATAAAAAAATAAAAGAAGAGATGTATTTACCAAAGAAAACTAATTGCATTATTTGTATATATATACACGCATAATGAGGTATATATATATACTTGTAATCTGACAAGCTAGCAGTAAAGTACACTTGTAATTAGAGAAGCATCCAATAAGGTTCCATTATACATGATGGGGTTATAGAGAATACTTCATCTTATTTTATATTTGTTAGTTATTATTTTCATCATTAGTTAATTATAGCTTTTATATCAACTCTGAATTTCAATGGGAAGATATTTTTTTTTATAATATCAACGAAGAAAAATTATATGAGATTTGAATAGAAAAGAAGAAGTGTGTTGCGCAGCAAACCGGAACAACACAATAACCAGAAAGAAACTGTAGCAACGAAGATTATAACCTTCCTATCATCCAAGGAACACCCAGAATATTCACCAACAACAGTAACATTAAACAACAAAATAGCAAAAGAAATAGAAAAGACAACCACATGCCAGGAACCAGTAATACTTGGAAAACCCTAGGATAGCAATTCAACAATATTCAATAATCCCCTTACTCCTCTCTTTTCCTTCTATTTATACTAATCTAACCTAATAATGACCAAAATACCCATCTTGCTCTCCTTTCTCAACAAAGTGGAGGACGTGGGTCACGGGAGTTACAAGGGTGAAAACTGTGTAAAAAAGGTGCATACTTTTTTCCACAATTGGTTCTCTATAATATATTAAATTTAGGATTTTACCGATTGGTATTAGAGCCAGATTAATGAAGTGGAGCTACAATGGGAATTTGTGAAGGAACGAATGCATGCTACTCATGGAGAGCTTCGCTGGGAGTCAAAATTAATAATGAAGTAGTCCATGCTGGATAAAGTTGAACGATTGGTTCAACAGCTTGAAGAAAATTTTACGGATCCGTTGGATCATGTTATTAGAGGTAGAGACAGAACCTGAATTTCTGTAGAGTATATACTCAGGGAAAGAGAGCATAAACAGAGCTTACTCTCTTCTTGTATTAAATTGAGAATTTATACTAAATAAAAAGTGGCTCTAGGTCCACATGTAAGGCTAAAACCGGTAAGAGTAAAACAATTTACTGAACACACATAGGGTGTGAATAACTGAATACATAGGGAGAGAGGAGATACTTAGCATCCCCTCGCAAGCTCAAGGGGGAAGCACTCATAGATTTTTCTTTGAAGCTTGAAACTGAGTCGTCGACAACGGCTTGGTGAGACAGTCAGCAATCTGCGATGTAGAAGGAGTAAATAACACTTGCAGTTGATTGACGTAATTTTCTCACGAGCAAAATAGAAGTCTAACTCAATATGTTTGACTTTGGAATGTAGAACCAGGTTCGAAGCCAAGTAAGTGACACTAACATTGTCACAAAAAACCGAATCCATTAACTACAATCTGTAGATCGAAAAGTAGTATTTTTAACCACCATAGTTCAACTACCGTGTCAGCAAGCCTTCTGTATTTTTATTCAGTGCTTGACCGGACACTAATTTTAGCTTGTACGAGGACCAAGAAACTAAATTGGATCCCAAAAATATACAATTACCGCTAGTACTTCGTCTATCATCTGGAGAAGAACCTCAATCCGCATAAGAAAATCCAACCAAGGAAAACATCGAGTCATCGGTAAGATGGAACAAAAAATCTGTAGTACCTTTTAAGTAACGGAAGATACGCTTTAGTGCCTTCCAACGGACATCAGTTGGAGAATGCAAGAATTAAGATAACTTGTTCCCCGCATAGAAAATATTAGGACGTGTTAGGGTACAATACTGAAGACCGTCAATTAATTTCCTGAAAGTAGTACCTTCAGGAAGAGGAGAACATGAATGTAAAGATAACATTGGCCCAGCTTCCATAGGGGTATCGATACTGTTACAATCATGCAGGTTAGCTCGAATAAGGAGATCCGAGATATGCTTAGACTGGTTTAAAACCAGCCTTTAATTTAACCTTTAAGGCAAACTTCCCATGTAAATAGCAAATAAGATCATCAATAGAGGGCTCAACATTACCACTGAGCAAAATATCATCAACATATATTAGCATAACCATGTAAATAGCACCAACTTTATAGGTGAATATGGAGGAATCTGCACGCGAAACCGTGAACCCAAAATGAAGTAAAGCCATGTGTAATTTATGGTACCAAGTCCTGGTGGATTGTTTGAGACCATACAAAACTTTGTGAAAGCGACATACAAGATTCAGATGAGAGGGGTCTGCAAAGCCAAGTGGTTGTTGCATGAACACAACTTTGAATAAATCCCCATGTAAGAATGCATTACATACATCTAGTTGTCCTACAGACCACCGCTGTGACGAAGCATAAGAGAAAACAACTTGAATGGTGGTGTGTTTGACAACTGAACTAAAATTCTCAGCGTAATCCAGACCAACTATTTGATGGAACCCTTTAGCCACCAAGGGAGTCTTGTATCAACTTAAAGCGCCATCGGAGTTGGTCTTGATTTTGAATACCCACTTGCAGCTGACAATCGAAGCATCAAGCGACAAGGGTAGCACCCATGGAAGGATTGGGTGGTTGTGTAGGCAAAGATGTGGAGGGGAGTTATGAAGTAGAAGGATGTCCGGAAGAAGGTGAAGGTGTGGGAGATATAAAAGGAACTTGAACGGGATGGAAAGTAGAAGATAAAGGAGGAGAAGATGAAGAAAGGAAAGGGAAAGAGTTCTCACTGCTAAGTGATGCCGTCGAAGAAGATGTAGAAGACCTAAACTCTGATATCAAGATAGAACATGAATTTCTGTAGAGCATATAACTCAGAGAAGGAGAGTTGCACAAATTTTAAACAAAGCGTACTCTCTTCTCTGTAGAATATATAGCAAATACAAAGTGGCTCAAGGTCCACATGTAAGAGTAAAACAATATACTCAACACGCATAGGGCATGAATAATTGAATACCTGGGGAGAGAGGAGATACTTATAAGAGGCATATGGATAAATTTTTCTCTCTTCAATCAAATTGTGGAGTGTATCATGACATTCAGAAATTCTTTGATTGGATTTTAATATGGAAGAAAAGTTTACGAAACGGAAGTTAATTCTTGACATTAAATATTTGGACAATCTTTTCGGTTGCTAACTTCATCAAAATGTTATTCTTTTCGAGGAGAAACTACCAATCACTGTTATTTGAGAGAACACTAATTTTAAAATTGTTAAATGAGCCTATAGTTTTAAGTTTTTAAGATTTATGTTTTTATTTTAATTTTCTCCTATTAAAGAGAAATTGGTATAAATGAAATGTTTTTCTGAGTAATTTTTTAGAATAGTTCTTCCCTCTCTTCTCTCGTATTTCTTTTTCTCTCATTGTACTTCGTTTCTTATAAAAAATTGATTTATATAGTGTAAAATAGACCTTCAGTTGAAAGGTGAAAACAAGAAGAACTCGCAGTAAGGGCAATGAATTAAAATAGTAACAAATAGAGATTTATTCAACCATTTGAGAACTCACCAGCTGTATCTATCATGTCATCAACCATAACTGCCACTTTTCCCTTGACATCACCTATCAAATTCATAACCTGCATGAGGCCATTGGAAGTAAAGAAAGACATCAGTAGATAAATATAGGAGAACATCTGTTGCTTTGACATTAAAATAAAAGTTCCCCCCTTGCACATTAAAAGGAAAAAGAATCATGACAAAAAATCACGTTCAACCAAAAACAAGTCACTCTTTCGAATTAGGTGAATTTCTATAAAATTGGTTTTATATCTTAAGACTTGTAGTCCAATAGTATTCAAATTGAAGAAATAAAATATAAATCTATATCTAAACATAGCAATCAATAATTTTCTTTTCGTTCAAAGAAACTACTCTATATTTCATTTTACTCCATAAAGTAATTTCCCGGACTTATTCTCAGCTCCTAACTAAACATGACAATTTCAATATTTGAAATCACTAACATAACGTTATTGGTATATTACAAATGGAGTTATTTGACAATAAAAAACATGTAGCACACTGCACACACGACCAGTATCCCAACCATACCTTTATTTAGATTTATCAGAGTAATGTTTACCTCAGCAACATTATGCCCATGGCGTCTCTTATCTACAATGGCTAGAGGTGCGTCGGATAACTTTTTGGCAAAGGCACGTGCTCTGGCAACACCCCCAACATCTGGTGAGACCACCACCAAATCATCAGAACATATAGTTTTGCTGGCGAGATAGTCCAATATTACAGGCTAGTAGACAAAAACACACCAACAATGAATTCCAAAGTCAGAAGTTAACTCAAATTCTCAAATTTCAAGCACGAGAAGAGATGCCTATGTTTTATAATTTCCTATAAAAGTGTCATATTGATGAAGCAAAAATCAAATTCAGTAGCACCTGAATTAGTTGAAAATGAAAAACATAAACATCATTTCATAATTTAATGAACTAAAATTCATGCGTTACTAGTTTCTTAATTTTATGAGTAATGTTAGACATATTTTCTAATTTTACATTCTAATCTTACATTATACAGTGATGTTATTTATTGATAGAATAATTATAATAAATTAGAAATGTTGAAAACAATAAAGTAATGACATGTAGATGCATGTCAATGAGCAAGATTAGAACGTAAAATTAGAATGTAAATTTAGAATTACCTTAATTTTATAGGCTAAGCTAAAAATACATTCTATTCCTGTACAATTCAGGATGCAAAATCCTTAAAAAATTGGTGGTTGTGATATATATTATGAAGTAAGATATTGGTTCTCTACCTGACCATACACATGATCAACTGGAATATCAAAATATCCCATTGACTGCCCCGAATGTAGGTCACAAGCAAGAACACGGTTTGCACCTGCCTCTGTTATCAAATTTGCCACAAGTTTGGCAGCAATGGATTCTCGCCCTTGAGTCTAAAATGAAAGTGAACATAGATGTTGTTCAGTAGAACATCATGTATGATTTTAACTCCCATGGGGCAATGAATGCACCCAGCTAGACAATCATTAAAATATGTTTGACAAATATATGTTCATAACTTTTTAGCTTGTAAACATAACATTTTCGGACATCTATAAAATAAATATCTTAAAATTGCATCCATCCTCTTAAAAGGGATCAAAAAAGTGTATCCCCCGACTTGGTTATGTAACAAGAAATTGTCATTCTCAAATCTACTTAAAAATGAGCGAATAATTTCAAAATTACTATCATTATTTACCTTAAAATTTGAGCATTTAAATCGTGAAAAGGTACAACTCATCGTTTAAAAACAATATGCACCATAGATTTAATAACCAAGCAAAAGATTCAAATGTAATCCTATCTAGTGGTATTTGGGTGTTGATTTATGCAAGGGTGAATGAATGAAGATAGACATGAACACATGATGTAGGATATGTGCTTCTAGATATATATTCATGAACGCAAGTAACAATTTATTAGTGTAAAATAATCACAAGGTGCAAAAGAGAGAAAACAAAAAACACTAAAATTGGAAGTTTCGTCAACGATGCTTTTATTATGGAGAAGAGACATGAGAAGAAGATAAACCTAATTTAGAGATTAGGATTTCTAGCAATTTTTTGACCTATTTAGCTTCATCCAAATGAAATCATTTTTGTAGATAAATCTCTTAATAATAGTTACGAGATAGGGTTAAGTTTCTCATTGTTAAGTGAGCGTATTATTCTAAGTATTTTAAATGTTACTATTTTAATGGAGTTTTTTATAGCTTTGTCTTTTATTAACTGATTCTTGGTTAGTGGAGTTTCTCTACTCCGACTAATTGTAAACCTTCCTTTTAATACAAAGTTTCTTGTGAAAAACAAAGAACTCTAAAATATTATGATGTGTACTATTTTCTTATCACTAACGTCATCTCATGAGGATAATTATTTTGGCATAAAAAAAAGAAGAATAGTTCAAAGTTTTGAAACGAAAATGAGCTAATTATTTGCAAAAAAGACATGTGATTCTACGTGCAAATATTTACCTTTCTATCAGCCCTAGCATACCCAAAATATGGGATAACTGCAGTAATATTTTTTGCTGATGCCCTCCTACATGCGTCGATCATGATCAGAAGTTCCATAAGATTCTCATTTGCTGGTGGGCATGTGGGTTGCACGAGAAAAACATCACATCCCCTGACACTTTCTTGCAATTGAACATAAATCTCTCCATCAGCAAAACGTTTTATTTTGATCTTTCCTAGGTCCAGACCCATGTAGCAGGCAATTTCCTTCATATGTGTTTATATTGTAAGTGAAAAGCACCATTTTACAAGGGGATAGTGGGAATCAAAGAATTTTAGTAAAATATAGAAATTCAATAACATTGTAACATTAGTGGAAAATCATCCAACATTTGTAATGAATATAAAGGGAGAGTCAAAAAAGAAAAATCAATCAACCAGTCACCATGTCAGCATTCATGAACAGTAAGAAAAATCATATTATGGGGAAGAAATTGAAGGTTCCTTGAACAATCATATTCATTAATGCTAAACATTTCATAATCTATAAATAACGCACAATGTGCTTGGAGGTGAATGAGGCTACATAACATCATCAAAACAAGGACTCAGACAGTGGAAGTTGTATTCTTGATTAGATAAGTACACGTTCCCTGCTATAAACATTCAGTTCATAATCAAACATTCAAATATAAAGATCCACTTATGTACCTGTGAAAGCTGAGGATTTGCAGTGCCAGAAAAAATTCTGAGCCTGGTATCATTCTTGTGAATAACCTTTTCCAAATTTGATTTGACCAAGAACTCAGATACAACATGTTCACCGCTAAGAATAGGAATAGATGGCTTTCCATTCTCATATCTCAATGGCTCCACCAGGTGACACTTCTAAATGCAAAACCACCAAAAGTACCCATCACGGAGAATACAAATGTGCAACAAAAGCAGTAGATAGACGCAATAATTTACCGATAGAAAAAAAGCGCTCAATCAGCAAACAAATACGCAATTAGGAAAAGGAGCAACATCAAATTGATAAACGCAGTAGGTAGGGAGACGAGAGAAACTTACTAGAGAGTTACGAGAGAAGGCACGAGAGGGCCGTAAGCATGGGAAGGATGAAACGGCGGACGAAGCGGATGCGGAGTGGAGCAGCCAAGTAGACATTTTTTTTTGGTCGAAACTTAACCTGTGCTTTTTTCGACGAAATAAAACAGCTAAACTATGGAGTTTTTTAATTAAAACACTGGACAATTTTTCTCGTCATTAAATTATTCACGTTAGCAAATTTGACCGACTCCGTCAAATGGAGTTTAAAACTACCACTTTAATCAAATCCAGATTTCAGGGTTCTTTCTTCTCCTTCCTCTCTCTCTCCAGTTCACTCGCTCAAAAGGGGAACGCCATGGATGCTCTCTCGGTTCCTATGGAGCCCGAGAAGAATCTGAGCTCCTATGGTTGTTTTAATGAGTTTGGGAGCCTCTTTTCTTCTCCGATACCGGCGACCCAGGTCCAAAGCTTTCGCGGTTTGATGGGCAGAGCTGATTCAGCGCTGGGAGAGGTAGTAGTACGCTAGTTAAAGCCCGACCCTGGCATGGGTATCGTCTGGCCGGAGTTGGAGATGCCGAGGATGGAGTTCGGGTTGTCTGGTATGGTGAAGGGAGTAGTGAGCTTGAAGAGAGTTACTATGTTTCTAGAGCTTCCAGCTGCAAACCTGCAATAGTAGCTGGAGAGTAAGTCGGCGATTGATGGGTTGGATACCAGCTGCGATATTCAAATTTCTTCGAAATTATATTAAATCATTTAACTTTAATGTAGAATTAAATTTGATAATAATATAATGTATAATTTATAACTTAACAATTCAAATCTAAATAAAATTATAAATTTTTATAATTTCTAACAATCTTCCACTTGAATTAAATTATAAATTAATCTATTACACATTATAACTTTATTCTTATAATATCAAATTTTGTCATCATCTAAACAGAATATACTCAAACAATCTCGTCTATCAATTATATTAAATGCAGGACCAAAGCGACTTTTACCACAATTATCGTAACTAAATCTATCAATGATCACAAACATCAACATAACCAAATAACACAGATCAAATATAGATGTGTAGCATAGAAATTATATATAATGTGATTTAACATGCATATTTTTAAATGGTCAAAACAAAATTTTATTGAGATAATTAAAACTCAAATGCCAGAGTAAATTAAATGAATACCTCATAAAATGAATACTGCAGTAACCAAAATATTCATTACAAATATCTATAGAATAAAATCACAGAAAAAAATTACAGACTCCCACTAAACCTCAATATCTCCAATAAATACAACCCTCGTGAAAAACTTTGGGTCGTAATCCCTTGGTTAGCAGATCCGCAGTCATGAAGTCTGTTCTAATATGATCTATAGATATTTGACCACTCTGAATCATTTCCTTCACAACAAGAAACTTGATGTCTACAAACTTAGACTTTGAGAAGCTCCTGTTGTTATTTGAGAACATCACAGCTGACTGATTATTACATAAAATCCAAAGTGGTCTTTCAATACCATTCGAGATTCGCAATCTTGTGACAAAGTTACTCAGTCATAATGCCTGATTGGATGTCTCATAACATGCTATAAACTCAACTGTTATAGTAGAAGAGGTCGTAAGTCTCTGTTTGGCACTCTTCCAGGAGATAGCTCCTCCAGCTAAAAGAAAAATATAGATCGACGTTGACTTCAAGTCATCTTGGCATCCAGCAAAATCAGAGTCAATATGCCCAATGATCTCAAGTTGATCTAATTTCTTGTATGTGAGCATGTACTCTTTGGTTCTCTGTAAGTATCTGAGTACCCTTTTTACAGTCTTCTAATGATCAAATCTAGGGTTGCTCAAGTATCTACCCAACATGCTAACTATGTACGCAATATCCAGACACGTGTATACTTGAGCATACATTAAGCTTCCTACAGCGCGAAGCATAAGAAATCTTTTGTATTTTTTCGCTTCAAAGTTACTTGAAGAACATTGGCTTTTATTTATTTTGTCTCCTTTGGCAACATGGGTATCTCCTAGTTTACATTTTTGCATGCCAAATCTTTTTAATACCTTCTCGATATAGCTCTTTTGTGATAATCCAAGTATACCTCGACAACGATCTCGGTATATTTGGATTCCTAATGCAAAAGAGGAGTCACCAATATCTTTCATTTCAAATTTCTTTGAAAGAAATTTCTAAGTGTCGTGCAACAAGCCTATATTGTTGCATACCAATAATATGTCATCGACATATAAAACTAGAAACATCATTTTATTCCCACTAAATTTGTGATATGCACAATCATCAACTTTATTCGCCTTAAAACCATATGAGGTGACTGCTTGATGAAATTTGTAATACCATTGACGGGAAGCTTGTTTTAGCCCGTAGATGGATTTCTTTAATTTGCAAACTAAGTCATTTGATTTATCTGAATCAAAGAACTTGGGTTGCACCATATTAGATCGTTTCATCAATGTAACCATTGAGAAACGCCGTCTTTACATCTATCTGATGTAGCTCTAAATCAAAATGAGCTACTAGTGTCATTATAGTTCTAAAAGAATCTTTCGTAGATACCAGAGAGAAAGTTTCCTTATAGTCGATGTCTTCTTTTTGAGTAAAACCCTTATCAACAAGACGTACTCTGAATCTCTTAATGTTACTTTTTAAATCCCTTTTGGATTTAAAAATCCATTTACAACCGATGGATTTCAAACCTGCAAGTAACGGGACGAGATCCCAAACGTCATTGTCCTTCATGGACTTTAACTTCTCATTCATGGCATCGGTCCACTTTTGAGAATCAGAACTCTTAATGGCTTGGTTGAAAGTGACAGGGTCATCTTCCACCTCATCGAGTTCCTCATGTTCTTGTAGGAATACGATGTAATAATCCGAAATCGTACTTCTTCTCTCTCTAATGGACCTCCGTAATGACATATTTTATCGAGACTGTTAAGTTTGTTATTCGGGAATGACTTCCTGAAGAGGTTCAGGAAGTGATTTAACATTGTCTTTTTTATTATTTACTTGATCAAAATCAAGGGAAACCAAAGGAAAAGGAACAACTTTCTCCTCAAAGCCATTGTCTCCCCTCACAAACTCTATATCCTCGAAAAATCGGGCATTTCTCGTTTCAAAGAATGTCTTTACAGTGGGATCATAAAATTTATAACCTTTTGACCATTCAGGATACCCTACAAAATAACAACTAACAGTCTTAAAGTCAAATTTCTTTTCATTGGGCCTATAAGGCCTTGCCTCAACTGGACACCCCCACACGTGTAAATGTTTAAGAATAGGTTTTCGGCCCGTCCAACACTTGTAAGAGATATTTTTAGCCGTCGCCTTAGTAGGTACCTTGTTAAGGATATAAGTTGTGGTCATTAGCGCTTCACCCCATAAGGATTCTGGTAAGGTCGAATGAGCAATCATTCTCCTTTCTATATTCTTAAGCGTTCTGTTCCATCTTTCACCAACACCATTCATGTTGGGCGAACCCGACATGGTGTACTGAGGAACAATGCCACACTCCTCTAGGTATTTAGCAAATGGTCTTGGACGTTGTTCACTTGACCCGTCATACCGACCATAGTATTCACCGCAACGATCAGATCTGACAACCTTAATCCTTTTATCAAGCTGATTTTCCACCTCAACTTTAAAGGCTTTGAACACGTCCAAAGATTGAGACTTCTCATGAATGAGATATAGGTAGCCATAACGCGAGTAATCATCAATGAATGATATGAAATAATGTTGACCATTTCAATATACCATAAGAAAAAGGTTCATAAATATATGTATGTATCAATTCAAGGACTTATGAAGCTCGGTTAGCTTCTAATCTTCTTACATTTGTTTGTTTCCCTTTAATACAACTGACATAAACCTTGAAGTCAGTCATATCAAGAGGGCCCAAAATTTCGTCTGCCACAAGCTTTTCAATTCTCTTTTGAGAGATGTGACCTAAACGCTTATGTCTTAACGAAGCTGAATCATTATTAGTTAATTTACTTTTTGTACCTTTTAAATCAGTATGCAAAGTTTCATTAAATGAAGTTGTGATTTCTAGCATATATAGATTGTCATAAACAGATAAAATTCAGAACCCATTATAATTGAATTTAATGATAAACTGAATTTTTCATTTCCAAATGAACAAGAATAACAGATTTGTCTAATGTAGAAATGAAAATTAAATTCCGTCTAAAAGACGGTACAACAAAAGTATCATTTAAATCCAAAAATTGTCCAGATTTTAATAACAATCTAAAATCTCTGATAGCTTTAACTTCAACTGATTTACCATCACCCACAAAGATGAATCTTTCAGCATCATTCGGCTTTCGGCAACTCAAACAACCCTGCATAGACATATTAATGTGAGTGGCAGCACCCGAATCTAACCACCACATATGTCTAGATACAGAAACCAAATTAACCTCAGAATAAACAAAGTTGATAAGTGTACATTTATTCACGCGTCATGCGTGATACTTGACACAATCTTTCTTTTGGTTCCCTTCTCCATTACAAAAAAAAAAAAAACAATTAAAGCCCTTAGACTTCTTTTGTTTCAACTTAAAAAGAGCACCAACAGCTTCCTTCTTCCTTTTCTTTCCTTTATCTTTGGAAGATGATGCCAAATGAGCACTTTCTGTTCGATCATGCTTAATCCTCTCTTCCTCTTGGACACAATGAGATATTAATTCATTAAGTGTGCACTTATCCTTCTGGCAGTTATAACTGATCTTAAACTGCCCAAACTGATGAGGAAGAGAAATCAAGACTAAGTGAACAAACATGTCTTCTGAGAGCTCTAACTTAAGTTTCTTAAGCCTTGAAGCAAGATGAGACATTTTCATTATGTACTCCCTGATATTCCTCTTTCGATTATACTTGAGTGAGACAAGCTTAGCTAAAAGCGTGCTTGTCTCAACCTTCTCGTTTTTCTCAAAACGTTTCTCAAGTTCATCGAGGAATGTTTTGGCATTAGTGTTTTCTGACATATTGCCCCGAAATACTTCTAGAATGGTGCGCTTCATGATTATTAGACTTACACGATTCAAACGCTCCCACTTTTCTAGCTCTCTTTTATCATCAAATGTACTTGATGCTGAAAGAGGTGAGAAGCGTGCGACTCTAAGTGCAATGTCAAGATCCATGCACCCGAGAACAATCATAACATTCTCCTTCTAGACTTTATAGTTGGTCCTGTTAAGCATATGAACTGCATTAACGTTACCCATTATACTTGAGATGTTAACTGTAACAACAAAGAAAATGAAACAACATTAGCTCACAAATTAATATGCATGTATATGACAATGATATAACTCAAAATATAGTGCATCCATCAATAAGAAACCAGCACAACATTAACACTTAGTCTTTTGGCTAAAAGTGTTAACGTTGTAATTGGTAACTTGATCAAGTACATAAACATTGAAAATAAAACCTGTCAAAACAATGAACTTATCTTTGGATAAGTTCAATGTTCACATGACAGCCTAATAATTGTTGCATGTTTTAATACTGCTAACAAGTCATGCAACTATACAAACATCAATCTTCCTTTGAGCCGATCGAAATTTGTATAATGTCATGTCTCATACCCAACATATAAAAACAGGATAATTAATGCAAGATAGGCTAATTTTATACCATGTTACCCAACCATCCTATTTTACAATGTAAGACTTCATAAAATTGCACCAAAAAAGAGTTAAGGAAATTCATATACATATATATTCAATAGCTAGGCAACCATATAGTAAATCAGTAAACCAAATGATCAACCAACCAAGAATGGAAGGTTCAAATCAGTAAGAATTGGGCAAAAAACAAGGCGAAATGTGGCGAACCGAGCCATGAATTGTCCAAAAACACTCATTAAAAAGACCTAAAATAGCCAAACTAAAGTGAACCAGGGCCCATTTAACCAAATGGATCGGCCAATATTTGTTTTTTTGCATGATCAAATCGGACTAGACCGACCAGACCAGACCGAATCAAACGGAACCGAACTGAACTGGTTTGGATTGAACCAACCAAAGAACCAATTTGAACCATAACTGAACCGAGTTGGTTTGGTCCAAGTGGGTCTGAACCCAAATGATTTGGTCTGATTTGGACCAAACCTAATCCAATCAGACCGAATCGGCCCAAACCACCGGAGAGGGACTGCGAACCAGTAATGAAAGTCGCCGAAATCTCACCGATTTTGGCAGATTTTCATCCCAAAATTGTCATGATAGATCGGACAATAATCCTTAACGTGCATCAACAAAAAACCAATTTTAAAGCATCAAAACATGCATTTTAACGAAACTAGATGCAAAAATATAGCCATAAAAAATAATTCCAAAAATTAAAAAAAAATTAATGCTTAATTCGATTTCAAGTAAAAAAAATCGATTACTTATAGTCTAACGTAATCAGCTCTGGTACCAATTGTTGGATTCAATAAAACAACCAAATTAATTGAATCTAAAATGAATTTCAAAACTTAAAAAGGTATGAGAGCCAAGTTCCTAAATCGATATGTTAGAAATTCTACAAGTAAATGGTTAAAGCAAGAAGACATACCCGGATCCATTGTTTGAATACAAATATCGTAGATCGGGTACGTGGATCTTCCAAATTCGACAATCGCCTTTTCAAACACTTTCTAGAGCGATGGAGGTTCCAAGAGGCAAAATGTTCGATTGTGAATTGGGGACTATAACTCTATATTTAACTTAATTGGGTAATTTACCAGTTTGCTCATCACAAATTGGTAAATTACCCCTAGTGTCTCTACAAGTTATAATATAACCATATTATATTTAATATACTCCAAAGTCCGTTGAAATCATATTAAATCACTTTAATATGGACTTAAACCTGATGATAACATAACGTATAATTTATAGTTTAACAATTTATATCCAAATAGAATTATAAATCCTTATAATTCTAACATTAACATGCTTAAAGCTAATCAATTAATACCCTTAATTACTAATTTGAGATTCTCATCTATTTTATATCAACAATACGCGATGACATTAGTCATGTGATAGTTTTTTGTACCATATTGTAGTAAGATCTCTCGTATATGTTATGACTGCACGCATTTTGATGCATCAAAGTAGTAATTGCAGGTAGTACTGATAAATTTAGAAAAGAAAACTGAAAAAAGTCAAAGTTGTGAAACTAATGCTTGAGTTACGACTGTTAACCTTTTCTACACACCTTATTGTGATATAACGGCTATTTTCGTCTTCATAGTGGATATGCTGCATGGTTACTTGAAGAGTTTTTTCTCTAACCAGCTTGTTAAACGGCCAACGAGTAAGAAAATGCTCAGTGTAAATGTACAAACTATCCCAAAGTAGATCTCGCATGTAAGGGTGGGGATAGTGGAGATATTCCTGTAGAATGATGTAACCATCTTTCATAAAAGAGCTAGTCGCTTACTATTACAAAGCCAGAGATAGATAGGTCAAGTAGCACAGACCTTTGTAAAGAGATGACGCATTTGCTTTCAGTTAATAAGATGGTAAGACTGAGTATGTAGTTTCTCCCGTAGTTGTAGGAAATTTATTTAGACCTCCCAATAAAACCATCGTGAATGTAGTTCAGACAAAACCTATCACACAAAACTAAAGTAAAAAATAAAAGTACTCTCCCATCAATCTAACTTTGGTGCTTCATAATTGATACCTTATAAGTTTCAATTCGCATAAGATCCTGCATTGTTAAAAAAAAAAAAAATTGTTACCTTCAAGTGAATAAAAAGAAAGTGCTCAAATATGTTATTTTTGACTTTTATTAAGCTCATTGGAGCATAAGAAATATAATTTGAATACTCTGCTCACAAATTACATAGATATGGTCAGAGAGACTCGTTAGATGCAACAATCAATATTCAAAATGTAACACCCAAAATTTTTGTATTATGACTTTTATGTGCTAAGCCTAGTGTCTCGGATTGGTGGTAAAAAAAAAAAAGTTAAAGACGAAAAATATATTAACGGACATATAAGAAAAATGTTGAAGGAATTGTAGGAAAAAAAAAAACCAAACTAAAGTTAAACCAAACAAACTATTAGTTGGAAACCAATGGATGAGCAAACTAGGAAGTGAAAGAGAGTAGTTGGGAGCACCCAGTGAGAGAGTGACATGTGCCAAAGCTTGTGGGAAAAGCTTTGACAGAGGCAACACCTTCCTTCTTCTCTCCCTTACGCAAAACCACTCTCACTTTCACTCTTTCTTCCATTTTCTTTCACAGCCACGAAACTTCTCCTCTCCTCCCACGATTTTTCTGATTGATCGCTAGGGAGTGTGATCGATCGGCTGGTGTTTTATGGTTGTTTACTAAGATTTATCAAGTGTTCTAGCAAGTAATTCGGTCGAAGGCGTCGACAAAAAGGGTTGAGAAATCGACCCCTTAGAGTTTCACGCCTATAGAATTGTTGACCGATTAATAAGCAATTCGGTCAAAGATGTCGACAAAAGGGTTGAGAAATCGACCCCTTAGAGTTTTACGCCTATGGAATTGTCGATCGAAAATGTCGTTCGATTTTATGGACGAAAACGTCGACCAATCTTATTACTGAGGCCACGTCGACCGATCTCTTTATAGAGGCCACATCGACCCCCACTGTTTAATTTGATGAAACCCGAGAGGGAGTGTTGTCTGCCGAAAAGAGTTGTCGACCCCCACTGTTCAATTTGACGAAACCCAAGAGGGAGTGTTACTGTTCAATTTAATAAAATCCGAGAGAAAGCGTTGTCTGCCTTAATTGACCGAAGTTGCGAAGAGTTTCAACCCTAGAGGAATTAAGTGTTGATCTATGTTATAGACGTCAACCGATTCTGTTGTGGGTCGTAACTCTTCATGTAATGTGTCTTGTCGACCAACCGTACACGAGTAAGATTAAAGGATCAAAAAATAAAAAAAATTAATTTTATGCTATTTTTAGGAATAGTGTTATGGAAAATTAGGGGACGTCACACAAAACACATAATTATCAAAAAAGGAAAAAAAATATAGCTTAGATTTTACTTTCTCTAATTTAACATACTACTATGTTACACTCAAAAAGAAAAAACTCAATGTAATAACAAAAAATGAAAAGAAAATAGACATTAAAAGAAGTAGCACAATATAAAAATACAAGATTTTTCAATCTACGAAAGCAATCTACTAGAGAACTCCATCTCTCTTATTTTTCTTGTAAAAAACAGTATGTATTAATATGCAGGGGCAAACAAAAAATTGGTAAACATGTAGCCAACCAATATACAAATGATTCACTTAAAAATCTTTAACCCTGCTACTTTATTGACCGCTATTCAATTGAACAACCAAGTTGAATCAATAAATTGTACTTAAAGAACAGTTTATAGCTCTACATAAAAACCACTGCCATTAGCCAAAATTTCTGCAAAAAAAAAAAAAAAAATGATTCTCCACACATCTAGAATATTTGTTATTCAAACCATATTCTAATCCTTAATCTAATAATTTAAACAAACAAGAAGTTTCAGGTTATATGAAGAAAAAGGAGGGAGTAAGTAGAAAAATTGAATCTTAATCATTTCCTTGTGAATGCTAACGTAGGACTATGCAGTTGTTGACTAAAAAACTCAAAGCCAAATTATCTCCAGCGCTCAAAAAGAGGGAGCGACTGTCTTGCCTTCCCTTGCAGGAGCGAGATTTTGTGACCAATTATGATTAAGGTTCTCTGATGAGTCGCCGATGTTGGAAATTGCCATTAGAATTACAAATATTGCAGTTGGAGAACATAATGACTTTCTTGGTTGATGTAAATTATTCTCAATCTTAGAATGAGTGAGTAGGGTTGGCACCAGTTAATAGACAACGATTTCGAACATCGGAGATTAGGGTTTGAGATTTTAGAATACCAGAGGATGAGGATTTAAGATTTTTGATTTTCTCTTTAACTCTCGAGAAAGATAATTGATTTTCTTGTGAACCCTAAGGAAAATTAGGATTTTGTCTCTTTTTACGATGTTGGATTTCATGTTTTTTTTTTTATTCGTGTTTTATTTTTTATTTTTAGTTTTTCGATTTTTGTTTTTTTTAAAGAGTTTCGGTCTTTCGTGTTTTTTTAGGGATTTGGTTTTCGTTTTTTTTAGAGTTTGTGAGGGTTTATGGTGTATGTAGTGTGGAATAAGCAAAAGATACTAAATGTAGAATTCCTGCAGTATCTGCACTGAGAGCTTGTCAGTTATTACGAGATGGATGTTTGGGCTTTCTGGCTAGCGTTAGAGATGGACATCATGGTTGTGCAGGATTTTTCGGAGGTGTTTCTCGAGGACTTGCCAGGTTTGCCCCCTAATAGAGAGATTGAGTTCGTCATCGATGTGTACCCAGGGGCTGAACCGGTGTGGAAGAACCCGTATAGATTGGCGCCTACTGAGCTGAAAGAGTTGAAGGCGCAATTGGACGAGTTGACGGATAAGGTCTTTATACGCCCCAATTTTTCGCCGTGGGGTGCACCGATGTTGTTTGTGAAGAAAAAGTACAGATCCCTACACTTGTGCATCGATTACAAGGAGCTGAATAAGCTGACAGTGAAGAACAGGTATCCATTGCCGAGGATAGACGACTTGTTTGATCAGCTTCATGGTGCACGAGTATTTTCTAAGATTGATTTGAGGTTCGACTATTATTAGCTGAAGGTGCGGGAGGAAGATGTACCGAATACAGCTTTCAGGACGAGATATGGGCACTATGAGTTTTTGGTTATGTCTTTTGGACTGACCAATGCCCCAGCAGCTTTTATGGATCTGATGAACCGGGTGGTCAAGGAGTATTTAGACAGGTTTGTGATAGTGTTTATTGATGATATTTTGATTTAGTCGCGGACCGGGGAGGAGTACAGAAAACACTTGGGGATTGTGATGTCTGCTTTGAAACAGCGCCAGTTGTATGCCAAGTTCTCCAAGTGTGAGTTTTGGCTGGATAGAGTTAATTTCTTGGGGCACGTCATGTCTTGTGATGGCATTTCTGTGGACCCAGTGAAGGTTCAGGCGGTGCAGGAGTGGCCTCGACCGACTAGTGCGAGTGAGATTCGTAGTTTTCTTGGATTGACAGGCTATTATCAGAGATTTATTGAGGGATTCTCTAAGATTGAAGTCCCGATGATTCGTTTGACCAGGAAGAATGCGAAGTACTGTTGGTCTGATTATTGTGAGAGCAGTTTTCAGACTCTGAAGCAGAAGTTGACCTCAGTTCCTGTACGAGTGTTACTAGCAGAGGGTGAGAGGTTCAGTATTTATTGCGACGCATCCAGCATCGGTTTGTGGTGCGTATTGATATAGAGTGGGAGAGTTATTGCTTATGCTTCTAGGCAGCTGAAGATGTATGAGCAGAACTATCTCACTCACGACTTGGAACTAGCAGCGGTGGTCTTTGCACTGAAGATTTGGCATCATTATCTATATGGACAGATGTGTGAGGTATTCTCCGACCACAAGAGCTTGAGGTATATTTTCACGCAGAAGTAGCTGAACCTGAGGCAGAGGAGGTGGCTCGAGCTGGTGAAGGACTACGAATTGGAAATCAAGTATCATCCCGGAAAGACGAATGTAGTGGCGGATGCTTTGAGCTGAGTGACAGCTTCAGCTTCAGTTTCTGCTATGATAACTGCGGTGCTGACTGAGTTGGGAGTTGAGCTGCAGAGATTTGGTGTGGAGGTAGTTTCTGACCTTAAAGCTACTCTTTCGGCTATATCATTGAGGCCGACCATCCTAGAAAGGATTAAACTGGCTCAAGTAGACGACTCTGAGTGCAGTGAGCTCAAGGCGAGTTTGGAGACCGGTGCAAAATCCGAACTCAGCTATTTTGAAGATGAGATTCTGAAATTTCGGGACAGGTGGTACGTTCTGAAGGATGAGGAGCTGAGGAAGTATATATTGGCAGAGGCTCATTCTTCTCCTTTCTCTGTGCATCCTGGGAGCACTAAGATGTACAGGGACTTGAAATAACATTATTGGTGGCCCAATATGAAGTGTGAGGTAGCTATGTATGTTGAAGCTTGTGTAGTATGCCAGTAGGTGAAGGCAGAGCACCAAAGGCCATTGCGTATGCTTCAGCCATTACCTATACTAGAGTGGAAGTGAGAGAAAATCACTATGGAATTCGTGATGGGATTGCCCAAGACAGCGAAGGGCCATAATGCAATCTGGGTGATTGTGGACAGGTTGACGAAGCCATCTCACTTTCTGCCGGTGAGGATGACTTATTCTATGGACCAGTTCGCCCAGATTTATGTTCAGGAGATAGTCCGTTTGCATGGGGTTCCGATGTCGATAGTGTCAGATTGAGACGCCAGATTTACGTCTAAGTTTTGGAGAAGTTTGCAGAAGGCCATGGGTACCCAGTAAGATTTTAGTACGGCCTTTCATCCTGAGACTGACGGGTAGTCAGAGCGGACTATACAAATTCTGGAGGATATGCTGAGAGCCTACGTGCTAGAGTTTAAGAAATCTTGGAGCAGGTCCTTATCTTTGGTGGAATTTTCGTATAATAACAGCTACCAGTCCACCATTGGTATGGCACCCAATGAGGCTTTATATGAGAATAAGTGCAGATCGCCTCTGTATTGGGACGAGGTTGGTGAGACAAGATTGTTAGGCCCTGAGATTCTGCAGCAGACGGTCGACAAGGTGGCTATTATTCGGAGGAGGATTGATGCAGCTCAGAGTCGGCAGAAGAATTATGCAGATCAGAGGTGGCGAGGGTTGGAGTTTAGTGTGGGGGATCTGGTGTTTCTGAAGATCTCCCCATTCAAGGGAGTGGTCAGGTTCGGGAAGCGAGGGAAGCTCAACCCTCAGTTTGTGGGACCATTTCCTATATCGGAGAGAGTCGGAAGTACCGCCTACCAGCTACAGCTGCTATCATTCATGAGTACCATTCATGATGTCTTCCATGTTTCCATGCTGAGGAAGTGCATTCGGGATCCTACCTAGGTGGTGAATAAGGAGGAGATTGAGATCCCGCCAACCATGTCTTATGGGGAGAGACTAGTCCGGATTTTGGGATCAGTTGTTAAGGTGTTGCGTAACAAGTAGATTCCCTCAGTCAAGGTGTTGTGGCGCAACAGCAATGTGGAGGACACCACTTAGGAGCGGCAGTTTTCGGAGCTATTCGGTACGTAAATTTTGGGGCCAAAATTCTTATAAGATGGGGAGGATGTAATAATCCGAAAATTTTATCGGATAAATTAAAAGTCCTGTTAGAATTCTGTGAGAAATTTTAACGGGCTAATTAGCTTATTAAAACTCAAGATTTTATTTGGAAAAGGATTTCTAAAATTTTAGGTTGAGAGGACCCGAACTTAACGAAAATGCAAAAGTTCAAACACGCGAGGGCGATTTAGTAATTTAGTTAACAAATTAAAAAAAAACTAAACTTAAAAAAAAAAAAACGAATGGCCTCACTTAGAAGCCATTCAGTATTCTGCATCTCGAGCTCCCGAAGGAAGAGAGGTCTAGCCGTTCTGCCGACCACCGACAAGGGAGAGAAAGAGAAGGCGCCGGCGTCCCCCTGCTTTGACGAACTGAAGCCGGCTACGATCCGACTTTCTGCGCCAAACCCGACCGAGGCAGGTGAGTTTTTCCCCTGTTTCTTTTTTGTTCTGATGGCCGAGGGTTTAGTGTCATCTTGTTTTCAAGCTTGGGTCATTTGGTGCTGAATTGTAGGGGAAGTGACGGCTGGGAAGGGGGGATAACCGTTGGGCAGTGGTGCCCTGTTTTTTCGGGAGAAAACTGTGAGGGAGTGTACTGTGAATTCAGGTTTCCCGAATTGGAAACTTCTAATTGTTGTTAGATTATACTTGATGGGTTAGAATGTGATAGGTAGGTGACGAATTGAGAAAGTTTTGTTAAAAAACCGAAAATGGGAAATTTGGGGTTTCTAAAACCAGTTTTGTTTTTGGGAGTTTTGACCTAGCTACGGTTAGTTGTTTTAATTTCTCTCCTGGTATATTAAACTAGGTTATTAGTGAAGCGTTTAGCCGCTTAAATCGAGTCATTTCGATAATCGTAGCAAAAGTTACGCAAATTCAAAGTTTAGGTGAAATTCGGATTTCCGAGTGTGGAAGCCTCAATTTGTGTTGTGCCAAGTCTAAATTGATCTAAATGGGGTTAATTGACAATGACATTGGTGAAATTAGATTGAAAGTTAAATTTTTGACGTTTTAGCATAATAGACTGATTCTGATTTTTAGATTTTTGACCTATTACGGTCGTTCGTTTTAAATTTCCTTTTGGCAGGTTAAATTAGGTTATTAGAGGAGTATGTGGTCGTTGGAATCGTTTGATTTTAATAACCGACGCGAAAGTTGTGCGCGTTTGAGGTTTTGGGTCAGTTTTTAACCGAACCAAGTTAGTGACCAGTTTAGTTAGATGTGAGTTGGGTTAAGTTAGAAATGTTAGTTTTAAAATGAATTAGCAAGTTTAAGCTTAAGTACTATCGAGGATTTTGAATTGTGCTAGGTGAAGCCGTAGGTGACGTGACTTGCCAAACCTAGCGAGCTAGGACGCCAAGTAGTAGTGTGAGAGTTAATGCTTGAGAGTCGCCCAGAAGGGCCTACACCACAGTTGTTTGCATGTTGTGAGTAGCCTGTATGTGATGTGATGTGATGTGTGGGTGCAGTCGTTGTGAGTACGTTATGGTTAGCATGCATCATATTTTAAAAGTTACGCAAAATGTGAGGCACGGGAGAGTAGTAAATGTGAGGCACATTGTGGACAGGTGACGGTGGGCTGGGGTGTGACTTGTGGGCTCCGCTTCCGGGACGAGCTAGAGCAGTGGCGAAGTGCCGGAGGCAGCGCGGTGTATCGACCGACTATCCCGGGCGGTTGCATTTTGAGTCGAGACAGTGGCTGGAGTGTGACTTGTGGGCCCAGCTTCTGGGACGAGCTGGAGCGGTGGCAACGTGCCGATGGTAGCGCGGTGTATCGACCGACTGTCTCAGACGGTTGCATTTTGAGTCGAGACAGGGGGGTTGGGTGTGACTCATGGACCCCGTTCCTGGAGGAACCGGGACAACGGCGGCGACGTGCCGGTAAACAGTGCGGTGTACGGACCGACTTCCAAGTACGGTTGCATTCCAAACCTTGGTGAGATGCGATGCGGTGAGGTGATGACAACTCGTGTAGAGACTTGCATTTGTTAGGATTGCATAACTAGTTTTCATACTTAACGTTTATTTTCAGCACTTTACTCGCTAAGCTTTGAGCTTACGGTGTGTTTTGTGGTGTAGATGCTGCAAAAGAGGAGGGTGAGTACCGAGAGATTGACCCGAAGTAGGTGGCGTGCGACTAGGGCCCCAGTTGACAACAGTGTTAGTGCGACCAGACCCAATAAGAGCCGTCGTATAGTGTTGATCGAGAGTAGGTTATGTTGTGAGGGCATGGTATATTTTGTTGTATATAGTCATAGTTCAGAGTGATGTGTTATCCTATAATGTAGACTTTCTTCATTATAGTCGGTAGTATCGTCCTTTTTACTGATATGATGATTGTCTGGAGATTTCCTGCGTTGGCTAGATGGGTAAGAATATTCTTGAATTGGTTGGGGATTTATTTTTATGCAGGTACTTAGCATTTGGTAGGCGCCATTTTCACGTGCTACTCTACCGAAATTTTCAGGCAGGCCGCCGTGGACGCCGAAATTAATGGGTTAGGGAAACCAAGTATGACACGAACGCAGTCTTCAAGAGACTTAGCTTTATTTCTGCAACGTTTGTTTAATTAAAACGGATTCCTTGCGTTAGTAGTTTAAGTGGACGAGATAGTAGTAAAAAAAAATCGTTTAGCTCAGTGCAGTCCCTGTGCGCACCGAGAACCAGGATGGGTCTTCGAGGCGTTACACCCATGCTTCATATATAGATTCTAATTAGTTTCAAGTCATCATGTAAACAAATTTTAAGATGTAATTTTCTAGTACCACTGTCAATAGTAATCCAGTCAACAATACAAATTGTTCTTCAAATCTTGAGTAGTTGTCTAGTACAAGAACTTTAGTGATCGTCGTAATGATCTTGAGATTCCAAACTATTTAAATTTTTTTTGTAAGAATATCTCTTCACGTTTATATTCACAATTCTTAAAAAAATATTAGATTTATTTTGACTGCTAGAATTTAAAATTTAACTATAAATGTTTATATCAATCGTAGAGTGATAAAAATGTGTCAAGACCATAGGGCAAGTGGAACAATTCTTCATACGAAGAGATCGCAAACATACTTGCTTACTAAAGTATAGACAATAATGATGTCATCACGAAAGACATGAAAAAATATATCCAAGTTGAAAAATCTAGAAGATAAAATATATTTCATTTTTTTTACAAAAATTTTGTGGGTTGGATTCTAAATGAGGTGGATTAGACTATGGAAACAAACATACACTATCCTATGGGCTTGAAATCGGATTATCTAGTGGGATGAGACGTAAACTATTTTGCATGGAACATGGGAAAGCCATGCGACTTACGACCATGAGGAAAAAGTCGATTTCGAATGGGAGAGTATTGTTAGGAAATAATCATATGAGTATTTTGAGAATTACATAATGTGCTTATAAACTTATTTTTTGTTGATTTCTTGGAAAGTTATGGGAGAGTTAGAGTTAGTAAGAGAGAATTGTAATACATAGAAAAAGGAAGTGTGAGAAAGAAGGTTATAAGGATGATTATTGATGAAGAATAATTTTTGATAGATAATTACGGGTAACATTGTTGCTAAGATTTGTGGTTAGCTTTAAGATTACAAATTCTTCCTAAAATCTTGAGTAGTTGTCTAGTACAAGAACTTGAGCGATCGTCGTAATAACCTTGACATTCCAAACTATTTAATTTTTTTTTTGTAAGAATATCTCTTCACGTATATATTCACAATTCTTGAAAAAATATTAGATTTATTTTGACTACTAGAATTTAAAACTTGACTATAAATGTTCATATCAATCGTAGAAGTGCTAAATAGGTGTCAAGACCTTGGGGCAAGTGGAACAATTCTTCATACGAAGAGATCGCAAAAAAACTTGCTTACTAAAGTATAGACAATAATGATATCATCACGAAAGACATGAAAAAATATATCCAAGTTGAAAAAATCTAGAAGATAAAATATATTTCATTTTTTTTACAAAAATTTTGTGGGTTGGATTCTAAATGAGGTGGATTAGACTATGGAAACAAACATACACTATCCTATGGGCTTGAAATAGGATTATTAGTGGATGGACTGTTAAACTATTTTGCATGGAACATGGGAAAGCCATGCGACTTACGACCATGAGGAAAAAGTCGATTTCGAATGGGAGAGTATTGACAAAATGTCGATTCTCTTGGAAAGTTATGGGAGAATTAGAGTTAGTAAAAGAGAATTGTTATACATAGAAAAAGGGTGTGTGAGATAAGAGGTTATGATGATGATTATTGATGAAGAAAATTATAGATAGATAATTAGGTTTTACGAATCTACCATTATTGCTAAGATTTGTGGTTAGCTTTAAGATTACAAATTTTTCTTCAAATCTTGAGTAGTTTATCTAGTACAAGAACTTTAGAGATCGTTGTAATGACCTTGACATTCCAAACTATTTAAATTTTTTTTGCAAGAATAGTGTTGACGTATATATTTGCAATTCTTGAAAAATATTACATTTATTTTGACTACTTGAATTTAAAACTTGACTATAAATGTTCATATCAATCGTAGAAGTGTTAAAGATGTGTCAAGACCTTGGGGCAAGTGGAACAATTTTTCATACGAAGAGATCGCAAAAAACTTGCTTACTAAAGTATAGACAATAATGATGTCATCACGAAAGACATGAAAAAATATATCCAAGTTGAAAATCTAGAAGACAATAAATTTCATTTTTTTTTCTAAAAAATTTTGTAGGTTGGATTCTAAATGAGGTGGATTAGACTATGGAAGCAAATATACACTATCCTATGGGCTTGAAATCGGATCACCTAGGGGGATGAGACATAAACTATTTTGCATGGAATATGGGGAAGCCATACGACTTACGGCCATGACAAAAATGTCGATTTCTCTTGGAAAGTTATGGGAGAATTAGAGTTAGTAAAGAGAATTGTTATACATAGAAAAGGGTGTGTGAGATAAGAGGTTATGATGATGATTATTGATGAAGAAAAATTATAGATAGATAATTAGGTTTTACGAATCTACCATATTGCTAAGATTTGTGGTTAGCTTTAAGATTACAAATTTTTCTTCAAATCTTGAGTAGTTATCTAGTACAAGAACTTTAGAGATCGTTGTAATGACCTTGACATTCCAAACTATTTAAATTTTTTTTGCAAGAATATGTGTTGACGTATATATTTGCAATTCTTGAAAAAAATATTACATTTATTTTGACTACTTGAATTTAAAACTGACTATAAATGTTCATATCAAATCGTGGAGTGTTAAAGATGTGTCAAGACCTTGGGGCAAGTGGAACAATTTTTCATACGAAGAGATCGCAAAAAAAACATGCAGACTAAAGTATAGGCAATAAATAATGTCATCACGAAAGACATGAAAAAATATATCCAAGTTGAAAAATCTAGAAGACAATAAATTTCATTTTTTTTTTCTAAAAATTTTGTAGGTTGGATTCTAAATGAGGTGGATTAGACTATGGAAGCAAATATACACTATCCTATGGGCTTGAAATCGGATCACCTAGGGGGATGAGACATAAACTATTTTGCATGGAATATGGGGAAGCCATACGACTTACGGCCATGACAAAAATGTCGATTTCTCTTGGAAAGTTATGGGAGAATTAGAGTTAGTAAAAGAGAATTGTTATACATAGAAAAAGGGTGTGTGAGATAAGAGGTTATGATGATGATTATTGATGAAGAAAAATTATAGATAGATAATTAGGTTTTACGAATCTACCATTATTGCTAAGATTTGTGGTTAGCTTTAAGATTACAAATTTTTCTTCAAATCTTGAGTAGTTATCTAGTACAAGAACTTTAGAGATCGTTGTAATGACCTTGACATTCCAAACTATTTAAATTTTTTTTGCAAGAATATGTGTTGACGTATATATTTGCAATTCTTGAAAAAATATTACATTTATTTTGACTACTTGAATTTAAAACTTGACTATAAATGTTCATATCAATCGTAGAAGTGTTAAAGATGTGTCAAGACCTTGGGGCAAGTGGAACAATTTTTCATACGAAGAGATCGCAAAAAAACATGCAGACTAAAGTATAGGCAATAATAATGTCATCACGAAAGACATGAAAAAATATATCCAAGTTGAAAAATCTAGAAGACAATAAATTTCATTTTTTTTTCTAAAAAATATTTTGGGTTGGATTCTAAATTAGGTGGATTAGACTATGGAAGCGAACATACACTATGGGCTTGAAATCAGATCACCTAGTGGGATGAGACGTAAACTATTTTGCATGGAACATGAGAAAAATGTGGATTTCAAATTGGGGAGTACTTTTCGGAAATAATCAAAGGAGTATTTTGATAATTATATAATGTGTTCATAAACTTAGTTTTTGTTAGTTTCTTGGAAAGTTATGGGAGAGTTAGAGTTAGTAACAGATGATCGTTATATATAGAAAAAGGGAGGGTGAGATAGGAGGTTATGATGATTATTATTGATGAAGAAAAATTATTGATAGATAATTAGGGTTTCTGAATCTAACGTTGTTATTAATATTTGTGGTTAACTTTAAGCTTACAAATTATTTCTCAAATCTTGAGTAGTTGTCTAGTACAAGAACTTTAGACATCGCCGTAATGACCTTGACATTCCAAACTATTTAAAATTTTTTTGTAAGAATATCTATTCACAGATATATTCACAATTCTTAAAAAAATATTATATTTATTTTGACTACTAGTATTTAAAACTTGACTAGAAATATTCATATCAATCGTAGAAGTGCTAAAGATGTGTCAAGACCTTAAGGCAAGTGGAACAATTCTTCATACGAGGAGATCACAAAAAAACTTGCTTAATAAAGTATAGACAATAATGATGTTATCACGAAAGACATGAAAAAATATATCTAAGTTGAAAAATCAAGAACACAATAAATTTCATTTTTTTAAAAAAAAATTTTGTGGGTTGGATTCTAAATGTGGCGAATTAGACTATGCAAGCAAACATACACTATTCTATAGGCTTGAAATCGGATCACCTAGTGGGATGAGACGTAAACTTATTTGCATCGAACATGGGGAAGCCATACGACTTACGACCATGACGAAAATGTCGATTTCGAATGGGGGAGTATTGTTAGGAAATAAGAGTATTTTGAAAATTATATAATGTGTTTATAAACTTAGTTTTTATTAGTTTCTTGGAAAGTTATTGGAGAGTTAAGAGAGGATTGTTATACATAAAAAAAGAGAGTGTGAGATAGGAGGTTATGTGTAACACCCGACAATTTCGGCCAGGTGATTTTCTTAACCATTTTAATTGTCACCCTTTTATTGACCTTTATGATTTTAAATTTAATTCCAAGACATATTTATTACAAGTTGAGTGAAACTATGTTGGGTGGCAAGTTTATAATTAAGGTGGATTTTAATTGGTATAAATAGGTTATGAGAATTCTTAAACCCCATCAAAACCTCACTGTAGTCGACATTTCCTCTCTCGGCGATTTCCTTCCTTCCAGAGCTCCCTCTCTGCCAGCTATTCCTTCGCCGGCGACTAGTTCTTTAGCCTCCACTTCGACAATCCACGCTCCAGGTAAGACTTAGACAATGTAATTACTTAGAGCTCTGTCTTCAGCTAGAACTTGAGGTTTCGGATTCTTCACTAACAGAGTAATGGTAGTGACAATCATGGTCTGTGTTTAGTAATGGTATTTCCGATTCGATTCTGGATATTAAGATAACAGACCGTGTTTAGTTGTTAGACTTAATCCGGTTATTTAGGTTCTGAAAGTTTAATCTGTACACCTTAGGCGCTCGACTAGGAAGATTTAGAAATATTTATGTTAGATACTAGGATGACTTTAGTTAGGATTTTGATTTAACACTATAATGTGAAATGTTTCTAGGTGAAGAAGTTTGAAGAGAAGTGCTCAAGTTGCTAAGGAAACCAGGTAAGTGAGTGAGTAAGATTTTTGGCCATTAAGGCCCTACATCGCAAGGGTACTAGGTAGAAGTTGTCTATGATGTTTAAAGTTTATCTGTGCTATTGTCTGTTTGGGTAAGATACTCAAGTTGATGTTATGATCCTTTGATGAATGAATGACTTGTTCAGTAGTCTGATGAACTAAGATTTACTCATGCTCATGCATCATGAATATTTCTCAAGCATATGAAAATGTTTTAAGTGCATGATTTCTCTCATGAACAAGATATGAACATGAAACCTATGCAACAAGGATTAAGAGAGGGTTGGGGGCGGTTTGGCGTATGTCACTGTCCAAAAGAAGGACCATGAATACGACCCGCAAGGGACTATGTACACTCTCACTATCAACCCCTTTTCGACACAAATCCTCCCTTAATCCATATGATGAAAACGATGAACATGAACAAGAATAAGAACACGAAAAGATCATGAACATGTGTTTTCTTTTAATTTGTACATTCATGCATACATGTTGGCAATGCACTCCTTACTAAGCATTAGACTTATAGTTTAAACCTTATGATGTAGGTGAAGAACTATCAGGTGAGGATTTCAAGTCTAATGAGGATTTTTAAGGCTGGTTGCTGGAAGGTGCTCAGGGTGACAGATTGGTGGCTGGAAATGCGATTTCAACTCTTGGTTACTACTTTTATCATATTAGTAAGATTATGAATACTGAGGTCTATGTAGGATACTTTCTTAAAACAATGGATACTGGAACCTGATTGATTAACTTCTGAGTTTGAGAATGATCGTGAAATGATAGAATGATCTGTTTCATTAGAGTCTCTCGCTACACGTATTCTAGATGAGGTTATGGTCCAACTGTGTATTAGTTTATTCAGTCATGTTGAAGTTTGTGAAAGTCTGAAAGTTTCCTGTCTATCGGATGATGTTTTCCATCTGATGAAGTTCAATGAGTCACGTGATATGTATGTGTCAATCGGCATCGGATGATGTCTTCTATCGGAATGAGGTTTAATGAGTCACGTGATATGCATGTGTCAATCGGTAGAAGCCGATATTAAGTCTTATCGTTTTATGATCGGATGAAATTTAATGAGTCACGTGATATGCATGTGTCAATCGGTAGAAGTAGTTATTAAGTCTTGTCGTTTTGTGATCGGATGAAGTTCAATGAGTCACGTGATATGCATGTGTCAATCGGCATTGGATGATGTCTTTCATCAGATGATGTTTTCCATTGGATGATGTCTTCTATCGGATGATGTCTTCTATCGGAATGAGGTTTAATGAGTCACGTGATATGCATGTGTCAATCGGTAGAAGCTGATATTAAGTCTTGTCGTTTTGTGATCGGATGAAGTTTAATAAATCACGTGGGATGCACGTGTCAATCGGTAGAAGTGTGCACCATGCTTTGTCGTTTTGTGATCGGTAGATGTCCTTGAGTTTCCAATTCCCTTCAGCCAAATGTCTTAACATTTTGTCTAATTATGAACGTTGTCTACTTATTGAGTTTTTCGCTGTAAAGTCGAGGATTAAAGATAAGAATTTTCATCACTGAAAGAAAATTTAAAATTTTCCGTAATTTCTCTTAGTTCGGTTCAATGTTTTCGGAAGGAAACCGGGTCTGGAAGACCTAGGGCGTTACATTATGATGATGATTATTAAAGAAGAAAAATTATTCATATATAATTAGGGTTTTTATCTACCATTATTGCTAAGATTTGTGGTTAGTTTTAAGATTACAAATTCTTCCTCAAATTTTGAGTAGTTGTCTAGTACAAGAACTTTAGAGATCTTCGTAATGACTTTAACATTCCAAACTATTTAAATTTTTTTTGTAAGAATATCTCTGCACGTATGCATTCACTATTCTTGAAAAAATATTAGATTCATTTTAACTACTAGAATTTAAAACTTGACTATAAATGTTCATATCAATCGTAGAAGTGCTAAAGATGTGTCAAGATCGTAGGGCAAGTGGAAACATTCTTCATACGAAGAGATCGCAAAAAAACTTGCTTACTAAAATATAGACAATAATGATGTCATCACGAAAGATATAAAAAAATATGTCCAAACTGAAAAATTTAGAAGACAAAATACATTTCATTTTTTTTTTTAAATTTGTGGGTTGAATTCTAAATGAGGTGGATTAGACTATGAAAGCAAACATACACTATCCTATGGGCTTGAAATCAGATCACCTAGGGGGATAAGACGTAAACTATTTTGCATAGAACATGGGAAAGTCACCCGACTTACGACCATGAGGAAAATGTCGATTTCCAATGGGGAGTATTGTTAGGAAATAATCATAGGAATATTTTGAGAATTATATAATGTGTTTATAAACTTAGTTTTTGTTAGTTTCTTGGAAAGTTATGGGAGAGTTAAAAGAGGATTGTTATACATAGAAAAATGGAGTGTGAGATAGTGTAACCCCTGAAAATTTCTCTTGTAGCCCTAGTGTAGGATATATTGTAGGGACTTAATGTTAATCCTAGAGTTAGACTAAGTATAAGAGTTAGGAAGTAGAGATTTGAGTGAAAACTATAAGAATAGTGGATTATTTTGGTTTATGGAGATTCGATGTGTAATACCGAAATTTGTCATGTAATTATCCATTATGCCTTTTCATTTATTTTAATTCGTTTTAGTAGTAGGAAGTGGTAATTGAAGTTGTAGGGATTAGGTTGTGAAAAGAGAAAGTTAAATGGAGAAGGAAAGGAATGTTGACAAGTCAAAACTAAAAAGCAAGTGTGTGAAAAATTCAAAAGATACTTGAACCAATAGAAAAGAAGAAGAAATTTTGATGAAAAAGGGAGAAACCACGTTGGAGATTAATCACAAAGTGAAGAGTAGAAGTTATGGTTGAAAAGTCAAAAAGTGAATGGTTGAAAATTCAAAGGAAATGGTAACCAATAGAAAGCTAGGAATTTAAATGCATTAAAAGGGTGAAAAAGTGTGGCTTTAAGGATGCTTTTCACGTTGGAATAAAAGAGAAAAAGAGAGGGTTGAATTGTAATTTTTAAAAGTTTTGGTGGGAGAAATGAAAAGAAGAAAAGTGGTTAGGTTTAAATGGTAAATTCTTTTCTTTTTCCTTCATCTCCCACGTCATTTCCTCTTCTCCTCCATAGCCGATCCATCTTCCTCCTTCTCTTCAATTTTAGCAAGGTGTTTCAAGGTAAAAATGAATGGGTTTTGATTTTTATACAAATAGGTGAAAGTTTTTGGTGTTTTAAGTGTATTTTGAGTGAGTTTAGAGAGGGTTTGAAAACCCTAGATTGGGGATTCCGAAAATTTGGATTCAAATGTTATTTTCTTTCCAAATTTCATGGTTTAATCCTTAAATTGTGTTCGTTAGATTGTTTATAGGAGAAGATTAAAGTTTGGAGATGAGTTATTAGAAAACCGATTTTGTGGAGTAAGAACACCGGTTTTGTTTTGTACAATTCGAGATGGCCATGGTAGTTGGTTGGTTAATTTGAGTGTTTCAATGGATAGTAGACGTGTAGAGGTTTACAGATTGGGGTGGCACGTCGAAATCCGTTGTAAAATGAAAAAGTTATGGTCGTTCGAAGTTTAACTTAAATCTAAAAATGTGTTTAGATTTAAGTTAGAAAAATGTTTAGATAAATTCCTTAGAATTTTCCTAGATTTATGCTATGCTAAGATATTTCCTATGTTTGATAGGTTATCGAGCGAGTGAATTTATTGGACGAAGTAAGCAAACAATAGCCGAGCAGTCAGGTAAGTAGTGGTTGCGATCCTTTCGCCTTCGGGCCTACACCATAGAACGGTAGGGTTAATGTTTATTTGTTTCGCGTTGTGTTGTGTTGCATATTCGTTGACATGCATCATGGTTTTCAATTAAGCAAAATATGAGTTTTATTGCATGGTTTGATTGTGAGCGTGAAACGTAATCAGATAAAGTGAATGACAAAAATTATTCTTGATTAGAGTGACTTGTCGGGAACAAGTGCTGGAGTGTAGCACCCTGAGGGAATCTCTATGAGAGATGATCGGCTAAAACACTTAGTCTTGATTGGAGTTGCCTTGTCGGGAATAAGTGCTAGAGCGTAGCACCCCGAGGGGACCTCTATGAAGGATGACCGGCTAAATGGTGGTTCTGGGAATGGCCGTCCTGTACAATTATAGGATGTGAGCTTACCCGATCCACACGGCTTATGAAATGACCGGCTAAAATACGTAAAGGTGGTTCTGGGAATGGCCGTCCTGCACGATTATAGGATGTGAGCTTACCCGGTCCACACGGCTTACGAAATGATTAAAGCAACGAACAGCAAATAAGCACAACTGAGTGATAGAAACTGCATGTGTTAGGTTTGATTGCATTGTGTTGTCGCATCCGTTATTTCCTACTTGCTAAGCATCAGGCTTACGTTTTGTGTTCTATGGTGTAGGTGACGAGATTTACTCATGTGAGGTAGATGAGACAGCCCAGGACTAGGCAGCAGTTGGTGATGCATGGAGTATGCCGGTGCGGATTATTGTCGGGGCGTCACGACCACTTCCTCGGGTAGTTTGTGGGTGTTTGATGTAGATAGTTTTGTAAGTATTTATGGATTATTGTGATCAGTGTTTTGAGGATTGGTTTGTGTATAAATACTAGTAGTTTGAAACTATATGTTTTCCGGTTTTTGTTTCAGGCTTTCGTTTTAAAACATATAACGTCGGGTTTAGTTTCTCTATTTTTTTATTACCTGTTTTAAGTCGGTTTTTCAAGATTTTTACGGGACACGGAGTTAAGGGTGTCGGGATTGTGTGGTAAAACTTTTAGAATTTTTGGAGGTGTTTGGCTCGAAGAAAAATGAAGAAAAGTGAGAAAAGGTGGAAAAAACGTCAAAATTGGTCATGCAGGCGCGTTGGCACCCGAGAGGGTGCCGAGCATTCGGTGCTGCGCGCGCGCCAGCACAAAAAAATAATTTTTTTTTTTATTTTTTTTCTATTTCCAAAATGTTTTGACCCGACGTATTTTAAACGTATTTTACGCACGTTTTCTAACATTTTTCGAGGGTTCGAAAAACCCGAAAATCGAGTAAAAAATTTATCAAAAATTATTTTAAACGTCGTTTTAAACACGGTTTGGGTTAGCAAAGTAGCGCACCGAGCCGGAACGGGTTCGGGGGCGTTACAAGTTGGTATCAGAGCAAAAGTGGTCGAGTCGTTCAAAGGATTACCCGACAATGCCGACCGCCATGCAACGTGCTTCACCGACTGTAAGTATTTCGTTACTTTTAGTTAGTTTCATTCTAAGATTAGATTTTTCTAACTTTTTCAGGATTAGAAATGTCGAGAAACTCAGGACAGTCGACGGAGGAGCTTAAGGAATTAAATAAGCAGCTTTTGGAGTTGGCTGTTAGACAAGCTGCGTTGATTGGATCGTTCATCACTCTAGGAGGACAAGAAAACATTGGAACGAATTCTAGTGGGGTAAATTCTTCAAAGTTGCAAGGAATTAAAAGACTGTGTGGGTATTGGAATGACCAAAGAGAAGGAAAGAAGTCGCGACATCGGCGTAGGAGAAGATTTCCGCAATGCGTCAAGTGTTTGAAGTTTCATCCAGGAGAATGCGGGCAATATGCAGGAAAATGTTTTAATTGCTTTGGAATTGGCCATATTGCTCGAGATTGTCCAAAACCAAAGATCAAACGGTGCTTCAATTGTAATGAGCCTGAGCATATAGCCAGGAATTGCCCCGTAGCAAAGAATGATCTAACCGAAGCAACACCCCTAAATTTCGCCATGATTGAACCAAAAGATAAGAATATAGACTTACAATGAGGTTAATGTGGATTTTGTCATTTAGAAAGATACATCTTATGAAATATAAGATTTTGATAGATAGAAATTTGACCTTAGTTTGTAAACTTTGGAGTTCTAGAATACCAGGAACCAGACTGTCGAAATTACGAGGATATGGGTAGATAACAAAAGTAGTATATTTTAGATTTATGTAGAGTGGAAGTACCTAGATGTCAATTTCATTTGAGCGTTGGTATTGGGAAATCTGAGTAATCAAGTATGAATTTTCATATTAATTGATATCGGGGATGGAAATATGAGAATTTATTTCGAGTTGGAAAGCCAATAGACTTTGAGGTATTAAAGGGTCAAAGTTAGATGTAAGGTGATATTCAGGTTATAAAAATGGTTGCTTCTTAAGGAATAAGTACCAACTTAGTAGTTTACGCAATTAAGGACTATTGGGTATTAACAGGTATAGTTAGAATGACCCAAACTAGAGTCATAGAGGGTGGACAACCCTTGATGAATGCTCGGGACTATTACTATTGAGAGTAAGGATTATGAGTGCATCAATGAGGACTAGTTGTGGAGTGAAGGGATAAGGAAATCCTCATTGAAGAACCATGAAAATGTAACCTTGGTATGGAAATTATTAGAAGAGTAAATGATGGAGATACCTAATGAGGAAGGTGTGAAATCAAACAAAGGATAGTATACAATGAATAGTGTTAGTGTATGTGGTTAGAATGATTAGAAATTTAGATGCCTTGATTAAGTAAAGCCTCTTGAATTAAGATGATATTTGGAGATTTAGAATAATGTACGCGATGTTAAGAGACATGGTGAATCAGCGAGAGTGAATTATAATAGAAAAGTAATAGTAGGATATTGAGATGAGACTAAGGGGGTTAAATGGCTACAACAAGTTTGCAAACAAGAAAGACGTAGGTGACTTGCTGTAAGGAGAGTTAAAAGAATATTAGAATCTAAGTTAGAAAAGCAAAAGAGAATAGAGTAATTAGTAAATTTTGGAGAGAATTCTGAGTAAACTTTGAGATTTGTATTAAGTGTTGAGAAACTTGGGAATGAGATTAGAAGTAGCATTGTATGGGAAGAGGAAGGTTAGAAATTGAGGTTTAGATCTTAAGTGTTTGGTAATGTGCGAGCTAAAAAGATATAGGAATTGTTGAATGAGAGAAACGGGCACTCTCACGAAAGATGTTCGAGTGCGTTAAGAATTATGTTAAGTTAGAAAGTTTCGAGGGTTTGACTCGTAGGTAACGAAGTTGAAACCTGTAATTTGGTGAATAACTTAGGCTGGAGTTGCTAAATTTAAGTAGATAAACTTGAGCATAGGATGTCAGTTAGAATTCGAGTGCTTCTAGATCTTAAGTAAAGAAAATTGAGAAATTTAGAGAATAAGGGATAAGGTGAAGTTAGAAAGTTCAAAGGTTCGACTCGTATGTAACGAAGTCGAAACTGCTGATGTCGTAAATAGATTAGGCTAAAGTTGATAAGCTTAATAGTTGGCGAGCTTAAGAGTGTGATGTGAATGAGAACTCGAGTATTAGTAGAGGATGAATAAGAAAATAGAGGTTGAGAGATGTAAGCTAGAAGAACGCTTATATTATATTCTAGATTTAGACGGACATAGGAAAGAGAAAAGTGATGAGATTAGTTAACTATGATAGAGAGTTAGGATAAGAGAGTTAGCCATTAGAAATTGAGTATTTCGTATGAAGTTGAAAAACTTGATGAAGTTAAAGTTATTAAATGTGTAAGAGTAAATAATTATGAGAACTCAGATAGTACTTTGGGAGACTAGTAATAGATTTATGTAATGAGAGTTGGAGTAAGTGGATGGTGTTTGAAAAGTGATAAGAAGATATTGTGATTGTTCGAGGAAAGGTTAGAGTTGAAAACTTGGTCATAGGGGTTTAGGAGTATAGTGATAAGTGTTAAATTACGATAAATAGACGTATGAGTTCTCGAGTTATGGAGTGCAGAGTAGGCGAAGTCAACAATTGGAGATGTAGAATTTGCCATTGCCGGATAGGTGAGTAAGGCGGTAGCGAAATTTAGAATTTAAGTGGCAAACCAAACCAAAGGTTAGAAGGTAGAAGTTGGACAAATTGATTATAATGTATGAAGGTATGACAACTTAGAGGACACTTTGAAAATAGGGGATAGATTTAAGCAGTGAAAGCTTGGGGTATGGGGATGATGTTTGAATAAAATGTAGAGATTCTGCGAGGCAAATGGTGTGGAATTCTAAATTGAGGAATTAGATGAATTGAGCTTGATGAAAAGTTAAAGTTAAAATTTTGATAGAGACGTTTGCGAGTGAGTATATATGATGAGTGCTTGAGTAAATGACATTAAACGTATACATATCTAAGCTATGAAATATATAGTTCGAAAAGTTAAATTTGTGGAGATATAGGAAATGTCATCTCCTGTTAAAAGTTTTCGATTGTAGCGTGGTTGAAAGTTAGTATGGTAACCAAAAGTTAGGAAGTTATGAGGGTGGAATAATTAAGTTGAGAAATAACGAGGCTCAAATTTTGAGAACAAAATTTTTATAAGGAGGGTAGATTGTAACACGCGAAAATTTCTCTTGTAACCCTAGTGTAGGATATATTGTGGGGACTTAATGGATATGTTGTGAGGACTTAATGTTAATCCTAGAGTTAGACTAAGTATAAGAGTTAGGAAGTAGGGATTTGAGTGAAAACTATAAGAATAGTGGATTATTTTGGTTTATGGAGATTCGATGTGTAATACAGAAATTTGTCATGTAATTATCCATTATGCCTTTTCATTTGTTTTAATTCGTTTTAGTGGTAGGAAGTGGTAATTGAAGTTGTAGGGATTAGGTTGTGAAAAGAGAAAGTTAAATGGAGAAGGAAAGGAATGTTGACAAGTCAAAACCAAAAAGCAAGTGTGTGGAAAATTCAAAGGATACTTGAACCAATAGAAAAGAAGAAGAAATTTTGATGAAAAAGGGAGAAACCACGTTGGAGATTAATAACAAAGTGAAGAGTAGAAGTTATGGTTGAAAAGTCAAAAAGTGAATGGTTGAAAATTCAAAGGAAATGGTAACCAATAGAAAGCTAGAAATTTAAATGCATTAAAAGGGTGAAAAAGTGTGGTTTTAAGGATGCTTTTCACGTTGGAATAAAAGATAAAAAGAGAGGGTTGAATTGCAATTTTTAAAAATTTTGGTGGGAGAAATTAAAAAAAGAAAAGTGGTGAGGTGGAGTAGACTATGGAAGCAAACATACTCTATGGGTTTAAAATCGGATCACTTAGTGGGATGAGACGTAAACTATTTTGCATGGAACATGAGGAAGCCATATGGCTTACGACCATGAGGAAAATGTCAATTTCGAATGGGGGAGTACATTTAGGAAATAATTATAGGAGTATTTTGATAATTATATAATGTGTTTATAAAGTTAGTTTTTGTTAGTTTCTTGGAAAGTTATGGGAGAGTTCAGAGAGGATTGTTATACATAGAAAAAAGGAGTGTGAGATAGGAGGTTATGATGATGATTATTGAATAAGAAAAATTATTCATATATAATTAGGGTTTTTATCTACCATTTTTGCTAAGATTTGTGGTTAGCTTTAAGATTATAAATTCTTCCTAATATTTTGAGTAGTTGTCTAGTACAAGAACTTTAGATATCGTCGTAATGACCTTGACATTCCAAATTATTTAAATTTTTTTTGTAAGAATATTTCTTCACATATATATTCGCAATTCTTGAAAAAATATTACATTTATTTTGACTATTAGAATTTAAAACTTGACTATAAATGTTCATATCAATAGTAGAAGTGCTAAAAATGTGTCAAGACCTTAAGGCAAGTGGAACAATTCTTTATACGAAGAGATCGCAAAAAAACTTGCTTACTAAAGTATAGACAATAATGATGTCATCACGAAAGACATGAAAACATATATCCAAGTTGAAAAATCTAGAAGACAATAAATTTCATTTTTTTTTTCTAAAAAATATTTTGGGTTGGATTCTAAATGAGTTGGATTAGACTATGGAAGCAAACATACACTATGGGCTTGAAATTGGATCACCTAGTGGGATGAGACGTAAACTATTTTGCATGGAACATGAGGAAGCCATACGGCTTTCGACTATGAGGAAAATGTCAATTTCGAATGGAGTACTTTTAGGAAATAATCATATGAGTATTTTGATAATTATATAATGTGTTTATAAACTTAGTTTTTGTTAATTTCTTGGAAAGTTACGCGAGAGTTAGAGTTAGTAACAGATGATCGTTATACATAGAAAAAAGGAGTGTAAGATAGGAGGTTATGATAATGTTTATTGATAAAGAAAAATTATTGATAGATAATTAGGGTTTACGAATTACCATTGTTGTTAATATTTGTGGTTAGCCTTAAGATTACCAATTCTTCCTCAAATTTTGAGTAGTTGTCTAGTACAAGAACTTTAGAGATCGTCGTAATGACCTTGACATTCCAAACTATTTAAATTTTTTTTTTGTAAGAATATCTATTCACAGATATATTCACAATTTTTTAAAAAATATTACATTTATTTTGACTACTAGAATTTAAAACTTGACTATAAATGTTCATATCAATCGTAGAAGTGCTAAAGATGTGTCAAGACCTTAGGGCAAGTGGAACAATTCTTCATACAAAGAGATCGCAAAAAAACTTGCTTACTAAAGTATAGACAATATTGATGTCATCACGAAAGACATGAAAAAATATATCCAATTTGAAAAATCTAAAAGACAATAAATTTCATTTTTTTTCTAAAAAATATTTTTGGTTGGATTTTAAATGAGGTGGATTAGACTATGAAAACAAACATACACTATCCTATGGGGCTTGAAATCAGATCACCTAGTGGGATGAGATGTAAACTATTTTGCATGGAACATGAGGAAAATGTCCATTTCGAATGGGGGAGTACTTTTAGGAAATAATCATATAAGTATTTTGATAATTATCTAATGTGTTTATAAACTTAGTTTTGTTAGTTTTTTGAAAAAGTTATGAGGATAGTTATACATAGAAAAGAGAGTGTGAGATAGGAGATTATGATGATGATTATTGATGAAGAAAAATTATTGATATGTAATTAGTGTTTTCGAATCTAACATTGTAGCTAATATTTGTGGTTAACTTTAAAATTACAAATTCTTCCTAAATCTTGAGTAGTTGTCTAGTACAAGAACTTTAGACATCGTCGTAATGACCTTGGCATTCCAAACTATTTAAATTTTTTTTGTAAGAATATCTACTAACAATATATTAACAATTCTTGAAAAAATATTATATTTATTTTAACTACTAGAATTTAAAACTTGACAACAAGTGTTCATATCAATCGTAGAAGTGCTAAAGATGTGTCAAGACCTTAGGGCAAGTGGAACAATTCTTCATACAAAGAGATCGCAAAAAAACTTGCTTACTAAAGTATAGACAATATTGATGTCATCACGAAAGACATGAAAAAATATATCCAATTTGAAAAATCTAAAAGACAATAAATTTCATTTTTTTTCTAAAAAATATTTTTGGTTGGATTTTAAATGAGGTGGATTAGACTATGAAAACAAACATACACTATCCTATGGGGCTTGAAATCAGATCACCTAGTGGGATGAGATGTAAACTATTTTGCATGGAACATGAGGAAAATGTCCATTTCGAATGGGGGAGTACTTTTAGGAAATAATCATATAAGTATTTTGATAATTATCTAATGTGTTTATAAACTTAGTTTTTGTTAGTTTTTTGAAAAGTTATGAGGATAGTTATACATAGAAAAAGAGAGTGTGAGATAGGAGATTATGATGATGATTATTGATGAAGAAAAATTATTGATATGTAATTAGTGTTTTCGAATCTAACATTGTAGCTAATATTTGTGGTTAACTTTAAAATTACAAATTCTTCCTAAAATCTTGAGTAGTTGTCTAGTACAAGAACTTTAGACATCGTCGTAATGACCTTGGCATTCCAAACTATTTAAATTTTTTTTTGTAAGAATATCTACTAACAAATATATTAACAATTCTTGAAAAAATATTATATTTATTTTAACTACTAGAATTTAAAACTTGACAACAAGTGTTCATATCAATCGTAGAAGTGTTAAAGATGTGTCAAGACCTTAGGGCAAGTGGAACAATTCTTCGTACCAAGAGATCGCAAAAAAACTTGCTTACTAAAAGTATAGACAATAATGATGTCAACACGAAAGACATGAAAAAATATATCCAAGTTGAAAAATCCATAACACAATAAATTTCATTTTTTTTTCTAAAACATTTTGTGGGTTGGATTCTAAATGAGGCGGATTAATGGAAGCAAACATACACTATTCTATGGGCATGAAATCAGATCACTTAATGGGATGAGACATAAATTGTTTTGCATGGAACATGAGGAAGCCATACGACTTACGACTATGAGGAAAAAGTCGATTTTGAATGGGAGAGTATTGTTAGGAAATAATCACAAGAATATTTTGAGAATTACATAATGTGTTTATAAACTTAGTTTTTGTTAGTTTCTTGGAAAGTTATGCAATAGTTAGAGTTAGTAAGAGAGGATTGTTATACATAGAAAAAAAGGAGTGTGAGATTGGAGGTTACAAGGATGATTATTGATGAAGAAAAATTATTGATAGATAATTAAGGTTTCTTAATTTACCATTGTTGCTAAGATTTGTGGTTAGCTTTAAGATTACAAATTTTTCCTCAAATCTTGAGTAGTTGTCTAGTACAAGAACTTTAGAGATCGTCGTAATGACCTTGACATTCCAAACTATTTAATTTTTTTTTTTAAGAATATCTCTTCACGTACATATTCACAATTCTTGAAAAAATATTATATTTATTTTGACTATTAGAATTTAAAATTTGACTATAAATGTTCATATCAATCGTAGAAGTTCTAAAGATATGTCAAGAACTTAGGGCAAGTAGAATAATTCTTCACATGAAGAGATCGCAAAAAAAGTTACTTACTAAAGTATAGACAATAATGATGTCATCACGAAGGACATGAAAAAATATATCCAAGTTGAAAAATCTAGAAGACAAAATAAATTTTTTTTTTTTCTAAAAATTTTTGTAGGTTGGATTCTAAATGATGTGGATTAGACTATGGAAGCAAACATATACTATCCTATGGGCTTGAAATCGGATCATCTAGGGGGATGAGACGTAAACTATTTTGTATTCAACATGGGGAAGCCATACGACTTACCACCATGACGAAAATGTCGATTTCAAATGGGGGAGTATTGTTAGGAAATAATCATCGGAGTATTTTGAGAATTATATAATGTGTTTATAAACTTAATTTTTGTTAGTTTCTTAGAATGTTATGGTAGAGATAAGAGAGGATTGATATACATCGAAAAAGGGTGTGTGAGATTGGAGGTTATGATGATGATTATTGAAGAAGAAAAATTATTCATATATAATTAGGATTTCTATCTACCATTTTTGCTAAGATTTGTGGTTAGCTTTAAGATTACAAATTCTTCCTCAATTTTTGAGTAGTTGTCTAGTACAAGAACTGTATAGATCATCGTAATGTCCTTGACATTCCAAACTATTTAATTTTTTTTTTTTTGTAAGAATATCTCTTCACGTATATATTCGCAATTCTTGAAAAAATATTACATTTATTTTGACTACTAGAATTTAAAACTTGATTATAAATGTTCATATCAATCGTAGAAGTGCTAAAGATGTGTTAAGATCTTAGAGCAAGTGGAACAATTCTTCATACGAAGAGATCGCAAAAAAACTTGCTTACTAAAGTATAGACAATAATGATGTCATCACGAAAGACATAAAAAAATTTATCCAAGTTGAAAAATCTAGAAGACAATAAATTTCATTTTTTTTAAAAAAAAAAAATTTGTGGATTGGATTCTTAATGAGGTGGATTAGATTATGAAAGCAAACATACACTATGGGCTTGAAATCAAATCACTTAGTGGGATGAGACGTAAACTATTTTGCATGGAACATTAGAAAGCCATACAGCTTACGACCATGAGGAAAATGTTGATTTCAAATGGGGGAGTATTGTTAGGAAATAATCATAGAAGTATTTTGAAAATTATATAATGTGTTTATAAACTTAGTTTTTGTTAGTTTCTTAGAAAGTTATGGGAGAGTTAGAATTAGTAAGAGAGAATTGTTATACATAGAAAAAAGGTGTGTGAGATAAGAGGTTATGATGTTTATTGATGAATAAAAATTATTGATAGATAATTATGGTTTACGAATCTACCATTGTTGCTAAGATTTGTGGTTAGCCTTAAAATTACCAATTCTTCCTCCAATCTTGAGTAGTTGTCTAGTATAAGATCTTTAGAGATCGTCGTAATGATCCAGACATTCCAAACTATTTAAATTTTTTTTGTAAGAATATTTATTCACAGATATATTCACAATTTTTTAAAAAATATTACATTTATTTTGACTACTAGAATTTAAAACTTGACTATAAATGTTCATATCAATCGTAGAAGTGCTAAAGATGTGTCAAGACCTTAGGAAAAGTGGAACATATCTTCACACGAAGAGATCGCAAAAAAACTTGCTTACTAAAGTATAGATAATAATGATGTCATCACGAAAGACATGAAAAAATATATCCAAGTTGAATAATTTAGAAGAAAAAATAAATTTCATTTTTTTTCTAAAAAATTTTGTGGGTTGGATTCTAAATGAGGTGGATTAGACTATGGAAGCAAACATACAATATACGCTTGAAATCGGATCACCTAGTGGGATGAGACGTAAACTATTTTGTATGGAACATGGGGAAGCCATACGACTTACGACCATGAGGAAAAGATCGAATTCGAATAGGGGAGTATTGTTAGGAAATAATCATATGAGTATTTTGAGAATTACATAATGTGTTTATAAACTTAGTTTTTGTTAGTTTCTTGGAAAGTTATGGGAGAGTTTGAGTTTGTAAGAGAGGATTGTTATATATGGAAAAAGGAAGTGTGAGATAGGAGGTTATGATAATGATTATTGATGAAGAAAAATTACTGATAGATAATTAGGGTTTCCGAATCTAGCATTGTTGGTAAGATTTGTGCTTAACTTTAAGATTACAAATTCTTCCTCAAATCTTGAGTAGTTGTCTAGTACAAGAACTTTAGAGATCGTTGTAATGACCTTGACATTCCAAACTATTTAAATTTTTTTTGTAAGAATATCTTTTTACGTATATATTCACAATTCTTGAAAAATTATTATATTTATTTTGACTACTAGAATTTAAAATTTGACTATAAATGTTCATATCAATCGTAGAAGTGCTAAAGATGTGTTAAGACCTTAGGGCAAGTGGAACAATTCTTCATACAAAGAGATCGCAAAAAAACTTGCTTACTAAAGTATAGGCAATAATGATGTCATCACGAAAGACATGAAAAAAGATATTCAAGTTGAAAAATCTAGAAGACAAAATAAATTTTATTTTTTTTTCTAAAAAATTTTGTAGGTTGGATTCTAAATGAGGTGGATTAGACTATGGAAGCAAACATACACTATCCTATGGGCTTGAAATCGGATCACCTAGTGGGATGAGACGTAAACTATTTTGCATGGAACATGGGGAAGCCATACGACTTACGACCATGAGGAAAATGTCAATTTCGAATGGAGGAGTATGTTAGGAAATAATCATAATAGTATTTTGAGAATTATATAATGTGCTTATAAACTTAGTTTTTATTAGTTTCTTGGAAAGTTATGGAAGAGTTAGAGTTAGTAAGAGAGGATTGTTATACATAGAAAAAGGGAGTGTGAGATAGGAGATTATGTTGATGATTATTGATGAAGAAAACTTATTGATAAATAGTTAAGGTTTTCGAATCTAGCATTGTTGCTAAAATTTTTGGTTAGCTTTAAGATTATATTTCTTGTTATTTTTGTTTATTTAATGTAACAGAATTTTCTACGCATCAACCTAGCCCTATTGATAAAGAGATGCTGAAACATGTTATACATTGAGATCCTAGTTTGGAAGCCGAAACATATTGCACCACGAATGAATAAAACAACCTTTGTGAAAATTAGTTTCTAACAACCTGAAGATGAATAATGAAGAGTCCTTTCTAAGAGCTACACTTGTTTTTTATGTCTCTTTTATATTGTTTTGGTTACTTTTGTTTTGTTCAAAACTCGTCTAAAAATTTTCAAATAGTTGTTCCACAAAATTATATACTACTAACATGTCACCTCACTACCTTTATTTCTTAGCTTGCCCTCTAAAAACTAAGATCTCTTCGAAAAATGTCTTTTCTCTATTTCACTATCAACAACAACCCAAATGGTAATATTAAGTTTATGTATACAACAACTAAATAGAACTGTGACAAATAATAATTTTGCCACCATTTTATTTTACACATAAATGCGATAAAAAAATATGGTAGACAATTGGCCTAAATAGATTTCTTTCCCCTATTCGTCCCTACTGTTTCTTCTCATTTTTCTACTTCAATCTACGTATCTCTTACTTCATATCCAGATTCTAATTACTTTCAAATCATCATGCAAATAGAATAAAGAAATATGGTAGACTATTGTCCTAAATAGATTTCTTTCTCTTATTTTTCTATACTATTTCTCTCTTTCCTACTACTCAAATCTACGTATCCCATTGTAATAACCCAAAAATTTTATTGAATAAATTAAAAGTCTTGTTAGAATTTTGTGAGAGATTTTAACGGGCTAATTAGCTCATTAAAACTCAAGATTTTATTTGGAAAAGGATTTCCAAAATTTTAGGTCGAGAGGACGCGAACTTAACAAAAATGTGGAAGTTCAAACACGCGAAGGCGATTTAGTAATTTAGTTAACAAATTAAAAAAAAAAACTAAACTTAAAAAAAAAAAAACGAATGGCATCACGAAGAAGCCATTCGGTATTCTGCAGCTCGAGCTCCTGAAGGAAGAAAGCTCGAGCCGTTCTGTCGATGACCGACAAGGGAGAGAAGGAGAAGGCGCCGGCATCCCCCTGCTTCGACAAGCTGAAGCCGGCTGCGGTCCGACTTTTGGCGCCAAACCCGACCGAGGCAGGTGAGTTTTTCCCCTGTTTCTTTTCTATTCTGATGATCGAGGGTGTAGCGTCACCTTGTTTTCAAGCCTGGGTTGTTTGTTGCTGAATTGTAAGGGAAGTGACGGTGGGGAAGAGGTGATCATTGTTGGGCAGTGGTTACTTGTTTTTCTATGAGAAAATCGTGAGGGAGTGTACTGTGAATTCGGGTTTCCCAAATTGGAAACTTCAAATTGTTGTTAGATTATACTTAATGGGTTAAAATGTGATAGGTTGGTGACGAATTGAGAGAGTTTTGTTGAAAAACTAAAAATAGGAAATTTGGGATTTCTAAAACCGGTTCTGTTTTTGGGGGTTTTGACCTAGCTATGGTTAGTTGTTTTAATTTCTCTCCTAGTATGTTAAACTAGGTTATTAGTGAAGCGTTTAGCCGCTGAAATCGAGTCATTTCGATAATCGTAGCAAAAGTTACGCAAATTCAAAGTATAGGTGAAATTCAGGTTTCCGAGTGGAGAACCCTTAATTTGTGATGTGTAAAGCCTAAATTGATCTAAATGAGGCTAATTGACAATGAAATTGGTGAAATTGGGTTGAAAGTTAAATTTTGGATGTTTTAGCATAATAGACCAATTCTGTTTTTTGGGTTTAGGACCGGTTACGGTCGTTCGTTTTAAATTCCCTTTTGGCAGGCTAAATTAGGTTATTAGAGGAGTACGTGATCGCTGGAATCGTTAGATTTTGAAAACTGACGCGAAAGTTGTGCTCGTTCGAGGTTTCAGGTCAGTTTTTAACCGAATCAAGTTAGTGACCAACTTAGTTAGATGTGAGTTGGGTTAAATTAGAAATGTTAGTTTTAGAATGAATTAGCAAGTTTAAGCTTAGGTACTAACGAGAATTTTGAATTGTGCTAGATGAAGCCGTAGGTGACGTGACGTGACAAACCCACCGAGCTATGACGCCAGGTAAGTAGTAGTGTGGGAGTGAATGTCTGAGAGTCGTCCAGAAGGGCCTACACCACAGTTGTTTGCATGTTGTGAGTCGTGTGCATGTTGTGAGTAGCCTGTATGCGATGTGATGTGTGGGTGCAGTCGTTGTGAGTACGTTATGGTTAGCATGCATCATATTTTAAAAATTACGCAAAATATTTTGAGCATGTTTTAAGCACGGGAAAGTAGTGGATGTGAGGCACGGTGTGGACAGGCGATAGTGGGTTGGGGTGTGACTTATGAGCTCCGCTTCCAAGACGAGCTGGAGCGGTGGCGACGTGCCGATGGCAGCGCAGTGTATCGACCGACTGTCTTGGGCGATTGCATTTCGAGTCGAGATAGGGGGTTGAGTGTGACTCATGGGCCCCATTCCTGGAAGAACCGGGAAGGCGACGACGTGTCGATAAACTGTGCGGTATACGGACCGACTGCCCGGTGCGGTTGCATTCCAAACCTCGGTGAGATGCGATGTGGTGAGGTGATAACAACGTGTGTAGAGGCGTGCATATGTTAGGATTGCATGACCAGTTTTCATACTTCACGTTTACTTTCAACACTCTACTTGCTAAGCTTTGAGCTTACAGTGTGTTTTGTGGTGTAGGTACTCCGAGGAGGAGGGTGAGTACCGAGTGCCTAACCCGAAGTAGGTGGCGGTTGGTGGCGTGCGACTAGGGCCTCGGTTGACGACAGTGTTTAGGCGACCCGACCCAGTATGAGCCGTTGTATAGTGTTGATCGGGAGTAGGTTATGTTGTGAGGGCATGGTATATTTTGTTGTATATAGTCATAGTTAAGGGTGATATGTCACCCTATACTGTGGACTTTCTTCAATATAGTCGGTAGTACCGTCCTTTTTACTGATATGATGATTGTCTGGAGATTTCCTGTGTTGGCTAGATGGGTAGGAATATTCTGGATTGGTTGGAGATTTATTTTTATGCAAATACTTAGCATTTTGGGGGCACCATTTTCAGGCGTTAATTTGTCGAAATCTTTGGACAGGCCGCCGTGGTGCCTAACAAATAGGATTATGAGAAATTAATGGGTCAGGGAAACCAGGTATGACATAAGCTCAGTCTTCAAGAGACTTAGCTTTATTTCCGCTGCGTCTGTTTAATTAAAACGGATTCCTTGCATTAGAAGTTTAAGTGGACGAGATAGTAGTCAAAGGGAATCGTTTAGCTTAAGTGTAGTCCATGTTAGCACCGGGAACCCGGATGGGTCTTCGGGGCGTTATAGTTATGGTATCAGAGCCATGGGGTCGACGTCGTTCAGTGGATTACCTAACACTGTCAGCCGCTGCTTGAGAGCAATTCGCCAACTGTAAGTATTTCTTAGAACCTTCGTATATTTTTACTTACGATAGTGTTAAATGGTTCAGGGATAGAGAGATATGACGAGAGGGCGTAGAGGTCGGGGACGCTATCGGATAGAGGTAGATAACCAGGCTGAGACTAGGGGACAGCCATAGAGAGAGACAGACGGGAGAGACGACGCTATCAGGCAGTTGACAGAGGTTGTCACCTGCCAGTCTCAGCACTTAGAGCGTCAATCTCAACAGTTAGAGCGATTTTTAAGCAGGGAGGATCAGGGGCAGTCCAGTGGTAGCGTTGCTGCGGCAGGCCGCGAGGGGGACAAGTTTCACAAGTTGCGGCCCCCAGCCTTTGACGGATCATCTTCGGACCCACTCATTGTTGAGGAGTGGATTCGAAGGATGGAAGACATGATGGGTTATGCCAAGGTGGACGATCGGGACAGGGCCTCCAGTGCAGTTTTCCACTTGGCAGAGGACGCCCGATTCTGGTGGGACACAGTGAAGGCCACCACCGATGTGAGTAGGATGACGTGGGAGGAGTTTCGGGCAGTGTTCTTCGGCAAATACTTCAGCCACTCGATCAAAACCACGAAGATGGTCGAGTTTACTCAGTTGAAGTAGACGGGTACAGTGGCGGATTATGTGCGGCAGTTTAAAGCCTTGTCGAGATTTGCTAGTCACCTGTTGAGCCTAAACGAGAACAAGGTGCACCAGTTTGTTTAGGTGCTGAAGCCAGAGATATATATGGGTGTCAGTATAGCGGGAACACATAATGTGCCTTACGACAGGGTTGTTGCCAAGGCACTAGATATTGAGGAGGCTAGCATGAAGCTTCCTAGCTATAGAGATCAGCATAGGGAGTCGCCGCGACGTTCTTTCTAGGGGATAATGCCTCATTCGTCGAGGGGCAAACCTCAGCAGCAGCAGAGGGGCCAGAAGAGGCCCAGTGAGAGCCAGGGGAGCAATTAGGGGAGAAATAAACGGCCTTAGAAGTCGAGTACTGTGCCGCTATGCTCTAAGTGTAAAAGGAACCATTCTGGCGAGTGCCGAGCAGATTCTAACAGATGCTTCAAGTGTAATGAGGTGGGCCATTTTGCGAGAGTGTCCGAAGACATAACAATGCCACCATTAAAACGAGGTAGGCCATTTTGCCAGACAGTGCCCCTACGAGATCAGCACCACGGGTTTTCTCCCTTATTGAGCCAGATGATGCTGCCCAACCTTCCGTCATTTCAGGTAGCATTTTTATTCTCGGAGTTGCAGCTTATACCTTGATTGATACGGGTGCTACACATTCGTTTGTGTCAGTGGTCTTTGTGGTTAAGGCCAACTTGGAATTTTGTCCTGCAGACTGATTTTACGAGGTAACGTTGCAGTCAGGGGAGAGTTTATTTTCAGATCAGATGGTGCGAGGGGATATAGTGACGGTGGGAGGGCGACAGCTGTATGCCGATCTGATCATACTCCACATGAAAGGATATGAGGTCATATTGGGTATGGATTGGCTATTCAGACATCATACTTCGATAGACTACAGGACTTGGGAGATTCATTTCTGACCCCCAAATGGAGAAAGTTACTCATTCAGGGCCGGGAAAGGTTTGAGTAGGATTCCTGCAGTATCTGCACTAAGAGCTCATCAGTTATTACGAGAAGGATGTTTGGGCTTTCTGGCAAGCGTTAGAGATGGACAGCATCAAGCAAAGGCCCAATTACAGGACATCATGGTTGTGCAGGATTTTTCAGAGGTGTTTCTCGAGGACTTGCAAGGTTTGCCCCTGATAGAGAGATTGAGTTCGTCATCGATGTGTACCCGAGGGCTGAACCGGTGTGTAAGAACCCGTATAGATTGGCGCCTACTGAGCTGAAAGAGTTGAAGGTGCAGTTGGACGAGTTGACGGATAAGGTCTTTATACGCCCCAGCTTTTTGCCGTGGGGCGCACCAATGTTGTTTGTGAAGAAGAAGGACGGATCCCTGCGCATGTGCATCGATTACAAGGAGCTGAATAAGCTGATTGATCGGCTTCACAGTGCACGAGTATTTTCTAAGATTGATTTGAGGTCCGGCTATTATCAGCTGAAGGTGCGGGAGGAAGATGTACCGAAGACAGCTTTCAGGACGAGATATGGGCACGATGAGTTTTTGGTTGTCTTTTGGACTGACCAATGCCCCGACAGCTTTTATGGATCTGATGAACTGGGTGTTCAAGAAGTATTTGGACAGGTTCGTGATAGTGTTTATTGATAATATTTTGATTTAGTCGCGGACTAGGGAGGAGCACAGGGAACATTGGGGATTGTGTTGTCTGCTTTGAAACAGCACCAGTTGTATGCCAAGTTCTTCAAGTGTGAGTTTTGGCTGGATAGAGTTAATTTCTTGGGGCACGTCATCTCCTGTGATGGCATTTCTGTGGTCCCAGTGAAGGTTCAAGCGGTGCAGGAGTGGCCTCGACCGACCAATGCGAGTGAGATTCGTAGTTTTCTTGGATTGGCAGGCTATTATCGGAGATTTATTGAGGGATTCTCCAAGATTGAAGTCCCGATGATTCGTTTGACTAGGAAGAATGCGAAGTATTGTTGGTCTGATTATTGTGAGAGCAGTTTTCAAACTCTGAAGCAGAAGTTGACCTCAGCTCCTGTACTAGTGTTACCAGTGGAGGGTGAGAGGTTCAGTATTTATTGCAACGCATCCAGGATTGGTTTGGGTTGCGTATTTATACAGAGTGGGAGGGTTATTGCTTATGCTTCTAGGCAGCTGAAAATGTATGAGCAGAACTATCCCACTCACGACTTGGAGCTAGCAGCGGTGGTCTTTGCACTAAAGATTTGGAGACATTATCTATATGGACAGCAGTGTGAGGTATTCTCCGAACACAAGAGCTTGAGGTATATTTTCACGCAGAATGAGCTAAACCGGAGGCGGAGGAGGTGGCTTGAGCTGGTGAAGGACTACGAATTGGAAATCAAGTATCATCCTGGGAAGGCGAATGTAGTAGCGGATGCTTTGAGCCGGGTGACAGCTTCAGCTTTAATTTCTGCTATGATGACTACGGTGCTGACTGAGTTAAGAGTTGAGCTGCAGAGATTTGGTGTGGAGGTAGTTTCTGACCTTGAAGCTACTCTTTCGGCTATATCATTGAGGCCGACCATTCTGGAAAGGATTAAACTGGCTCAGGTAGACGACTCTGAGTGCAGTGAGCTCAAGGCGAGTGTGGAGACCGGTGGAAAATCCGAACTCAGCTATTTTGAAGATGAGATTCTGAAATTTTAGGACAGGTGGTACGTTCCGAAGGATGAGGAGCTGAGGAAGTATATATTGACAGAGGCTCATTCTTCTCCTTTCTCCGTGCATCCTGGGAGCACTAAGATGTATAGGGACTTAAAACAGCATTATTGGTGGCCCAATATGAAGTGTGAGGTGGTTATGTATGTTGAAGCTTGTGTAGTATGCCAGCAAGTGAATGCAGAGCACCAGAGGCCATCGAGTATGAAGGGTATGCTTCAGCTACTGCCTATACCAGAGTGGAAATGGAAGAAAATCACTATGGATTTCGTGATGGGATTGCCCAAGACAGCGAAGGGCCATGATGCAATCTGGGTGATTGCGGACAGGTTGACAAAGTCGTCTCACTTTCTGTCGGTGAGGATGACTTATTCTATGGACCAGTTCGCCCAAATTTATGTTCAGGAGATAGTCCGTTTGCATGGAGTTCCAATGTCGATAGTGTCAGATCGAGACGCCAGATTTACGTCTAATTTTTGGAGGAGTCTGCAGAAGGCCATGGGTACCCGGTAAGATTTTAGTACGGCCTTTCATCCTCGGACTGACGGGCAGTCAGAGCGGACTATACAGATTCTAAAGGATATGCTGAGAGCCTGCGTGCTAGAGTTTAAGAAATCTTGGAGCAGGTTCTTACCTATGGTGGAATTTTCGTATAATAACAGCTACCAGTCCACCATTGGTATGGAGCCCAATGAGGCTTTATATGAGAAGAAATGCAGATCGCCTCTGTATTGGGACGAGGTTGGTGAGGCGAGATTGTTAGGCCCTGAGATTCTGCAGCAGACGGTCGACAAGGTGGCCATTATTCGGAGGATTGATGCAGCTCAGAGTCGGCAGAAGAATTATGTAGATCAGAGGCGGCGAGGGTTGGAGTTTAGCGTGGGGGATCAGGTGTTTTTGAAGATTTCCCCATTCAAGGGAGTGGTCAGGTTCGGGAAGCAAGGGAAGCTCAACCCTCGGTTTCTGGGACCATTTTCGATGTCGGAGAGAGTCAGAAGTACCGCCTACCGGCTACAGCTGCCATCATCTATGAGTACCATTCATGATGTCTTTTATGTTTCCATGTTGAGGAAGTGTATTCGAGATCCTACCCAGGTGGTGACTCAGGAGGAGATTGAGATCCCGCCGACCTTGTCTTATGAGGAGAAACTAGTCCGAATTTTGGGATCAGCTGTTAAGGTGTTGCGCAACAAAGAGATTCCCTTGGTCAAGGTGTTGTGACGCAACAGCAATGTGGAGGAGACCACTTGGAAGCGGCGACAGTACATGGAGCGGCAGTTTCCAGAGCTATTCGGTAAGTAAATTTTGGGGACAAAATTCTTATAATGTGGGGAGGATGTAATAACCCGAAAATTTTACCGAATAAATTAAAAGTTTGGTTAGAATTCTGTGAGAAATTTTAAAGGGCTAATTAGCTTACTAAAACTCAAGATTTTATTTGAAAAAAGATTTCTAGAATTTTAGGTTGAGAGGACTCGAACTTAACGAAAATGCGGAAGTTTAAACACGCGAGGGTGATTTAGTAATTTAGTTAACAAATTAAAAAAAAAAGCTAAACTTAAAAAAAAAACGAATGGCTTCACGAAGAAGCCATTCGGTATTCTGCAGCTCGAGCTCCCGAAGGAAGAGAGCTCGAGCTGTTCTATCGATGATCGACGAGGGAGGGAAGGAGAAGGCGCTGGCGTCCCTCTGCTCCGACGAACCGAAGCCGACTGCGGTCCGACTTTCTGCGCCAAACCTGTCCGAGGCATGTGAGTTTTTCCCCTGTTTTTTTTTTTGTTCTGATGGCCGAGGGTGTAGTGTCACATTGTTTTCAAGCTTGGGTCGTTTGGTGCTGAATTGTAGGGGAAGTGACAGCGGGGAATGGGTGATCACCGTTTGGCAGTGGTGCCCTGTTTTTTCGGGAGAAAATCGTGAGGGAGTGTACTTTGAATTCGAGTTTCCCGAATTGGAAACTTCAAATTGTTGTTAGATTATACTTAATGCGTTAGAATGTGATAAGTTGGTAACCTGAAAATGGGAAATTTGGGATTTATAAAACTGGTTCTGTTTTTGGGGGTTTTAACCTAGCTACTTTAATTGTTTTAGTTTCTCTCCTGGTATGTTAAACTAGGTTATTAGTAAAGCGTTTAGCCGCTGAAATCGAGTCATTTCGATAATCGTAGCAAAAGTTACGCAAATTCAAAGTTTAGGTGAAATTCGAGTTTCCGAGTGAGGAACCCTCGATTTGTGTGGTGCCAAGCCTAAATTGATATAAATGGGGTTAATTGACAATGAAATTGGTGAAATTGGATTGAAAGTTAAATTTTGGACGTTTTAGCATAATAGACCGATTCTGTTTTTTGGATTTTTGGACCGGTTACGGTCCTTCGTTTTAAATTCCCTTTTGGTAGGCTAAACAAGGTTATTAGAGGAATACGTGGTCGCTGGAATCGTTCGATTTTGATAACCGACGCGAAAGTTATGCGCGTTTGAGATTTCAGATCGATTTCTAACCGAACCAAGTTAGTGACCAATTTAGTTATATGTGAGTTGGGTTAAGTTAGAAATGTTAGTCTTAGAATGAATTAGCAAGTTTAAACTTAGGTACTAACGAGGATTTTGAATTGTACTAGGTGAAGTCATAGGTGACGTGACGTGTCAAACCCAGTGAGCTACGACGCCAGATAAATAGTAGTGTGGGAATGAATGTCTGAGAGTCGCCTAGAAGGGCCTACATCACAGTTGTTTGCATGTTGTGAGTCGTGTGCATGTTGTGAGTAGCCTGTATGCGATGTGATGTGATGTATGGATGCAATCGTTGTGAATACGTTATGGTTAGCATGCATCATATTTTAAAAGTTACGCAAAATGTTTTGAGCATGTTTTAAGCACAGAAGAGTAGTAAATGTGAGGCACGTTGTGGACAGGCGACAGTGGGCTGAAGTGTGACTTGTGGACCCCGCTTCCGGGACGAGCTGGAGCGGTGGCGACGTGCCGAAGGCAGCGCGGTGTATCGACCAACTGTCTCGGTCGGTTGCATTTCGAGTCCAGACAAGGGGGTTGGGTGTGACTCATGGGCCGGACGGTGGCGACGTGCCGGTAAACAGTGCAGTGTACGGACCGACTGCCAGGTACGGTTGCATTCCAAACCTCGGTGAGATGCGATGCGGTGAGGTGATGAAAACGTGTGTAGAGGCGTGCATATGTTAGGATTGCATAACTAGTTTTCATACTTCACATTTATTTTCAGCACTCTACTTGCTAAGCTTTAAGCATACAGTGTGTTTTGTGGTGTAAGTACTGCCGAAGAGGAGGATAAGTACCGAGAGCCTGACTTGAAGTAGGTGGCGTGCGACCATGGCCCCGGTTGACGGCAGTGTTAGGGTGACCCGACCCAATAGGAGCCGTCGTATAGTGTTGATCAGGAGTAGGTTATGTTGTGAAGGCATGATATATTTTGTTGTATATAGTCATAGTTAAGGGTGATGTGTCACCCTATACTGTGGACTTTCTTTATTATAGTCGGTAGTACCGTCCTTTTTACTAATATGATGATTGTCTGGAGATTTCCTGTGTTGGTTAGATGGGTAGGAATATTCTGGATTTGTTGGGGATTTATTTTTATGCAGATACTTAGCATTTGGTGAGCGCCATTTTCAGACGTTACTCGGCCGAAATTTTTGGGCAGACCGTCGTGGTGCCAAACAAATAGGATTATGAGAAATTAATGGGTCAGAGAAAACAGGTATGACACGAGCGCAATCTTCAAGAGATTTAGCTTTATTTCCACTGTCTGTTTAATTAAAACGGATTCCTTGCATTAATAGTTTAAGTGGACGAGATAGTAGTCAAAGGGAATCGTTTAGCTCAGTGTAGTCCCTGTGCGCACCGAGAACACAGGTGGGTCTTCGAGGCGTTACACCCACGCTTCATATATATTATAATTAGTTTCAAGTCATCATGTAAACCAATTTTAAGATGTAATTTTCTAGCACCACTGTCAATAATAATCCAGTCAACAATACAAATTCTTCCTCAAATCTTGAGTAGTTGTCTAATAAAAGAACTTTAGTGATCGTCGTAATGACCTTGACATTCCAAACTATTTAATTTTTTTTTGTAAGAATATCTATTCACGTATATATCACAATTCTTAAAAAAAATATTAGATTTATTTTGACTAATAAAATTTAAAACTTTGACTATAAATGTTCATATTAATCGTAGAAGTGCTAAAGATGTGTTAAGACCTTAGGGCAAGTTGAACAATTCTTCATACGAAGAGATCGCAAAAAAACTTACTTACTAAAGTATAGACAATAATGATGTCATCACGAAAGACGTGAAAAAATATATCCAAGTTGAAAAATCTAGAAGACAAAATAAATTTTATTTTTTTTTATAAAAAATTTTGTGAGTTAGATTCGAAATGAGGTGGATTAGATTATAGAAGCAAACATACACTATCCTATGGGCTTGAAATCAGATCACCTAGGGGGATAAGACGTAAACTATTTTGCATAGAACATGGGAAAGTCACCCGACTTACGACCATGAGGAAAATGTCGATTTCGAATGGGGGAGTATTGTTAGGAAATAATCATAGGAGTATTTTGAGAATTATATAATGTGTTTATAAACTTAGTTTTTGTTAGTTTCTTGGAAAGTTATGGGAGAGTTAGAGTTAGTAAGAGATGATTGTTATACATAGAAAAAGGGAGTGTGAGATAAGAGGTTATGATGATGATTATTGATGAAAAAAATTATGAATAGATAATTAGGATTTCCGAATCTAACATTGTTGCTAATATTTGTGGTTAACTTTCAGATTACAAATTCTTCCTCAAATCTTGAGTAGTTGTCTAGTACAAAAACTTTAGATGTCATCGTAATGACCTTGACATTCCAAACTACTTAAATTTTTTTTGTAAGAATATCTCTTCACGTATATATTCACAATTCTTGAAATAATATTAGATTTATTTTGACCACTAGAATTTAAAACTTGACTATAAATGTTCATATCAATCGTAGAAGTGCTAAAGATGTGTCTAGATCTTAGGGCAAGCAGAACAATTCTTCATACGAAGAGATCGCAAAAAAACTTGCTTGCTAAAGTATAGACAATAATGATGTCATCACGAAAGACATGAAAAAATATATCCAAGTTCAAAAATCTAGAAGACAATAAATTTTATTTTTTTTTATAAAAAATTTTGTCGGTTGGATTCTAAATGAGGTGGATTAGACTATGGAAGCAAACATACACTATCCTATGGGCATGAAATCGAATCACCTAAGGGGATGAGACGTAAACTATTTTGCATGGAACATGAGAAAGCCATACGACTTACGACCATGAGGAAAATGTCGATTTCGAATGCGGGAGTATTGTTAAGAAATAATCATAGAAGTATTTTGAGAACAATATAATGTGTTTATAAACTTAGTTTTTGTTAGTTTCTTGGAAAGTTATGGGAGAGTTGGAGTTAGTAAGAGAGAATTGTTATACATAGAAAAAAGGTATTAGATAGGAGGTTATGATGATAATTATTGATGAAGAAAAATTATTGATAGATAATTAGGGTTTACGAATCTACCATTGTTGCTAAAATTTGTGGTTAACTTTAAGATTATAAATTCTTGCTCAAATTATGAATTAGCTGCAGTTGAGAATCCTCCGGTGGCAAGCGAGCATATAGAAGAAGATGATATTGTTGAGTTTGAAACAAATGATTTAAATTAAGTATGTTTTAGTTTTCAAACAATATTTAAAACTTTATTTTAATTTAAGCCTTTGAATAATTATGTTGAATTTTTAAATAAAGTTTCAGCAATTGTTTTAATTATGCGATGGTTTCGAGATTTTGACAAATTAATTATTAAAGCTTCCGTGATATTTAAGTTTTCAATAATAATTTTTAAAATTTTAAAAATTTTGATTTAACGCTCGATTTCAAAAATCAATGTGGGAAAAAATTCTAAGGATTTCAAAATTAGGGTTTCAAATTAGGGATTTTTAAATTGGGGCGTTACAGTTAGAGTTAGTAACAGATGATCGTTATACATAGAAAAAGTGAGTGTGAAATAAGAGGTTATGATGATTATTATTGACAAAGAAAAATTATTAATAGATAATTAGGGATTCCGAATCTAACATTGTTGCTAATATTTGTGGTTAACTTTCAGATTACAAGTTCTTCCTCAAATCTTGAGTAGTTGTCTAGTACAAGAAATTTAGAGATCGTCGTAATGACCTTTACATTCCAAACTATTTAAATTTTTTTTTTGTAAGAATATCTATTCGCAGATATATTCACAATTCTTGAAAAAATATTATATTTATTTTGACTACTAGAATTTAAAACTGGACAATAAATGTTCATATCAATCGTAGAAGTGCTAAAAATATGTCAAGACCTTAGGGCAAGTGGAACAATTCTTCATACGAAGAGATCGCAAAAAAACTTGCGTACTAAAGTATAGACAATAATGATGTCATCACGAAAGACATGAAAAAATATATCCAAGTTGAAAAATCTAGAAGACAAAATAAATTTCATTTTTTTTTTCTAAAAAATTTTGTGGGTTGGATTCTAAATGAGGTGGATTAGACTATGGAAGCAAACATATACTATCCTATGGGCTTGAAATCGGATCACCTAGAGGGATAAGACGTAAACTATTTTGCATAGAACATCGAGAAGCCAACCGACTTACGATCATGAGGAAAATATCGATTTCGAATGGGGGAGTATTGTTAGGAAATAATCATAGGGGTATTTTGAGAATTATATAATGTGTTTATAAAATTAGATTTTGTTAGTTTCTTGAAAAATTATGGGATAGTTAGAGTTAGCATGAGGGAATTGTTATACATAGAAAAACGGTGTGTGAGATAGTTGGTTATGATGATAATTATTGATGAAGAAAAATTATTGATGAAGAAAAATTATTGATAGATAATTAGGGTTTACAAATCTACAATTGTTGCTAAGATTTGTGGTTAGCTTTAAGATTACAAATTCTTGTTCAAATCTTTAATAGTTGTCTAGTACAAGAACTTTAGAGATCGTCGTAATGATCTTGACATTCCAAACTATTTAAATTTTTTTGTAAGCATATCTCTTCACGTATATATTCACAATTTTAAAAAAATATTACATTTATTTTGACTACTAGAATTTAAAACTTGACTATAAATGTTCATATCAATCGTAGAAGTGCTAAAGATTTGTCAAGACTTTAGGGCAAGTGGAACAATTCTTCATACGAAGAGATCGCAAAAAAACTTGCTTACTAAAGTATAGACAATAATGATGTCATCACGAAAGACATAAAAAAATATATCCAAGTTTAAAAATCTAAAAGACAATAATTATTATGTTTTTTTCTAAAAAAATTTTTGAGTTAGATTCTGAATGAGGTGGATTAGACAATGGAAGCAAACATACATTATGGGCTTGAAATCGGATCACCAGGTGGGATGAGACGTAAACTATTTTGCATTGAACATGAAGAAGCCAGACGGCTAACAACCATGAGGAAAATGTCGATTTCGAATGGGGGAGTACTTTTAGGAAATAATCATAGGAGTATTTTGATAATTATATAATGTGTTTATAAACTTAGTTTTTGTTAATTTCTTGGAAAGTTATGGGAGAGTTAGAGTTAATAACAGCGGATCGTTATACATAGAAAAAGGGAGTGTGAGATAAGAGGTTATGATGATGATTATTGATGAAGAAAAATTATTAATAGATAATTAGGGTTTCCGAATCTAACATTGTTGCTAATATTTGTGGTTAACTTTCAGATTACAAATTCTTTCTCAAATCTTGAGTAAGTGTCTAGTACAAGAACTTTAAAGATCGTCGTGATGACCTTGACATTCCAAACTATTTAAATTTTTTTTTGTAAGAATATCTATTGGCAGATATATTCACAATTCTTGAAAAAATATTATATTTATTTTGACCACTAGAATTTAAAACTTGACAATAAAAGTTCATATCAATCGCAGAAGTGCTAAAGATTTGTCAAGACCTTAGGGCAAGTGGAACAATTCTTCATACGAAGAGATCGCAAAAAAACTTGTTTGCTAAAGTGTAGACAATAATGATGTCATCACGAAAGACATGAAAAAATATATCCAAGTTGAAAAATCTAGAAGATAAAATAAATTACATTTTTTTTTTCTAAAAAATTTTGTGGGTTGGATTCTAAATGAGGTGGATTAGACTATGGAAACAAACATACACTATCCTATGGGCTTGAAATCGGATCACCTAAGGAGATAAGACGTAAACTATTTTAAATAGAACATGGGGAAGCCACCCGACTTACGACCATGAGGAAAATGTCGATTTCGAATGGGGGAGTATTGTTAAGAAATAATCATATGGATATTTTGAGAATTATATAATGTGTTTATAAACTTAGTTTTTATTAGTTTCTTGGAAAGTTATAGGAGAGTTAGAGTTAGCAAGAGAGAATTGTTATACATAGAAAAAGGGTGTGTGAGATAGGAGGTTATGATGATAATTATTGATGAATAAAAATTATTGATATATAATTAGGGTTTACGAATCTACCAGTGTTGCTAAGATTTGTGGTTAGCTTTAAGATTACAAATTCTTCTTCAAATCTTGAGTAGTTGTCTAGTACAAGAACTTTAGAGATCGTCGTAATGATCTTGACATTCCAAATTATTTAAAAAAAATTTGTAAGAATATCTCTTCACGTATATATTCTTAATTTTTCAAAAAAAAAATTACATTTATTTTGACTACTAGAATTTAAACCTTGACTACAAATAATCATATCAATCGTAAACGTGCTAAAGATTTGTCAAGACTTTAGGGCAAGTGGAACAATTCTTCATACGAAGAGATCGCAAAAAAACTTGCTTACTAAAGTATAGACAATAATGATGTCATTACAAAAGACATAAAAAAATATATCCAAGTTTAAAAATCTAAAAGACAATAAATTTTTTTTTTTTTTTCTAAAAAAATTTTTGGGTTGGATTCTAAAAGAGGTTAATTAGGCTATGGAAGCAAACATACACTATGGACTTGAAATCAGATCACCTAGTGGGATAAAACGTAAACTATTTTGCATGGAACATGAAGAAGCCAGACGGCTTACAACCATGAGGAAAATGTCGATTTCGAATGGGGGAGTACTTTTAGGAAATAATCGTAAGAGTATTTTGATAATTACATAATGTGTTTATAAACTTAGTTTTTATTAGTTTCTTGGAAAGTTATGGGAGAGTTAGAGTTAGTAACAGATGATCGTTATACATATAAAAAGGGAGTGTGAGATAAGAGATTATAATGATGATTATTGCTGAAGAAAAATTATTAATAGATAATTAGGGGTTTCGAATCTAACATTGTTGCTAATATTTGTGGTTAACTTTCAGATTACAAATTCTTCATCAAATCTTGAGTAGTTGTCTAGTACAAGAACTTTAGAGATCGTTGTAATGACCTTGACATTCCAAACTATTTAAATTTTTTTTTGTAAGAATATCTATTCGCAGATATATTCACAATTCTTGAAAAAATATTATATTTATTTTGACCTCTAGAATTTAAAACTTGACAATAAATGTTCATATCAATCGTAGAAATGCTAAAGATATGTCAAGATCTTAGGGCAAGTGGAACAATTCTTCATACGAAGAGATCGCAAAAAAACTTGCTTACTAAAGTATAGACAATAATGATGTCATCACGAAAGACATGAAAAAATATATCCAAGTTGAAAAATCTAGAAGACAAAATAAATTACATTTTTTTTTTTCTAAAAGATTTTGTGGGTTGGATTCTAAATGAGGTGGATTAGACTATGGAAGCAAACATACACTATCCTATGGGCTTGAAATCGGATCACCTAGGGGGATAAGACGTAAACTATTATGCATAGAACATGGGGAAGCCAACCGACTTACGATCATGAGGAAAATGTCGATTTCGAATGGGGGAGTATTGTTAGGAAATAATCATAGGGGTATTTTTAGAATTATATAATGTGTTTATAAAATTAGTTTTTGTTAGTTTCTTGGAAAGTTATGGGAGAGTTAGAATTAACAAGAGGGAATTGTTATACATAGAAAAAGGGTGTGTGAGATAGGAGGTTATGATAATAATTATTGATGAAGAAAAATTATTGATAGATAATTAGGGTTTACGAATCTACCATTGTTGCTAAGATTTGTGGTTAGTTTTAAGATTACAAATTCTTTCTCAAATCTTGAGTAGTTGTCTAGTACAAGAACTTTAGAGATCGTCGTAATGATCTTGACATTCCAAACTATTTAAATTTTTTTTGTAAGAATATCTCTTCACGTATATATTCACAATTTTTGTAAAAATATTACATTTATTTTGACTACTAGAATTTAAAATTTGACTATAAATGTTTATATCAATCGTAGAAGTGCTAAAGATTTGTCAAGACTTTAGGGCAAGTGGAACAATTCATCATGCGAAGAGATCGCAAAAAAATTTGCTTACTAAAGTATAGACAGTAATGATGTCATCACGAAAGACATAAAAACATATATCCAACATTAAAAATCTAAAAGACAATAAATTTCATTTTTTTTTCTAAAAAATTTTTTGGGTTGGATTCTAAATGAGGTTGATTAGACTATGGAAGCAAACATACACTATGCGCTTGAAATCGGATCACCTAGAGGGATGAGATGTAAACTATTTTGCATGGAACATGAGGAAGCCAGACGGCTTACAACCATGAGGAAAATGTTGATTTCGAATGGGGGAGTACTTTTTGGAAATAATCATATGAGTATTTTGATAATTATATAATGTGTTTATAAACTTAATTTTTGTTAGTTTCTTGGAAAGTTATGAGAAAGTTAGAGTTAGTAACAGAGGATCATTATACATAGAAAAAGGGTGTGAGATAAGAGGTTATGATGATGATTATTGATGAAAAAAATTATTAATAGATAATTAGGATTTCTGAATCTAATATTGTTGCTAATATTTGTGGTTAACTTTCAGATTACAAATTCTTCCTCAAATCTTGAGTAGTTGTCTAGTACAAGAACATTAGAGATCGTCGTAATAAACTTGACATTCCAAACTATTTAAATTTTTTTTTGTAAGAATATCTATTCGCAGATATATTCACAATTCTTGAAAAAATATTATATTTATTTTGACCTCTAGAATTTAAAACTTGACAATAAATGTTCATATCAATCGTAGAAATGCTAAAGATATGTCAAGACCTTAGGGCAAGTGGAACAATTCTTCATACGAAGAGATCGCAAAAAAACTTGCTTACTAAAGTATAGACAATAATGATGTCATCACGAAAGACATGAAAAAATATATCCAAGTTGAAAAATCTAGAAGACAAAATAAATTACATTTTTTTTTTCTAAAAAATTTTGTGGGTTGGATTCTAAATGAGGTGGATTAGACTATGGAAGCAAACATACACTATCCTATGGGCTTGAAATCGGATTACCTAGGGGGATAAGACGTAAACTATTATGCATAGAACATGGGAAAGCCAAACGACTTACGATCATGAGGAAAATGTCGATTTCGAATGGGGGAGTATTGTTAGGAAATAATCATAGGGGTATTTTTAGAATTATATAATGTGTTTATAAAATTAGTTTTTGTTAGTTTCTTGGAAAGTTATGGGAGAGTTAGAATTAGCAAGAGGGAATTGTTATACATAGAAAAAGGGTGTGTGAGATAGGAGGTTATGATAATAATTATTGATGAAGAAAAATTATTGATAGATAATTAGGGTTTACGAATCTACCATTGTTGCTAAGATTTGTGGTTAGTTTTAAGATTACAAATTTTTTTTCAAATCTTGAGTAGTTGTCTAGTACAAGAACTTTAGAGATCGTCGTAATGATCTTGACATTCCAAACCATTTAAATTTTTTTTGTATGAATATCTCTTCACGTATATATTCATAATTTTTGAAAAAATATTACATTTATTTTGACTACTAGAATTTAAAACTTGACTATAAATGTTCATATTAATCGTAGAAGTGCTAAAGATTTGTCAAGACTTTAGGGCAAGTGGAACAATTCTTCATACGAAGAGATCGCAAAAAAACTTGCTTACTAAAGTATAGACAATAATGATGTCATCACGAAAGACATAAAAAAATATATTCAAGTTGAAAAATTTAGAAGACAAAATACATTTTTTTTTTTTTTAATTTGTGGATTGAATTCTAAATGAGGTGGATTAGACTATGGAAGCAAACATACACTATCCTATGGGGCTTGAAATCAGATCACCTAGGGGGATAAAGACGTAAACTATTTTGCATAGAATATGGGAAAGTCACCCGACTTACGACCATGAGGAAAATGTCGATTTCGAATTGGGGAGTATTTTGAGAATTATATAATGTGTTTATAAACCTAGTTTTTGTTAGTTTCTTGGAAAGTTATGGAAGAGTTAAAGTTAGTAAGAGAGGATTGTTATACATAAAAAAAGGGGGTGTGAGATAGAAGGTTATGATAATGATTATTGATGAATAAAAATTATTGATTCATAATTAGGGTTTCCGAATCTAGCATTGTTGCTAAGATTTGTGGTTAGCTTTAAGATTATGTTTCTTGTAATTTTTGTTTATTTAATGTAACGGAATTTTCTACCCCTCAACTTAGCTCTATTGATAAAGAGATGTTGAAACATGTTATACATTGAAATCCTAATTTTTGTCGATTTCGAATGGAGTATTGTTTAAAAAAAAAGTTTACGTAAAAAGAAGACATTTTAAAATACTAAAAACATATTGACAATGACGAAGGCTAGCTCAAAATTTTAGATATGACAATAAATTAATCATGAACCAATAGAATAAAAAATAATTCCAAATAATAAAATTATAAATATAATAAAATAATAAATAATAAATAATAAATAATAAATAATAAATTACAAATTATATTATTTGGAACTATGCTTCACTCCGTTGTTTTATAACTTATCTATTGTCATCGCCAAATTTTGGAACTAGACTTCATTATAATCAATATGTATTCAGTATTTTTAAATGCTCTCTACATACTTTTTTTTTTTTGTAAATGTTAATAAAATTTACAACCTCTGGATGGAGTACGAAGATAACCATACACACTAGAACTATCTACCTATTACAAAAAAATTTGATTTTTTCTACTTATTTAGCTCACCACCTAACCTCCTCCCATAAGTAATATGATTATATAATAAAAAAGTTCAAACACTATCTTTTCCCTTTATATTCCACACCAATATCAGCACGACAAACTTTTAGTGAGATTTACTTATGCGAGAAGACAAAAGTAGTTTTGAAGAAAAAAGTTGTTATTGTTAGTTAGTTTTAATAAACTGTATCGGGTAGTTATCCGAGCAGCCAGAAAGAAATGAAGAGTAAAAGGGAAGAGATTGGTGAGAGAGAAGGTGTGAAAGTTGTAAAGAGAGTTGAGTGTAGTATTTTGGTACACTATCTAGGAAGTGAGTTCCCGAGGGAAAAGAGTTAATTCTCCTCATGTAGAACTTGATTTGTTGTCTCAGAAATTTCTTCAATAATAATTTTGATATCTTCATCTGTGTTTTGCCTATACTGTGTTGTAAATTTCTCAGGATCTATCACAACACTATATATAATGAGAAAAAGTAATGTAATAATTCTAACTTTAAAAAATAGAAGAACATGCCTCTAGAGCATCATACATCACCAAAAGTTAATAAAGAACTATCTAAGACAATATGTTCTACAAATGATGGCAGATCAATTCCCAAAGAAGAGAAACCTCCAAAAAAAAATTATCAGATGATGAAGATGTAAAAGGTAGCAGACGAATTCATCTTACTCTTGACTAACAAATTTCCTGGATTGAGATTTAGTTTGGTTGGCTAACTTTGACATCAAAACTTCTACTCAGGTTCTACTCATCAGAAATCAATACTCAGCAAACTTCTTGATGAGAAAATCAGATTATGTTGACACCCTTGTCTTAAAAAGAGTTTTGAATTGTTGTGGAAGAAAATGTTTGAGTTAGGAAGAACTGGTCTGGTATTCAACCCTAACGAAGGGAAAACGACAAGTATGATGCCTCTTAACTTTGTTATCCTATAATTATTCTCCTAAACCATAAAAGTTTAAAGACACTTCCAAACATTTTTTAAGTAATAGTAAATCTGTAATATAAAACAACTATCATCACGCTAATTGGCTAGTTGATAGACTAAAGCAAGAAAATACCTTGTATGTGCAAATTTAAGGCAGCTTGCAATTTTCTAATTGGCAAAAGATCTCTCATCTATAGCTCTACCAAAATCACAATTGAAACAGATTAGAAAATCACAATTGGAAATTAATTAGAAATTCACAATTGGAAACTAATTAGAACCTTAGAAAAGGCCTACATAACTAATTAGAAAACAAAAAAGAAGCGGGAAAAATACAAGGTTGCTCATTAAATCAACCTTATGTAACTATATTTGATGCTTTTAAATCTAGTGAAGAACAGACTTTAATTATAATTAAATCAGAATAAGATGTTAAGAGTGACATATTACATTACAACAAATTTTTTAAAATCTACACAAATTAATTATTCATTCATTACATTATAAACTAAAAAATATTATATGATCTTGATCAACCATCACTTCCATATTGACTGACATCAAGAATTTGCCCAATTATTTTGGATTCATATGCCACATCAATACTTTTTATGCAATTCATCTAATTTTCAGACCTACTCAACAACACAGAACAAATTTGTACTCAATGGCGTATACTTGTCAGGAACCATCATGAAATAGATTAATTAAGGAATAATAATTCAAATTGATCAATCCAAAGACCTATTAGAACTTCAAAAAGTATGATCAAGATAGGAAATTTGGGGTTAAGAGACTTCAGAATGGTAATCACGGTCAGAATCCATGACCATTAGCAGTGTTTCTGCATTAGGGTTTCGACTTTGATTGTGGAAAATGCGTTTCGATTGTGAAAAATCAATCCCAGAATTAAAAATCTCAGTGACACCCAAAAACCAAATGAATACGGTAATTTTCTAATCCAATTTCCACTACAGACGACCTCCTATGGGTAGAAAAAGGATAAAAACAAAAAATTTTAACTTTTTGCCAATTAAGCTGGCATAAGAAAACCCAATTCCTCAGTCAATCAACAAATACACCGCTGAGAATTAATACCCATGGCGAGGCGTCAACAAAAAGGAAACAGAGACCAAGTCGATAAACGTGGAGAAGAGGAGATAGAGAGTGTGAGAGAGACTTACGAATCTCTGCAGGCTGAGAGAAGTTACGGTGGTCGGTAGGATCCTCCGTTAGGGTTTCGACTTCGATGGTAGAAAACGCGTTTCGACCTAGGCAGCGGCAACCGGAGCCCTATTGTTCTTCAGGAAGAAAAGAAGCCTATTAGAAGTCGGGGTGAGGACAAACCCGTCTCTTCCTCACACGCTCCTCACACGCATTTGTGTTGTTGGAAAATACTGAAGCGATCTGAAGAACCGGTCTGATCTGTTCGGTCCGGTTCGGAATGGTTTCCTCGCATACATGAACCAAAATCAGTTTCTCCATCATGGCCTTCCTTCCAACCATTGCGAAAATCAAAGACGAAATAATTGATTTAAAGTTAAACAAAGTGAAAATTGATGAAACAGGAATATGTGAAAATTTTGGTCAATGCTAAAAAATACAAACTACAAAAAGTGATTTCCTATTTATTTATATTCTCTTTCACCAAGGAATAATGATGCAAATTTCCATATCATTTGCTTCTAAAATCGATTTGATCATTTCCTTCGTAAATCGATTTAAAATTTAAGGTGACTTGTGTGAAATTTGATACCATAATAGAAAAATAAGCAATAATAGTGAATTCAATATCAACTGAGTATTCACCCGATGTAGCTGGTTAATCTACAAAAAAATAAAAATAAAAATTATACGCATTATGAAATTTGCACATATGAATTAAAAAATAAGATTTTAAAAAAGTGTATTGCCTATAGATTTAACTTAAACATTCATAATGGATAGATCTGACTTTTATATAGAAAAATATAATTAAAATCACTAATAAACAAAGTGACCCATAAGGAAATCATATATTCTTAACTTACATTCTTGTAACCATCTATAAGAGTGAACAATTAAACATACAAATGTTGTCTTCATAAAGATATCATTTAACAAGTAGATGAGATATGACAATAATAAAAGATAGCGAAATGAAGTATTTTAGAGTGATTTTCAACTTATGATTCATTTATTAAACCACAACAAGAAACTAGTAGCAAAAAGAAATATATAAGGATAGAAGTAGAGAATTAAAGATCTTCAAATAATTATTTTTGAAAACAATTTGTAGAATTTTATCTTTCACATTTTTTCTTTATTTTTTGACAAACTTCTACTTCTATCCATGATTTGTTGATAAAACCACTACTAGATGAAACTAATGCTAGAGAGAGACAATGATGAACTAGAGTCTAGAGATCTTTGCATTATAACTTTGGAATGTAGTTTGTAGAAATATCTTAAACCTTTCTTCTTTAGTTTTTGTCATACTTCAACATCTACATTTGATTTATTGATAAAACAATCGGGAAAAACTACTATCACGTAAAGAGAGAGATACAATGATAGATATAGAGATTTTTGAATAACAGTTTTCAAAACACTTTATAGAAACAACTTTGACCTTTCTTCTTTATTCTTTACCAAACTTCTACTTTTAATCGTGATTTTTTTATTAGACCACAAAAAGGGTTCACCACTATAGTGACCAACATTTTTTTTTTTTTTTGCCTATGACCAACAACACTAACCCGTGGAATATTTAAAGCTTAATGTAAACTCCTACATTATTTGTAATCTCATATTTGTAAACAAGGTCATGACATAAAAAGTCTTTATTCAGACTGGGAGCCATGAATCCAATACCAAATTGTCCAGCTCCAACAAGATTCCTTCTCCTTCTCTAGTGGCACTCATTGTCGCCTCCGGAGAAACCATATTTTTTAGGTTAGGTTCTCCTCGAAGCATGATTCATTATGCCAAACTTTAAATTTCATAACTAGGTTTGCCCAATTAATTTTAAATCTATTTTCTCTCTTGAAGCCACTACATACCTAATATCATGTCAGAGTTTGAATGTTAAGAAATATTCGATCACCCTTATTTATTGCAAAAAAAGTACCACCCCAAGAGGCATGAGTGTCACTCAAGGCTGTTTAAAAAATGAGAAAAAGTCAACAAAATAGATAAAACTGTAAAATAATAAATAAAATAAAAAATAAAATACCACAAGTCCGTGGGAGAAATCGGCCCTGAAACAACCATGGGTGATACCTGAAAAGTAAGCTCTACTTAGAGAGAAATTCCTAAACAATATTCAATAATCCCAAAGATCTCATCTCCCCTTCTATTCATAATAAACTCACATAATTAAAATATTTTACCCATTTATATACTACTAACATATAATATTAATTTTCAAAATATTCTTTTAATATATTCCCAACATTACTTCCCCTTTAAATTCACCTTATCCTCAAGGTCACGAGTTGTCTAATTTCTTCAAAGTCTATGCAAAATAGTTTCAAGTTCGTCCCACTAAGTGATCCAACTTCAAGCACATAAAATGATGTAGGTTTGCCTCACTAGTCCAACCCACTTATTTTGAGTTCAGCTCACCAAAATTTCTGATTTTTCCTGCACTAGTCCAGACCCACTCAAGTCAAAAGGATACTCTACAATGTTTTTTTGTAGAGCCCAATTGAAAGCCTATTTTCGGTACTAGTTTACCTGCCCAGCTCTAATGAATCACAATTTTTCTTCAGTCTCCTACAACTTCGTAGTCCATCTTGTTCTGGGCTCCAGCAATAGCCAACTCCTATCACTCCATGCCCATACCCCCGACATCTCTGGGACAATCATCCATCTCTTAGTCCAGCCCGTGAAAAAAGGTCTTCTTCTCCTTTTCTCTAGTCCAAGCCCAATTTTCTTCCTTGTAAAACACATTAGATATTAGGGCATGAAGTTGGCCCACCAAAAACCATTATCTCTAGAGGTGTTCAAAAACTGAGCCGGAACCAGAAACTGAATCGGAACTGGTGAAATCGATTCGATTCGGATAACGAAAAAACCTAAATGCAGTTCTAAATTGCAATAACCAAAATTATAGGTTCGATTTTCGATTTGGATCAGTCAAAACCGATAAAAATCGAACCGAATCGATGAAATCGGTTCTTGCAATTTACAACCGAATAAAGTCTGAAGACCTAAATGGCTATTAGTTCTTCACCTAAAAATCCAGACTCCAGAGCCCAGAGATGACACATGCAGACGATCAGGCGACGGCACACACAGGTAACGACACATGACAGGCAGAGACTAGAGACCCGACAGGCGACAACACACGACCGATGACGACTCTCCACTACGAGCTATCGAGTATCAATGACAACAGCAGCGCCGGCCACCGGGTACGTTCTATTCTTTGCACTTTTTTGTGTTTGATAAAGAGCAAAATAATTTATTTTACTCTGTCAAAAACAGAAGATAGCAAAATTAAATACATTTTGCTCTCTTCTGTTCTTGACCAAGAGCAAAGTCATTGATTTTGCTCTCTAGTCTCTTATGTTTTTTGACCGAGAGCATGTTTGTTCTTTTATTTTGTCTTTAATTTATGTGTTTTGCACTGTATAGTTACTTAATGTTTCTATTTTAAGAGACTCTTCGGGCATGACCGAGAGCAATTTATGTATTTTATTTGTTTGTTATGTGTTATTTTATTATGACTAAGAGCATTAGAGCAACATGTGTAGTGTAATGTCTTTGATTTTGTCTTTGATTTATGTGTTTTATACTGTGAACTGTGAAGTTAATGTTTCTATTTTAGGAGACTCTTCAGGCGTGTCGAGAGCAATTTATGTGTGTTTATTTGTTTGTTCTGTGTTATTTTATCATGACTGAGAGCATTAGAGCAACATGTGTAGTATCTTTGATTTTGTCGTTGATTTTGATTAATTAAATTGTTTTAAGATGAAAAACATTAATGATAGTGTAGAGGGTCCTCCACTTAGTCAAACGAAAAGAAAAAAATCAGAAGTTTAGAATCATTTTACGAAGATTGAAAGTTCTGATAATAGCAATCCTAGAGCAAAATGTAATCATTGCTCACAGTCATATGCATGTCATGCATCGAAGAATGAGACATCAATCTTAAAAAAACACATGCTTAACTGCAACAAATTGTTCGCAAGCGTCGATAGAAAGCAAAAGACAGTAAGCTATCAGAATATGGGAGGGAGAACGAATGTAACTTGTTTTAGTCTTGCAACTTGTCGAGAATTGCTTGCAAAGATGATTATGTTGATGAATTGCCTTTGAAATTCGTTGAAGAAGAGGGTTTTAGAACATATTCGCAATATGTTCAACCTAAGTTTTTCATACCTTCTAGAACTACCATTGCACGGGATATTATGAGTATTATTGAGAAAGAAAAACTGAAATTGAAAGATTATTTTAGAAAGACATCTCAACGAGTATGCTTGACTACAGATACATGGACTTCTGTTCAAAATTTAAATTACATGGTATTAACTGCTCATTACATTGATAGTGATTGGATATTGTGTAAGAGAATTATCAATTTTTGTTTGATTTCGAACCATAAAGGCGAAACGATTGGTAGAGAAGTAAAAAGATGCTTGTGTAGGAACGTGATTATCTAAGAGAGGGGGTGAATTAGAAATTTCTTGCCTTAATTAAATTTTACTTAAACAATATAAATTACTTAAAGTATTGTTTACTTCTCTCTTCTATGCAATTATTAAATTTACAGCAAACACACAATCAAAACAAAGTAAGAGATAGAGAGAAAAATGACACCAGAGGCTTTACGTGGTTCAGCCAAAACCTGTCTACGTCCACGCTTCAAGGTTTCCCCCTTGAAGATCCTCATCTTCTCCTCAACGAGAATTCTAGATCAAATTTCACGGGCGTTGATCTACAGTCTTACAACTCTGGATTGAACTTCACGGACGTCAATCCACTGCCCTTACACTTTGATTGATCTTCACGGGCGTCAATCACAGCCTTTTACAGTTTTACAAATAAGAATATTGAGCACAAATGCTACACTCTCTCAAAGATTGAATCTCAAGTTTAGAAACAAAGAGATGTAGAAGAGAATACAGAGTGATTTACAAAAGTCTGCTCGTTAGGGCTCAACAATGATTTTCGCAAAAGTTATTTTCCCAAACTTCTTTTTCTCTTTTAAATACTCTATCTGTAACCGGCTCTCTTCATTGAATGCTTCTTTCTGGATATGGAAATATATTACTGTTGCGAAAATCAATAGGTTTATTGTGTTTGCATTGTCAAGAAGAGTTGTTTTATGCTAGATTTTTCGAACGCATAGTGGGCAAGTCTAATATGATGATGCACTATTCATGGTAAATGTGATCACACAACACTGAGATAAATCTTTTTTCATCGGAGAATGTTTCCAAGCAAATGTCGCAATTCTCCATTTCTCCTCCTTTCCTCACGAAGTTGCATCTTCGTGGTGTCTCGATCTCAGAATTAGAGACCCCTTTGTTGTCGTCAATGAAAGATGCAGACGACATTTGATGAGGTGACCAAAAAGCAAAGAGACAACATGATCCCAGATGTCGTCTGCATCTTTCATTGACCTTAAAACCCTAAAACCCTAAACCCTAAACCCTAAACCCATAGTGTATGTTTGCTTACATAGTCTAATCAACCTCATTTAGAATCCAATCCAAAAAAATTTTTAGAAAAAAAAAATAAAATTTATTGTCTTTTAGATTTTTAAACTTGGATATATTTTTTTATGTTTTTCGTGATGACATCATTACTGTCTATACTTTAGTAAGCAAGTTTTTTTGCGATCTCTTCGTATGAAGAATTGTTCCACTTGCCCTAAAGTCTTGACAAATCTTTAGCACTTCTACGATTGATATGAACATTTATAGTCAAATTTTAAATTCTAGTAGTCAAAATAAATGTAATATTTTTTCAAAATTGTGAATATATACGTGAAGAGATATACTTACAAAAAAATTTAAATAGTTTGGAATGTCAAGATCATTACGACGATCTTTAAAGTTTTTGTACTAGACAACTACTCAATATTTGAGAAAGAATTTGTAATCTTAAAGCTAATCACAAATCTTAGCAACAATAGTAAATTCGTAAACCATAATTATCTATCAATAATTTTTCTTCATCAATAATTATCATCATAACCTCCTATCTCACACACCCTTTTTCTATGTATAACAATTCCCTCTTGCTAATTCTAACACTCCCATAACTTACCAAGAAACCAACAAAAACTAATTTTATAAACACATTACATAATTCTCAAAATATCCCTATGATTATTTCCTAACAATACTCCCCCATTCGAAATCGACATTTTCCTCATGGTCGTAAGTCGGTTGGCTTCCCCATGTTCTATGCAAAATAGTTTACGTCTTATCCCCCTAGGTGATCCGATTTCAAGTCCATAGGATAGTGTATGTTTGCTTCCATAGTCTAATTCACCTCATTTAGAATCCAACCCACAAAATTTTTTAGAAAAAAAAATGAAATTTATTTTATCTTCTAGATTTTTTAACTTAGATATATTTTTTCATGTCTTGCGTGATGACATCATTATTGTCTATACTTTAGCAAACAAGTTTTTTTGCGATCTCTTCGTATGAAGAATTGTTCCACTTACCCTAAGGTCTTGACAAATCTTTAACACTGCTACGATTGATATGAACATTTATTGTCAAGTTTTAAATTCTAGTGGTCAAAATAAATATAATATTTTTTCAAGAATTGTGAATATATCTGCGAATAGATATTCTTACAAAAAAAAAAAAAAAAAAAAAATAGTTTGGAATGTCAAGGTCATTACGACGATCTCTAAAGTTCTTGTACTAGACAACTACTCAAGATTTGAGGAAGAATTTGTAATCTGAAAGTTAACCACAAATATTAGCAACAATGTTAGATTCGAAAACCCTAATTATCTATTAATAATTTTTCTTCAGCAATAATCATCATCATAATCTCTTATCTCACATTATTGTCTATACTTTAGCAAGCAAGTTTTTTTGCGATCTCTTCGTATGAAGAATTGTTCCGTTTGCCCTAAGATCTAGACACATCTTTAGCACTTCTACGATTGATATGAACATTTATACAAGTTTTAAATTCTAGTGGTCAAAATAAATCTAATATTATTTCCAGAATTGTGAATATATACGTGAAGAGATATTCTTACAAAAAAAATTTAAGCAGTTTGGAATGTCAAGGTCATTACGATGATCTCTAAAGTTCTTGTACTAGACAACTACTCAAGATTTTGAGGAAGAATTTGTAATCTGAAAGTTAACCACAAATATTAGCAACAATGTTAGATTCGAAAACCCTAATTATCTATTAATAATTTTTCTTCAGCAATAATCATCATCATAATCTCTTATCTCACATTATTGTCTATACTTTAGCAAGCAAGTTTTTTTGCGATCTCTTCGTATGAAGAATGTTCCGTTTGCCCTAAGATCTAGACACATCTTTAGCACTTCTACGATTGATATGAACATTTATACAAGTTTTAAATTCTAGTGGTCAAAATAAATCTAATATTATTTCCAGAATTGTGAATATATACGTGAAGAGATATTCTTACAAAAAAAATTTAAGCAGTTTGGAATGTCAAGGTCATTACGATGACATCTAAAGTTCTTGTACTAGACAACTACTCAAGATTTAAGGAAGAATTTGTAATCTTAAAGTTAACAACAAATCTTAGCAACAATGCTAGATTCGGAAACCCTAATTATGAATCAATAATTTTTCTTCATCAATAATCATTATCATAACTTCCTATCTCACACTCCCTTTTTCTATGTATAACAATCCTCTCTTACTAACTCTAACTGTAATACCCGACTTTACGGGATTTTGTAAATTATATATATAGTGACATTTTTGTAATTATGTCAAATCAAACCCGTTTTATGAAAAGAAAGCGTCATTAGAATCCTAATTATTAATACGAATTTTAAGGAAATTATGAGAATTTTCGGAGTAGTAACGCTTAATTCCGAGTAATTACGTTTCTCGAAATGTAATGGACGTTGTAGTAAAAATAGTAAACGAGGTCCGATTTGCGAACGGACAGTTTTAATATATCCCAAAAAATAAGTTGGACTTATTGGTAAAATAAGGAAATTTGAAGAACCCGAATTGTTGATCAATTAACGAAACAAAGGACGAAACAAATATAAAATAAGTACTAAGGGCGAAATGGTAATTTTGCAAACCAAATTTTATTAAAAAAATCACAACCCTTCTTCCTTCACCATTTTCACGCCAAAAGCTTTCCTTTTTCAATTTTCCTCTCTGCCGTCGACGATTTCTTCCACTTCCGACCTCCGTTCTCTGCTCTGATCGTCTCGATTCTTCGCAATTTCTTCTCCTCTCGCAACCCTAGGTAAGAATCTATAATTTTGGAAAGTTAGTTTTCGATTTTCACGGAGTTTGAATGTTAGGGTTTCGTTTAGGTTTTGTTAAAAAACGAGATTTTGGGTTCGAAATCGATAAGTTGTCATAGTTTATGACTGTATTGAACGTATTAAGCGTTATTGGACGAAGTTAGATTAATTTGTGAAAAATGTTAAAATTGAAGAATTTTCGGGTTTTTGGAAAAACTCGTTGATTGTGGTTTTAAACTATCGAGCGTCAATTGTTGTTTAAATACTTCGATTAGTTAAGTTAAGATTTTAGGAAATTCCTTAGTTAAGGATTTTGTTAAGTTTTGGACATTAAATTGTTTTAAGCTCGTGTTGACGACAATTTGGTGAAACTGCTTAGGTGAACAACGCTCGTGGATGGAGCTTGAGCTCCAACGGACACGAGGTAAGTTCTCGTGATTTTCTCTGGCCGATTGGCCTACACCATACGTCGAGGTCGTCTCGAGGAATTTTGGTGACGTGCTTGTTTAATTGTTTTGGTTGGGTAGTTAGGTTGATTTGTTTTATAGTTTATGCATTTATAGTCTTGATGGTACACATGTTGCTTGCTTATGTTTATATTGAACTGTTCACGCATCACGTATTTTAAAAGAGCGTGAAAATGAATTTTCGCACGATGTTTTAAAGAAAATGACGATGTGGCCTGAAGAGGGGCTTTGACCTATTGTGAAGATCGACTACGAGTTTGTCACAATATCACATCTAACACGTACTCATATAGTTATACAGTTACAGGTCATGCGAGATGGGGCTCAGGCACGGCTGTACGTGTTGTAAGCGTGTACCCCCCTCCTCTAGCTGGAAAGAGTAGTTCGACCGCTGGATGTGCTCTCTCCGGTTAGGGGGCTAAGATCTCGGTGACACCCACAGAATAAAGATAAAGAAAATGTTGTATGATTTCTGAACTCATATGCACAGCATGCATTTACATTTATGAGAGCTTGCTGAGATTTTTATCTCATAGTGTGTCTGTATGATGTAGGTGACTTCGACATAGGTGAGGACGAGATCCCTCCACCTGAAGAGTGATGCAGTTGACGGAGGATGGTCGCGGGAGTGTGTTGGCGCATTCGAGGCATATTTTGACCCGTGGGAATCATGGTTAGGTGTTTTAAGGGTTTTCGGGAATTGTCGTGTGGATGATTGTATAGTTAGAAACATTTTAGGATGTTTGGTTCTGGATAGTTGAAAGGTTTATATTAATTGATAGATTTATATTTGATAGTTCAAGGTTTTCGTAAAACTGTTTATAAAACGTTTTGGTTAAGGTTTTTATGTAGATTTTCATGAATTGTTGATGATTTAAAATAGGTGGATATACTCGATTTTCAAACGTATCCATGCAAATTGTTTTCCCGAAAGTTTAACGTGTGTATAGGTTGTGTAATTTAGGAAATGAGAAAGCTGGTGTTTTGCTCTCTGGAATTTCAGACTCCAGAGAGCATTTTTAAAGTTGGTGTTTTGATCTCTGGAATTTCGCCATGTTTCTGAAGCAGCAATCGATCGCTGGCACAGGGGGCGATCGATCGCCCTTCCTGTTGATGCTTCAACGATCGATCTCCTGAATTAGGAGATCGATCGCCCCTCCCCTTTGGTCACGCTTTGACAGTTTTGCCCTCCCCTTTTATTTGTTTGTTTTAATTGGTTTTAAGTGTTTTAAATAATTGTTTTTAAATTGTTTTATGTTATCAAGGAATTTGTTTTAAACGGTTTACATCATAGATTTCGGTTTTAAATTCTGCTTAGAGTTTATTTAAAGTATAAGGATAAAAAAAAAAATATGTACTGGAAATTTGGTACAGTGTTAGGGTCGCTACATTTATGGTATCAGAGCCCCCAGATTTTAAAATCGGTTCTGTAGACTGCTCGACTGTACAGCCACTACGCGGACATTCTTCATCAACTGTAAGTATGTTTATAGATTTATTTGATTTCATTTTTATAGCGTATTTGTTCAACTTTTATATAGGAGTTATATAAAAATGGTGCGTCGAGGAAATGACCGAGACGACCGAGATGATACGATAGATCACCTTAAGGACTTTATTGCTCAACAGTCTCAACATATGGAGCGACAGACTCAACAGATGGATAGACAGTCTTAACAGTTGGACACCCTTATTGACCGAGAGGGCGTTAGAGCTCGGGAGACAGCTATTTCGGGCAACCATGGGATGGAGAGATTTCAGAAGCTCCAGCCCCCTATATTTAACGGACAGTCTACGGATCCCTCTTCAGCTGAGGAGTGGATTCGCACCATGGAAGACATGCTGGCCTATGTGAGCATTGAAGACGGAGAGAAGGTGGCGTTGGTGACTTACCACCTATCGTTAGATGCTCGGTTTTGGTGGGATTCCATCAAGAGGATCACCGATGTGACGATTATGGGATGAGAGAGATTCAGAGAGTTGTTCTATGATAAGTATTTCAGCCATACAGTACGGGAGGCAAAGATGGTTGAATTTATACAGTTGCGGCAGGTTAGTTCTATTGCCGAGTATGTGAGGAAGTTTGAAGCCCTTTCTCAATTCGCGTCACGTCAGGTCAGCATTAACGAGGACAAGGTACGCCGGTTTTTACAAGGACTTAGTCAGGAATTTCGGATGCGTCTTACTATATCTGGAGTACAGAATGTATCATATGACGAGATTGTGGCCAGGGCGCTTGATATTGAGGCAGTTGATAGAGATTCTGTCAAACCGAGGGAGCCATCTAAGGGCGGCTTCTTCCGAGAGATCCGTCCTCAGTCACTAAACCGAGGTTGGCAACCTAGAGCACAGCCCCAACAGCAACAGAGGGGTGTTAAAAGACCTCTTGAGGGAGGTATTGATCGGGGTAAGGAGAAACAAATACAGAGGACTTATCAGATACCTCTTTGTCCTAAATGCCAGAGGGAACACACTGGCCAGTGGAGATTGGGCACGAGTGTGTGCTATCAGTGTGGAGACGCGGGCCATTTCGTCAGAGATTGTCCGAAGCCCGGCCGAGATCTGTCAGGCGGTGAATAGAGGAGAGTTATGCCGAGGATCTTCGCATTTATTGAGTCTGGTGATGTCGACGACGAGGCTCATCCCTCTGTGATAGCAGGTACTATATTGATTATGAGCACAGCTGTATTTACTTTGATGGATACAGGAGCTACGCACTCTTTTATATCGACTGCTTGCATGTCTAAACTGGGGTTAGAGTCTGAGCTATCGAAGTATGAGTATAGAGTGATGCTGCCTTCGGGAGAGCATATGCAGTCGGATCGTATTCTCCAGGGCAATGTCGTCTCAGTGGGGGATATTACCCTCTATGCTTGCTTGATAGTTATGAGCATAGAGCGGTATGATCTTATCTTAGGGATGGATTGGCTTTCACAGCATTTCCCCACCATCGATTGTCGATCCGGGATTGTGACCTTTCGACCCCCGGGTAAAGCCGAGTTTTCTTATCAGGCGATGAACCGATTGAGTGGATCGCCTATTTCTTATTCCATGAAGGTCAACGAGCAGTTTAAAGGTGCGTGCTCTATTTATTTGGCCTCAGTATTTGATGTTCAGTTACTCAGCGGAGTAAAGCCGAGTGACATTCCTATAGTCAGAGAGCAGTTTAAAGGTGCGTGCTCAATTTATTTTAGGGTTTAGGGTTAAGGGTTTAGGGTTTAGGGTTTAGGGTGGGTTTAGGGTTTTAGGGTTTAGGGTTTAGGGTTTAGCGAAAGTTTAGCGAACACTTGTTTAGTTTAACTATGCTGAGAATTTTAATGACATTGGTAGTTTTAGTATTTCTGATAGTAGTGATAGTTTTAAATGTTTCGTTGTGCTTTTGAAATGATTCTGAGAGTTATTTTTTTGGATTTTTAGTAAGTTGTGGATTCAAGTTGTTTTGAATGCTTACATATTGATAATAATAAAGACTAGCTCGAAATTTTGGCTAAGACAATGAATTAATCATGAACCAATGAAATAAAGAATAGTTCCAAATAATAAAATTATAAATATAATAAAATTATAAATAATAAATATTAAATTATAAATTACATATTATATTATTTGGAACTATACTTCACTCCGTTGTTTTATAACTCATCCATTGTCATTGCTAAATTTTGGAACTAGACTTCATTATCATCAATATGTATTCAGTATTTTTAAATGCTTTCTACTTATTTAATTTTTTTGTAAACAGTAATAAAATTTACAACCTCTAGATGAAGTACGAAGATTACCATACGCTAGAACTATTTATCTATTATAAAACAATTTGATTTTTTCTACTTATTTCGCTCACCACCTAACCTCCTCGCGGAAGTAATATAATTATATAATAAAAAAGTTCAAACATTATTTTTTCCCTTTATATTCCACACCAATATCAGCACGACAAACTTTTAGTGAGGTTTACTTATGCGAGAAGACAAAAGTAATTTTGAAGAAAAAAGTAGTTGTGGTTAGTTAGTTTTTATAAATTGTATCGGGTCGTTATCCGAGCAGCTAGAAAGAAATGAAGAGTAAAAGGAGAGAGGTTGGTGCGAGAGAAGGGTGTGAAAGTTGTAAGGGGAGTTAAGTGTAGTATTCTGGTACACTATCTAGGAAGTGAGTTCCTGAGGAAAATGAGTTAATTCTCCTCGTGTAGAACTTGATTTGTTATATCAGAGATTTCTTCAATAATAATTTTAATTTCTTCATTTGGGTTTGCCTATATTGTGTTGTAAATTTCTCAGGATCTATCACAACACTATGTATAATGAGTAAAAGTAATGTAATAATTCTAACCTTAAAAAATAGAAGAGCATGCCTCTGGAACATCATACATTACCAAAAGTTGATAAAGAACTATCTAAAACAATATGAACCTACAAATGATAGCAAATCAATTCTCAAAGAAAGAGAAACCTCCAAAAAAAAAATTATCAGATGAGGAAGATGTAAAAGGTAGCAATGAATACAAAAAAGGTAGCAGACAAATTCATCTCACTCTTGACTAACAAATTTCCTGGATTGAGATTAACAAAGGAAGATTACATGGAAATGAGTTGGATTGAATCTGTAGTTTGGTGGGCTAACTTTGACATCAAAACTTCTACTCGGGATCTACTCATCAAAAATCAATACTCAGCAAACTTGTTGAGGAGAAAATCAGATTATGTTGAGACCCTTGTCTCAAAAAAGAGTTTTGAATTGTTGTGGAAGAAAATGTTTGAGTTAGGAAAAATTGGTTTGACATTCAAGCCTAACGAAGGGAAAACGACAAGTATGATGCCTCTTAACTTCGTTATCCTATAATTATTCTCCAAAACCATAAAAGTTTGAAGACACTTCCAAACATTTTTTTAAGTAATAGTAAATCTGTAATATAAAACAACTAACATCACGCTAATTGGCTAGTTGATAGACTAAAGTAAGAAAAGACCTTGTACGAGCAAATTTAAATAACGTGCTTCTTAAACACTAAACTAAATTATCTTTTTGTTATTATTTATTTATTTTCGTAATTGCTCTATATTCGAGGGCTACGATCAACTAGTATGTAGCATTGTCATCCCTTCCGTTACATATAAAACGTGAACTAAATTTTTTCCTTGAATAAAATAACATATACAAAAAAAAATTTCCAAAGTCTTCGTAGATTCATTAGTTTTATTATTGGACAGTAGAAGTCATGATGAGCGAAAGATTAGAATCTTCTATTTTGTTAACATTGTTTTGAGAAGCACGTAAATGAATTCCTTATATCATCTCATTAGGAGGAATATAAGGTGGCTTTCACTTCCTCTGTAATTGATATGCTTAATAAAATACATTTTGTCATGCAGAGCCTACATCATGCTGCAGAATTTTAGTGCAACTCAATATTCCTCAGTATAAATGGTGGTCTTGATGCTTATAATGTAATTGTTGTTGTTGGTATATTTTACTCACTAGTTGATAAAGTCTGCAGAACTATGTAAACACTATATGAACATGCAAATATAAATAAAAGAAAAAATTAATTACCTTTAAGAAAAAAGCAATTTTCCATCGAAGTATTGGATCTAATATATGCATCCAAAATGTTCATATTTGTTGGAAGCTGGTGTAACTTCAGTACCTGCCACTACAAAAAGGAAAAAACAAACATTTACAAGTGTCAAATGAAAATTAATCACTAATGTTAAAAAATAAATGTGACATAATAATTGAGAAAAAGAAAAAAAGACATTATAAAGTTTTCAACTCGGAGAGATAAAACATTAAAAAGTATTTGATCAACAAAAATCAAACAACAATATATACCACAATTGATTTTTTGAGGCATAGAAAATCGTGAAAAACGACCTTACTCGATCAACTATGTTGAACTTTACTCAATACATATGTCTAATTTGGTTTATCAGCCAATATGTTTCCCTTATGTAACATTTCACAATTGAAACTGATTAGAAAATCACAATCGGAAAGTAATTAGAGATTCACAATTGGAAAGTAATTAGAAACTTACAAAAGGCCTACATAACTAATTAGAAAACAAAAAAGGAGCGGGAAAAATATAAGGTTGCTCATTAAATCAACCTTAAATAACTATATTTGATGCTTTCAAATCTGGTAAAGAACGAACTTTAATTCTAATTAAATTAGAATAAGATGTTAAGAGTGACATATTACATTACAACAAATTTTTTAAAATCTGCACAATTTAATTATTCGTTCATTACATTATAAACTATAAAAGATTCTATGATCTTGATCTGCCATCACTTCCATATTGACTGACATCAAGAATTTGCCCAATTATTTTGGATTCACATGCTACATCAATACCTTTTATGCAATGCATCTAATTTTCAGTCCAACTCAACAGCACAGAACAAATTTGTACTCAATAGCGTATACTTGTCAGGAACCATCATGAAATAGATTAATTAAGGAATAAGAATTCAAATTGATCAAACCAAAGACCTATTAGAACTTGAAAAAGTATGATCAAGATAGGAAATTTGGGGTTCAGAGACTTCAGAATGGTAATCACGGTCAGAATCCATGACCATTAGCAGTGTTTCTGCATTAGGGCGATTGTGAAAAATCAATCCCAGAATTAAAAATCTCAGTGACACCCAAAAACCAAATGAATATGGTAATTTTCTAATCCAATTTCCACTACAAACGACCTCCTATGAATAAAAAAAGGATAAAAAACAAAAAAATAAAAATTAACTTTTTGCCACTCAAGCTGGCATAAGAAAACCCAATTCCTCAGTCAATCAACAAATACACCGCTGAGAATTAATACCCAGTGCGAGGCGTCAACAAAAAGGAAACAGAGATCAAGTCAATAAACGTGGAGAAGAGGAGAGATAGAGAGTGTGAGAGAGACTTACGAATCTCTTCAGGCTGAGAGAAGTTACGGTGGTCAGTAGGATCCTCCGTTAGGGTTTCGACTTCGATGGTGGAAAACGCGTGTCGACCTAGGCAGCGGCAACCGGAGCCCTATTGTCCTTCAGGAAGAAAAGAAGCCAATTGGGAGTTGAGGAGAGGACAAACCCGTCTCTTTCTAACACGCTCCTCACACGCTCGTGTTTGTGGGAAACTACTGAAGCGATCTGAAGAACCGGTCTGATCTGTTTCGGTCCGGTTCGAAATGGTTTCTTCGCATACAGGAACCAAAATCAGTTTCTTCATCATGGCCATCCTTCCAACCATTGCGAAAATCAAAGACGAAATAATTAGGGGTGGGCAGAACCGAAACCAACCCGAAAAACCGAACCGAATCGAGGGTTCGGGTCGGGTTAGGTTCGGGTCCAAGAGGGTTTGTTTGTGTTTGGGTCGGGTGAGTCAATTGGTGTTCGGGTTCGGTTCGGGTGGACAGCAAACCCGAACCAAACCGAAAAACCGAAGTTAAATAAAAATTTAGGGTGTCGGGGTCTCGGCCTCGGGGAGTCGGCAATCGCATTCCTCGTTCTGAAACGAAGTCCCCTACAGTCGCCGCCCCCATCAATAATCCTAAGCCCGATTCTGGTGTAAAGCCGGGGAAGAACAAGGTTGTGCCACAGCGTGTATCCGTCGCAGTCCCCCTGCGAATCGTCGCGCGCTCACTCTCTTGTGAAGGCGAGATTGAAATTGCCATTCGCCATCTCAGAACCGCAGATCCGCTCCTGGGGCCTTTGATAGATCTTCATCAGCGCCCTTCTTTTGGTAATTTTCAATCCCCATTCCTTGCCCTAACTAGAAGTATTCTTTATCAGCAACTCGCTTACAGAGCTGGCACTTTAATTTACACCCGCTTCATTGCACTTTGTGGTGGTGAGGCCGGTGTTCTTCCAGAAACCTATTTTGCACCGTGCAGCATCTTTCAAATCTAAATTTTACAACAAAATTTAGGTTTCTTCTCATTATGATTATTGATTTCAAATTGTTGTTAATTTTGACAGATATTATTCCGGTGGATGGATGGATTCCTAATTTTGACAGAAAAAAACTGTCAAGCAAATAAAGATTTATCTATCTTGTTCTCCTCTCTTTCTTTCTTTTGCTTATTCACGGTTGCATCGAATTTTCAGAAAAATTTCAATTTCTCCAAGCTTGATTTTACATGGATTTTTTCTTAATCATCTTATAGAATAGTGCCTATATTTTTCACATGACAAAAGAAGAATGCGTGGAAGCTTTCTCTAAACATGCAAGGATCAAACCAATTTAAGTTCAGAAAATTATCAATTTAAGTTGATCATATGCTCATCAGTGATCAGCAAGATCCATCACAAGTACACAATCCTCAGCAAGAACCGACTTGACCCGAACCGAACCGAACCGAATTTTTTGGTTCGGGTCTGTTTTAAGATATTCGGGTTCGGGTTCGGGTTCGGGTTCGGGTTCGAGTTCGGAAACCGGAACCCGAAACCCGAAACCGAAAAGGTTGGTTCTGTTCGGTCCAAAACCAAACCGAACCGAAGATTGCCCACCCCTAGAAATAATTGCTTTAAACAAAGTGAAAATTGATGAAACAGTAATATGTGAAAATTTTGGTCAATGCTTAAAAATACGAACTGCAAAAGGTGATTTCCTATTTATTTATATTCTCTTTCAACATGGAATAATCACGCAAATTTTCATATCATTTGCTTCAAAAATCGATTTGATCATTTCTTTCATAAATCGATTTGAAATTTAAGATGGCTTATGTAAAATTTGATACCATAATATAAAAAGAAGCAACAATAGTGATTCCAATATCAACTGAGTATTCACCCGATGTAACTGGTTGATCTACCAAAAAATAAAAATAAAAATTACACGCATTATGAAATTTACACGTATGAATAAAAAAATAAGATTTTTAAAATGTATGTTGTCTATAAATTTAACTTAAACATTTATAATAGATAGAACTGACTTTTATAAGAAAAAAATAATTAAAATCACTAATAAACAAAGTGACTCGTAAGGAAATCATATATTCCTAATTTACACTCTTGTAACCATCTATGAGAGTGAACAATGAAACATATAAATGTTGTCTTCATAAAGATATCATTTAACAAGTAGATGAAACATGACAATAATCAAAGATAGCGAAAATGAATATTTTAGAGTGATTTTCAACTTATGATTCATTTATTAAACCACAACAAAAAATTAGTAGCAAAAATGGATATATAAGGATATAACCAGAGAATTATAAATCTTTGAATAATTATTTTTGAAAACAATTTGTAGAATTATTTTTCGCATTTTTTCCTTATTTTTTTGACAAACTTCTACTTCTATCAACGATTTGTTGATAAAACCAATGTTAGAGAGAAACACAATGATGAAACTAGAGATCTTTGCATTATAACTTCGGAATGCAGTTTGTAGAAATATCTTAGACCTTTCTTCTTTAGTTTTTGTCATACTTCAACATCTACACTTGATTCATTGATAAAATCATCGAGAATAACTATTGGCACGTAGAGAGAGATATATACAATGATAGATATAAAGATGTTTGAATAACAGTTTTCAAAACACTTTATAGAAACAACTTTGACCTTTCTTCTTTATTCTTTGCCAAACTTCTACTTTTACTCACGATTTTTTTATTAGACCACAAAAAGGGTTCACCACTATAGCGACTATTTTTTTTTTTTTTTTTTTTTTTGCATATGACCAACAACACTAATCCGTGGAATATTTAAAGCTTAGTGTAAACTATACATTATTTGGAATCTCATATTTGTAAACAAGGTCATGACATACAAAGTCTTTATTCCTACTGGGAGCCATGAATCCAATACCAAATTGTCCAGCTCCAATAAGATTCCTTCCCCTTCTTCTAGTGGCACTCATTTTCGCCTATGAAGAAACCATATTTTTTAGGCTAGGTTCTCCTTGAAGCGTGATGCATCATGCCCAACTTTAAATTTCATATCTATGGTTGCCCAATTAATTTTAAATCTATTTTCTCTCTTGAAGCCACTACATACCTAATATTATGTCAAAGTTTGAATGTTAAGAAATATTCGATCACTCTTATTTCTTGCAAGAAAAGTACCACCCCAAGAGGCTTGAGTGCCACTCAAGGCTGTTTCAAAAATGAGAAAAGTCAACAAAATTTCTTTAATAAGTCCACATAATGTGATTATGATGAGCGTAAAATTACTTCATTCATGTAAAACTGTAAAATAATAGATAAAACAGAAAATAAAATACCACAAGAACGCACGGGAAACCGATCCTAAAACAACCATGGGAGATACCCGAAAAATAAGCTCTACTTAGAAAGAAATTCCTTAAACAATATTCAATAATCCCAAATAGCTCCCCTTCCTCTCTATTTATAATTGAAATACTTTACCCATTAATATACTACTAACATATGATATTAATTCCCAATATTCCTTTAATATATTCCCAACATTACTTTCCCCTTTAAATTCACCTTATGCTTACGGTCGCGAGTCGTCTAACTTATTCAAATTCCATGCAAAATAATTTCTAGCTCATCCCACTAGGTGATCCAACTTCAAGTCCATAAAGTGATGTAGGTTTGCCTCAATAGTCCAACCCAACTCCTATCACTCCATGCCCATACCCCCAACATATCTGGAACAATCATCCATCTCTTAGCCCAGCCCGTGCAAAAAGGTCTTCCTTCTCCCTTTCTTTGGTCCAAGCACAATTCTCTTCCTTGTAAAAAACATATTAGATATTAGAGCATGAAGTTGGCCCACTAAAAACCATTATCGCCCTCTTCTTCTTGCCTCATTATTTACCCTGATGAGTGAAGAACTTTTTGCGAACTTTTTGCGTCATTATCTCCCTCATCATATGTTAGGGTTTAGGGTTTAGGGTTTAGGGTTTAGGGTTTTAGGGTTTTAGGGTTAGGTTTTAGGGTTTTAGGGTTAAGGGTTTAGGGTTAAGGGTTTAGGGTTTAGGGTTAATGGTTTAGGGTTTAGGGTAGGTGAAGGGTTAAG